>CM053406.1:58586471-58608872 GCA_028644305.1 Xerus rutilus
GGGGAAGAGGCAGGGGGACAGTAAGGATGGTGGAATATGATGGACATCATAGCCCTAGTTTTATGTATGACCGCATGTGTGTTGTGATTCTACATCACATATAAGCAAAGAAATGAAAAGTTGTGCTCCATCTGTGTACAATGAATCAAAATGCACTCTGCTATCACGTAAACCTAAATAGAATAAATAAAATTTAAAAAAAGAAAGAAAGAAAGAAAGCTCTCATATAGCATTTTGATGCTTCTAAAGAAGATTTAAAACAGTAGATAGTTACAAGGTTTTATGCTAAGAAGTAGTGGTTAAATTTTTTTATATATATATTTTTAGTTGTCAATGGACTTTATTTACTTATATGCAGTGCTGAGAATTGAACCCAGGGCCTCACACATGCTAGGCAAGTGCTCTACCACTGAGCCACAACCCTAGCCCAAGTGGCTAAAATTGAATTTTTAAATGACTCATCACTAAAATCTCATACCTAGATTATTTTGTATGTCTTTGGTTTCTCTGGCCATATCATTTGTCAGCACATCACTCTTGGCTAGGAGTTATCTGGTCCACTTACTCATCTACTGGCTATGTTTGAGTATATTAATTTGCCAGTGTGGTAAAGTCCTTTCTACCTAATTTAACAGAAAAACAGCACAAACTCCAAAGTGTAGTTGAATTGTTGCATCTCTAAAGCAGCCTCTTAGACACTTAGTTCCTTACTTTGACATATTTCAGCACATAGTGTGATTGTGTTTCTTTGCTTTTCTTTGATATAGATAGAGAGAGAGAGAGATAAAGCTTCATTGGGAAAAACTCAAATAATTCAAATCTATCTGCAAAATATAGCAGGTAATTTTTTAATAATTAAATCAAAATAATATAATATGTTAATGGATTAAGTAAAATTCATGGTTCATTCTGCCTACAACATTCGTAATAATATATAAACCTTTATAATAATGTACATGTGATAAATTGTTACTTTGGGATTGATTGACTAATAGTTTTTTCTCAAGCTATCATTAATATTATTTATTGTATTTCATATTTGCATAAAATCTAAGTACAGTGTACAGTTTTTATGGTGCTTATTTCTTTGACTTATATTTATATAACCAATGGACTTTTGAAAACCTCAAAAATAGATCTCCTTTTTTATGTAAATGTCACAAAACCTAAAACCAAAGCTGAGATAACCTAAGTGATTAGTAATTGTTGAATGGCTTAAAAGACATGTGCAGGCATACCAGTAACATTAAGCTGTAAAATTGTTTGAAATTTCTTAACTAACCCATAAAAGAAAAAAGAAGAAATGACGCAAGGAAACATGAAAGAGCTGGGGATAGGGTGATGTAAGGAGAAAGAAAGGAAAACTTGTAAAACAAGAATTCAGGGAGAAAGAAAATATATGAGTGTTTTTGTCAGCTATTTTGCTGCTGTGACTTCAAGATTTGACCAGGACAACTGTACAAGAAGAAAAGTTTATTTGAGAGCTCAAGGTTTCCAAGGTCGTAGTCTCTTGGGGCTCAAAGTGAGGCTGAACATCATGGCTGGAGAGGATGGGGGAGGGAAGCAACTCACATTATGATCAGTAAGCAAAGAGGAAGAGACTCCACTTTCCATATACAAAATACATACCTCATAGTCACACCCCCAATTAACCACTTCCTCTAGCCATGCTCCACCTGCTTCCAGTTACCACCTAGTTAATTCGCTGATTAGGTCAAGACTCTCACAACCCAATCATTCTCTGAATGTTCTTGCATTGTCTCACAGGTGAGCTTTTGGGGGACACCTCATATCCAAACCATAACAAGCGTTTGTATATATGTGTGTGTATGAATGGGCATATTTCTGTATGTCAATGTGAAGTCTTCACGTTAGCAAACACAAAATATTCACACTAGCTGGTTGTTCGTCAGTGTTATTAGGTAAAATTTTACTTACTCCATTCCTTTAAATGTATTTTTCACATTTTTTTTTTCTGTTTTTCTTTTTTTGTACTGGGAATTAAACTCAGGGGCACTCTCAATCACTAAGCCACATCCCCAGCCTAATTTTGTATTTTATTTAGAGATAGGGTCTCACTGAATTGCTTGTGCCTTGCTTTTGTTGAGGGTGGCTTTGAAATTCCAATCCTCTTGCCTGAGCTTCCTGAGCGGCTGAGATTACAGGTGTGGCCACCACGCCTGGCTATTTTTTTTACATTTTCAATTGTCATCATTAATTTTATTTACCCTAAGCATTTTAAAATGTCTCATTGGATTTATAGATTAAACTATTTTAAATTAACTACTCTTATATGATTTTGTCAATATATTAGTTATAAAATACGGTTTTTAAAAATTTACTTGAAAATGAAGATGATAGTAAATCAGTACACCTACCAGAATAGTTCTGTAACCTCCTTTCCATCTTCTTAAACACTGTGGACTTAAAAAAGGGAACAGAAAGAATTGTAAAATAACATAACTTTTTGTTATACTTTTATAAGCTAAACAAAATATTGTCAACAGATTGAATAAATGACATTACTTACATGCCATCTAGTTCAAAAATCAATGAATGTCTTATTATTTATGTCTTCTATGTTTTCAGATCAAATACATAAAGCATTTTTAACTTACTGATTGCAATCATAATTGACTAGAAGAACATTTTTAGTTACCTCAAACTCCATTTAGTGGAATATCTCTTAACATTCCAGATAATTAAATCATTGCACCAAGAATTTTTATTTATTTATCTCCTCTGGATTAGTACTAAAAGTATCTACCTGAACTATGAGTGTGCATGTTTGTATCTTTTTATTTATGTACACACACATTCACTTCCTGAAATTTATTTGCTTTTATTTAATAAATAAGCCTACATGCCATTTTTTATTAGACTTACTAATCATCTGTTTAAGTTGGCAGTATTATAAAACTTACAGGCAACATTTTTATCCTTTAATTTTGTGACAGATGCCAGACCTATATACTAATAATAGTATGATATTTTCTTGGAAAATCTGTGGAACTGAGGACCACAATAAATCTCCCCATATGTGGCTTTTTGCTATCTAATATTATACTCTTGAGGATTTCTCACCCCCTTGGGTGGAAATTTATAGTCCAATTAAGATAGAAGGAAACACCCACATGATAGACATTTCTTTCTTTCCTTTTTCTTTTTTCAGAGACAAAATTAAAATCTTCAAATTAAAGTATATACCTTGATATTCAAAGGCTTTTTAATTCAACCCATGCTATGGGGAAAAGAAAAATATGTAAAGGTCCAGAAATGGTTGCAGAAATAGAATTCATCTTGGTTGGAAGTTGGCAAAAAGAAATTTGGCAGGAGAATTTTGCTCAGAATTTGTTATATGATTTTCAGTTAATAAAAAGAGTGAAGAAGAAAAAAAAAGGAAAAAGGAAAAGGAACGTGATACTGGGACATTTATAATTCAAGCATTTATAAACTTCTTTCTTTTCTCTTTTCTAGGCTTTCTTACCATGGACAAATGCCATATGCCATTAAGGAAATTGGCTATTTAAACTGGAAACTCTCCAAAACCCTAGTGTGTGAAGATGGAAAATAAATAAATATTGGGCCAGGATGTTACACATCTTATCTTCTGAAGGTTATTAATTCAGAGGTACCATATGTGGTGGCTGTCTATGGTTAGTATGGTCAAGATCATTATTAGGTATATTGAACTTCCAACACTAATTCTAGTGTCATGAATTCAGTTGAAAAGCATCTCTTCTGCAGTCAGGTTCTGGCAAAACTTCAAAGGTAACATTCAAAGTCGGAAAGCTTAAAACCGTGCAAGCTTATTTAGATTTCTTAAATGGTCTGGTTTAGGAGATTTCTGGGCACTTGAAGCTTTGTAAGACATTGCAGAGTGAAATAAGTTAATCTGCACAGTTACGTTTTCAATAACATGACATTAGATTCATTTCAAAGGCTTTTCTTCTTGGGTATCAAACCAGTCAGGATTTCTCCAGGGTACGGAATACAGGATCTTCTTTATATATTTATTTATTCATTCATTTATTTATATTTATAATGAAGAACTCACTTCTGATGCTGAGAATTGTATAGTCAGAGTTTTAAGAGATCTGTGTGTTTTTTGTAATACCAAAAGAGCAAAAATGTGCTGTTGAAAAAAAAAAACTGAAACAATAGGAGAGAAACCACATTTATAAGGCAGGAAAATCCTAAAAATGTTCATGAACTTTGGCATTAAACTAACATTTGTGGCTATAAGAGCTACATCAATATGATGTTTGAAATTAAAAATCTAAATACACATTGTGTCTCTCTCTAATTTAAACATCTTTAAAAATCATCTAACTTCATAAGTGAGTGAAATATATGAGGTGAATATTTTTAATCATTGACTATCTAGGCTTCTTTTGCTGCAATTCTTTGAACACACATTTATCAATGATAGGCAAGTTAAAGGTTATTAAGAAAGAATAAAGTAGGATCTTGAGTAGCCAGGAAATAGTTAAATAACTGTTTTTTAAGCCTATTTCTATTTTATTTTCTTTGACAAGAAGTTTTTCTTGGACATGATTGATAAAAATTTTTTTGTGTGTATTTTCCCCATAAATTTAAGATACTTTTCCAACAAAATGTATAACTAATACTTAATGAAATCTGCAAATGTCCTGACGTTGATCTGTGTGTTGGGCATATCAGTATCGGCAATTTAAAAAAATAGCCATACGTTCTACTTTGAGTTTTCTTCTTCTTTTTTTTTAAATAATTAACTACACCATTTATCACCAATATGAGCACAAGTTTCTGAATGGCAACAAATTCATCTTAAAACACATTTGAATCTCTTTGGGTACCTATAACAATGATCTCCACAAAATAACTTTAAGCCAGTATTGGATAAATGGATATGTGAAATAATGACTAAATTAGATTTGACAGTTATTTGGAGATTCACATTCTTGATTCCATACTCAAATTTAAGACTAATTTCATTATGCTTTCTATGAAAAATTAGGTTCTTAATTTCCTGAAATAAAATATTTCATATCTATATTATTTTTCTGAACTTTGTGTAATATCCTTAGCTGGCCTGTATAGATATATGGCATTTAACAATAAATATTCAGGTTAATAATTAAAAATAGCAAAAATTAGAAATAATACTTCCAAAAATCTCATTAACTGAGAATAGTATGTAAATCCATAATAATAATTTTTGGGGGGGATTCTTGCGTGTGTGTGTGTGTGTGTGTGTGTGTGTGTGTGTGTTTAGGTGGTGGCAGATGACATGTGGCCACAAGAGGGTACACAGGAGAAGTTCTTGTTATACTTAAAGGTTTGACAGAAAGAATCTCTGCATGGCTAGTCGTGGTTACACAGGAGGTGCACTACAGAAGTGGCCTCAACCTAGCAGGTGGGGAGCCAAAGAAAATCTAGTACCTGTTATACCAGGTAGAGTACACAAGAAAAGTCTGCAGGGTGTTTCACTGCTGCTTTTGAACATTTCTAGGTTGCTATCAGGGAAGGACTGGAAGGGGAAGTTTTGCAAGAGTGCAAACTGATTATATTAACACATCTGGTCACCTGGACAAAGTGCTCACAGCCTGATTATAGGGATGTTGAAGCAGCTGAGGAAAAAGAGGAAGAAATATAAGTAAAAGATTCCCAGTCCAATACAGTCTGAGGCCAGGGAAATGATGCTACTTTTAGCATCCTTTATCAACTCAGCTTCATCTCTGCCCTTTATACCATATCAAGGGAGAAGCCACAAGTTCTTGTCCCTGACGTTTTTTTCTAGCACAATTCCAGGTTAGATTCTGAACACAAGAGAGTAGAGCCCTCACTTCCGAGTAGTAGTAGTACATAAGCATCGTGTAGCTATTGTGGCCCCAGCTGAGGACACCCACTTTTGAACTGAGGCAGCAATAGTCTTTCAGAGAACTCACGTGGCTCTTAGCCCTGTCAGAATCTCCATCTTTGATACTGCAATATGACTATAATCATTGGTGGAAGTTTTCTTACAATTGCTGCACTTGCTTGAAAGTGGGCTTACTAGTCTTCATTCTCATGTTCCTTGAGTAGCCCTCAAGACAGTAATTCCCTGTGTTACACTTCTTCTATTCCAATTTCCTATTGTGTTTTCTATTTTATTAACTTTACCTTGAATTTTTCATACACAATCCTACATCACTTATCAACATGACATCTCAGAGAGATTTGCAATTTGGCTACTTTGTCATTGTGCAAACATGGAGTGTACTACACAAAATCTAGAAGGCATAGGTCAATCACTCAATGTGGCCTCTGGATGTAATAGAGACGTAGTAAAAGTACAATGTATGAGGTTGCTATAAGTTACACTATGTTCTTTATAAGTAGAGGAGTATATTCTAAAATAAAGGTCAAAAGTGATATAATAAAGTCATAATAACATAGTAGCATAATAATTTATTATCAATATCAAGCATTATGTACTGTACCTTATCCATGTGTTATAATTTCTAAAAATTGACAGCACTAGATTTGTTTATGCCAACAGCACCACAAAACATGAGTACTGTATTGTGCTGTGGGATTATAAAAGCTGTAAAGCCAAATGACCAGATGGAAGTAAAACAGGACCAGAACAGGCTTTATTTTGGGAAGACCACTCCCAGGCCACCCTCCCCTCATCACCAGGCTTGAGCGGGCAGAAAATGGCGCTGAAGCCTCGTGGCATACAGAATTTAAAGGGTCCCTCCCTTCCCCGTCTGAAAAAGGAAGGCTTAAGGCAGGAAGGGAAGGGCCTGGGGCAGGAAGAGGTATTGGTCTAGAGTCCAGTGTCCTCTACGATTGGTTAGGGGAGGCTGGTGAGGTAAGAATCCTTCCAGGATGAGCCGGGAATCATGGCGGTTTTCATGTCAGAGGTTTGCTGTTTCTCTGTATGGGCTACTGGGGGCTGCCATGTTGGCGTGTTCCGTGCATGCGCACTGCGTGGGCGTGCATGCCTGATGGTGGCGGTGTGAGTGTGCTCTGTGCACGCTGGCTGCTGGCAGTGGTGGCAGCCACACCGAGCAGGAGAGAGTGAAGAGAAACTTTTTAGAAAGTGTCCCC
The DNA here is from genome assembly GCA_028644305.1 of Xerus rutilus. NCBI lineage: Eukaryota > Metazoa > Chordata > Mammalia > Rodentia > Sciuridae > Xerus > Xerus rutilus. The sequence goes on from CM053406.1 coordinate 58,593,549, forward strand.
AGGGGTCGGGTGCCCTGGCAGGGCCAGCCAGCGGTGGGAGGGAGCAGGGCACAGGGCCCAGCTCGCTGGGCGGCTGATGGGCGTGGTGGGCAATTGTTTCCACGTCTGCCTCTGACCTAACAAAAGCTATAAAGGCATTAAGTGGCAAAACTTTGTAGTTGCTTTACAATTGGGACCAGCATGGTATATGCAATCCTCATTGACACAAACATTGTTACAAGGCACAGAACCACTGTAGAGTATACATTTTTATCTGTGGGCATGGTAGGAAATGTTCACTATATGTTGTTACATGGAAAATAAAACAAGATACAGAATAAAATGCATAAAATAATAAGTTTTTCCTCTCTTTTTTCCTATTTTCTTTTTTGAATTTATATTTATAAGCTTTGAAGACATCCAAATAGTATATGTACCACATCATTAAAAATAATTACATTTTTCTTTTTCTTTTTGTTTGTTCTTAAATTTTTTGAACAAATTACATGAAATATTTGTCCAATAAAAATGAAAGAAACAAATATAATCAAGTGTACTAAGACTGTACAAATATACATTTACTTTTACTTAGAGAAGTAAATGGGGATAAAGTGGATTATTCACCTGAATTAATCTAGTAATAACATGTTTATTAAAGCAAATCTTTGTAGTATTGTCAATTTATTCTGTAATTCCTAGTTATAAATCTATACAATGACAAGTAAATATAAAAATAGATCATAATTCCAGCAGGGTTATTCAACAATCACGTTATTTTTTTTAAAATGCTATCTCAAAACAAATGTTATAGATGAATGACAGTCTGAACTGAATATTTTCTTAGAAATTCCAAATTTTTTTTGAGATTTGCTTAGTTTTTACTTTATTTAACAAAGTCTAAAACAAATATTTTAATAATAGTATGTTTCAGAATATAAGGAGGAACATGGATCTAGTCTTTTTGAATTTCTTTTTTAAAATTGTTTTTTAGTTGTAGAAGTACAGAAGACCTTGTTTATTTTTTTATTTTTATTTATTTTTATGTGGTGCTGTGGATCAGATCTAACCGTGTGCCTTACACGTGCCAGGCAAGCACTCTACCACTGAGCCACAACCCCAGTCCCCTTTTAGAGTTTCTTGATTTCTTGATCCATGCTTCTACCGTGTCAAAAATTAAATTTTTTCATTGATATTAATATAATTTTTTCATTAATATATTAAATCAGGAATTCTTACTCTCTAGCTCATTTTTTTTTACTAAATCAAATGGGAATCAAAATTATTTAAGGATTGTAAGGTTTAGACTGATATCAAATTAAAAATACAACAATCTCAGAACATAGTTAATAATTGTATTATTTTGACTAAAATATAATATGATAGTTATCTAAAAATACTCCTGAAAATAAATTTACAGAATCAAATTAAATAAGGGAAGAATTAAAGCATGTATAATTTTTAGTCAAACATAAAAACTTTTGATGGAATCATTTGAAACTAAAACAGATGTTTTGCATAAAATGCTTCCAATATTTTCCAATTTTTCCCCTTTTGGGGAGGTTTTCCATATATCTTATTTTATACCCACTTTGCAGATTTATTTCACAAGATTTCCTAAAAATGTAAAATGAACACTTCTTCTCTGAGACAAAGGAGAGCTCACTACATTCTGGAAAAGAAAAGAGGGCTATTGTAAGTGATGTGTATTGCAAAACCTGGGAAATAAGGCAGGAGGGAGAAGCTCTTTGTTGACTTAGGAAGGGCCTGACATTTTAGCAAGAAAGTACTTTAAACATCAAAGGTGTTTGTAGGAGTTTGCTTAAAAACACCATAAATGTTTTTCATGCCAGAAAGAGTTGAAATACTTGGATACTCCTTCCTATTTAGGAGAAAGAGAACCCCAGAGAAAACCTGAAGTAGTCCATTAGAGGAAACAGATCTGAGCTAAATTAATCTTGAATATGTAAGTAAGTATCTTTGTGTATATGTGTGTATGATGCATTTTAACATGTTGATAAAGTTGTTCAAATGCTAAAACAAAAATCTATATAGAATTAAAATATATGAAGAATTTAAGCTAGTTCAGGTACTAAAAATAAATGTTGTATGTTGTCTCAAGTACGTATGACTTGCTCAAAGAAGATAAAAGCAATTTAGATGTTAAAGATCTTCATTTTAACCAAATTTATTCTTATAACACTAACAATGTATTTAAAAATGTAAATTATTAAAACAACTCAATGAGAATCATTCCAATATATTTTAAAAATACTTTTATTGGTTTTAATGAAATTGTATGTAGGCATATGAAATACTTTCATTGGAACTGCCCACTAATAATTTTTCACAATGCTCTGACACACCAAAGAATCCATGTGGGAACTCTCATCATGCCTTCAGTTCGCATCAGTGAATTCATAGGTGTAGGCAAATTTAAATGAATGCTCTCACCATTAGGTTAAAATCACCAAAGCTAAGTGGTTTTATTTTACATAGTGAAAACTAGAACACTGCTCACACAACTGCTGACATGCACACAGTTTACATAAGTTTCTAACTTGAAATGTCTATTCAGATAGCAAGGGCAGTATCTCCATGTTTCAACTGTTTGACACAATGATGGATTATTTATTTACTGAACAGCACTGGTGGCCAGAAAATCTGATTTCCATGCATGAAATCCATGAAACCTCAGCCACTGAACAGTTTCTTTTACATGTGGCAAAGGTCATCTATCAGGGGATTTTCTCACGTTTTGTGTGATTGGTCATGCCTCATTTCCTTCAAGAAAATATGATTTCCCTAAAGTCTGTGCATTTTAAAAGACTCACAAAAGACCTAGAAAGTTATTTCCTCTCTGTTTGTGATAAGCACAGAATATAGAGGCTAACCTACAGGGAACAACAAGCAACTGTTTGTAGCTAGAAATCATATTTAATCCTATCATTAAGAAAGCCTTAGCATTCACCAGGTAGAAAAAAAGGGGGAAGAGGTTGCAAAATTAGACACTTAACCTTGTCATTTAACCTTTCAGTTTAATCTACATTAAAACTGTAATAAATATATACCCTAGACCTACCCTTATATATTAGAAGGCATTTGTTTCAGATAATGTATTTCAAACTTAGAATCATTTGGTTAATGACTATGTTGAGACTTGACTAACTTAAAAATATTAAAAATCTTCATTTTCATTTTCAACCTGAAAAATCAATGAAAGATAACCAGAAAATATTATTTTTTTAGCGAAGTTTCTAAGAACAATCAATATGAAACAAGGTAAAATCAAGAGCAATTTAAAGAGCCCTATTGCCTGAGAAGAGAATATGCCATATAGTTCTTAGAGTTTAAAGTGCAAAAAGAAAAGATCTTATAATTTTTATTAAATTATGTTTATACAGTATCCTTTGGATCACAGTTCAGAAGTATCTTGGAGTAGCACAAATGTCCACACCTCTCCATGTATGCATGTCTAAAAATTTCCAAATATATGAGAGCTAATTAGCATAACTATAACAACTCCATGTTCCATAGTGCAGACATGGGAGCATGTGCTCAATTCAGATGGTTGATTTAGGAAGGTCAGGAGTTACCATTGATAATCAGTGCTATTGTGAAACATTATGAAAACAATAGCTATAGAGAGTCAACAAAAATATGTGCCAAATCACAAATAATACTCTGCTACTGATTAGAATATAACATATTATCACAAGTAGATTTATTGTGAATATTCTAAAGATTTAGTTTCAGATCACTTGATTATATGGGCTCTTTCTAGGCCTGTATATTATTTTGAATAGATCATGGTCAGTTGTTTCTTTCTTTTTTGATACCAAGTATTGAACCCAGAGACGTTTAACCACTGAGCCATATCCTCAGCCCTTTTTGTATTTCATGTAGAGACAGGGTCTCACTGAGTTGGTTAGGACCTCGCGAAATTGCTGAGGCTGTCTTTGAACTCAGAATCCTCCTGCCTCAGCCTCCCAAGCCGCTGGTATTACAGTTGTGTGCTACAGTGCCCAGGACCTTCAGTTATATTTCTTAACGAAGATATTCCTTTCATAGGTAGCAGTTAGACATGGAGAGTGGGTACATGAGGTTAAGAGGATAACTCTAGAGTGAGCCTACTGTACTGATCCCCACATGCTTTCTTTTAAAAACCAATTTACCTAAGACTACTCTGGCTTTGCCTGCCTTAAACTGACAGGATATGCTGCATTCCTCAGCATACACCAGTTACCTGCAGCAGAAATTCAGGCCCAAAGACTCTTCCCTGCTGATAAGAAGAACACAAGTGACCCTGAAAGGGGGACTTTTGTGATGTTTATGCAGACCAGATTGCAGGACTCAGAGGGACAGGATGATTAGAAGCATATTTCTCCCACTACTATAAAGTCTATAAGAACATGTTCTAATTAGAACTGGTCAGCATGGGCTAAGGTGACCCAGAGTTGCCTTGGATCTTCAGTATGTCATTATAATAGTAAAATCTCTCCTCCATGGGATAAAACCATGCTGCAGTGAGGACTTGAAAGTTTGATGCAGTCCTGCTGTCAGTCAAAGTCAAAATGTAAACTCTGAAAACTACTCTGGAAAATTCCCTAGGACACTCCCCACCCCAATAAACCCAGAAGGCAAAAGGGGTGTGCAGTCCTTTTCCTCTTTGAGAGGACCCACTCTCTTTCTCCCTAGAGAGTATTCCTCTTTCCATTTTCCTTTCCCTTCTAACAAAGCTATGATTGCTAATATGTGCAACTTGGTTGAAATTCTTCAAATGAGATTGCAAGAATTGTAGCAGATCCCTGTGGTCACTTAGGCTGTGTAGGCAGATCTCACTTTGTAATATGCTGGTTGTGTATGTTTTAGGTTCTCAAAATATGAATCCATCAACTGCCGCCACCCCTGGATACAACACATTCTTTCTTATTTTTAGACCTTTATGTAATAAAACAGTCACTTTTCCTTACAGCAGTGTTCAAAGTTAGATTTTGAGAACAAGGAATAGGAGATTGGGAAGAATCATATGACATGTAGAATGCTTCAGTTCTTATGACAAATGTGTGTGTGTGCACGTTTGTATGTGAGTGCAATGTTAATACCAGACACAGATACCCTGCCTTAGTCATGATGCTAAAATTAATGAGAGGAGTGTTAAGAGCTGTCATTTCTGTTAATTTTGAATAATTTTTAGGTACACTATTTCTAAAATATTTCCTTACTTAGGGATCATTACTATGTCTTTTAAAAAACAATAACTTTAACATTGAACTTCTATCCAAGGAATTAGTTTCAGTTAGATGAGAATAAAGTTTAATTTGTACAAATAATTGGAATATTTAAAAATCTATCTTAATTTTTATCCGTTTCTACTATAGATTCTCAATATTCCTTAAATTACTTTTGATGTTAAATTATAGTTATATTTAATGCTTTACTATTTGTTGCCATGAGTATTTTAACTATAAACAAGATTTTTTCGCATTGCCAGTGTGCAAGTACAATGAATTTTCTGTAGCTATGGATAATATACCTGAAGTATTAAAATGTATGGGGTTTTTTTGGAAATAATAGTATATGTATGGATTTTTTTTTTGTTTTTTGAGGGGATGTACAGGGGATTGAATTTAGGGGCACTTGACCACTGAGCCACATCCCCAGACTTATTTTTGTATTTTATTTAGAGGTAGAGTCTCACTGAGTTGCTTAATACCTTGCTTTTGCTGAGGCTGGCTTTGAACACTTGATCCTCCTACCTCAGCCTCCTAAGCAGCTGGTATTACAGGCATGTGCCACTGTGCCTGGCTAGATCCTTGATTTTCTACTTCATAACTGTGGTATATTAGTAATATTTTTATTTGAGTAAATTATATTAATAGTTATATATATATTTGTAAATAAAATTTTTAGAATTGAAAGACATGAATTTTAGTTATACTTTAAGGAGTTATGAAAATGGACATCCAAAGTCTAGTTGACATATATTTTCTAATATAATCTTTACTAAAAATAGGTTCACAATGTTTTTGGTGTTTTGTTTACTTCAGTTACATTATGAACAAAGGAAATATTTCCTTTGAAGCTATTCCTTTATGCGAATTTTGAAAATAACAACTAATCATTGCTTGTTATATATTTTTGACAGTATATTTATTTAAAAAATCAATTGGTATAAAACTAATGTTCTGTTATTGTTGGAAACAAACCTGTTTAACTGCTATTTGCTACCAGAGAATTTTCAACATCTCTAATAGTCTAACCATTTTTAATGTATTTTATTGATTTATTTATTTTTTTATTTTGCAATCTATATATTCAATGCATGTGGAATAAAATGCAATTTCTTATGGCAAAGCAATGTCAGTCACAAGACTTGACAATTAATTTTATTTGAATGAGTACAGTGCTTAGTAATTTGTTGTGCATTTGAGAACACTAGTAATTTTTCTTTATTATTACACATATCAAGAAGGCCACAGCTGGCACTGCTCACATATAAAGACCTGAGAGTATATCTAACAGAACCTTCAGCTTCTGGCTTTTTATGCTCCATGTTCTGTAAATGCCCAAGGTGATGGCAAGTCACTAGATTACTGAGAAACTAAACTCTTAAGAGTACATTTGTTGCTTTGATGTTACAAACTTCAAATAAGAATGCAATAAAAAAGTAGGCTGATGCATTTCCTAGGACAAAATATGGAAATGAAGAAATAAGGATCCTAATATTCCCTGGTATTCAAAATTTTTCCTCTGATGCAAATGAAAAGTCCAGTTCACAAGAGAGTACTGGAATTCAATTTTCGTAATAATTTGTGCCTTATTGAAAAAATGCAAAGGTCCCTTGATAAAAGAAATGCAAAAGTTTCTATCAAGTAAATGTAAAATATGCTAATGTAGTGATTGGAAAGTCAAGTGCATATGAAGGCTGACACTGGAGATTGCTTTGGTTTCTAATATTACAGTTTGTGACAAAGATCAGAATTATTTGACACAGTAATCAGTTACCACTCTGCATCAAGTTCAGCAAAACATTCTGTCCCTTTACCCAACACTTATACCTACATTCATTTTTCTTTGTTTTTCTTTCTCTCTCTTTTTTTTTTTTTTGATACTGGGGATTGTGTGTTTTCTATTCATATGAATTCAATGCAATTTAGAAAATATTTTGGTTAAATTGTTTTAATTTGAGATTTATTTATCTTTTCTTAATTAAAGTGATTATATGACAGATCTTCCTTTATACATATATATGATTACAAATTGACTATATATATATATATATATATATATATATATATATACATAGCCATAAATGTAATAGATTAAAATTTGTAGTCCGCTTGTTCACCAACAAAGTTGGCATGCAAAGTCATGGTGTCCTAAATCTATTTCTGTTAGATTATCTGAAATTTCCATGATAACCTGAATTAATGTAATGCTTGCATTTAAGTACAATGATTAGTACATAAAATAATTTAATAACATTGTAATGGACTTATTCAAAGCTAATATTATACACTAAACATTTATAATTATTATACAAATAAATAAAATAACAAATTGATTATGACAGAGATATTTGGATAGTGGTTACATGTTCTTCATTTGGAGAGCAAATTGTGGTTAAGTATGAATGGATAATATCACTGCCTATTTCAAAAAGTAGAGGACATCTGGCATTTTAAACTTGCAATCTTAAATAATTTATTACACTGAGCAATAGTTCTGGCTATATGAGATCCTATTTTAAAGAGCAAAGAAACATGAGACTGCATTCTAAGAACTGGAAATAAACTCAGTGAAAATATTTCCAATTTTCAAGATTCTAAGAGAAGATCACACCACCCCTGAAATCCCATACAGTCCTGGAGGGTGACAAGTTAATCACTAACTTCAGTCTCTCAGAAGAACTCCAAACATTCTCATACACTGAGGATAAACTACTCTGGCTCTAGTGAATATTCAACCAACACTCTACCTTTCCCTATTTATTTCAACCTAATAGTTTTCCTCCACTCCAACTAGGCCAAGTCCATTATTTTCTCTCCCAAGAAACACATTTGTTATTACTCTCCTTTTAAAATATACAGCGTCTTTAAGTTTCTTTCAAGCCTTCTTTCACCCAGCACAGAAGGTAAGCTCCAAGGGACCAGGACAGGTGAGAATTTGAGGTGCTTCTTGCAATGAATCACTAGGACTCAAAAAATGCTTGGAATTACTAAATAGTTACTAAATGTTATTTTAATTGAAAACAATAAATGAAAACATTAATCAATAACAAAGTCACAATGACAACTTTGATAATTCTGTACACCAATTTAGTGAGTGTACTGTGCCACATATTCCAAAATGTTACCTCAGTTTGTTCTTGAACTCTCACAACAACTTTGTGAGATACAATATTCTACTCATGTTTCACTGTGAAACTGAAATCTTAAAATGAATTTGACTACAATGTTCAAAAGTATCGTTTACATGGTCATTTAGGTCCTCTCCTCCTTTAAGGAGTTGAATAGAAATATTCATTAATGAAGCCAGGGATGGTGGTGCAAGCCTGTAATCCCATCATTTAGGGCAGCTGAGACAGGAGAATCACGAGTTCAAAGCCAGCCTCACCAATGGCAAGGCGCTAAGCAACTCAGTGAGACCCTGTCTCTATATAAAACACAAAATAGGGCTGAGGATGTGGCGCAGTAATTGAGTGCCCCTGAGTTTAATCTCCAGTACCAAAAATAAAAAATAAAAATAAAAGAAATATTCAGTAATGATATTCTACATATCTCTGTTGTTGCATGGTACAGAGATCATCAGTGTTTTCTTTACTCCTGGATATAGAGTAATTAGTGCTTTTAAATCTAATTGGACAAACAATTCCAGAAACTCCAGAGCACATCAGAAACTTTATTCTTAAGATTTGTTTCTCTAGATCCACTCTTAGTAACAAAATCTGTATAAGTCAGGGTTCTCCAAAGAAACAGAAGGAATGAGATCTATGTACATATATAATTTATTTTCTCTCTCTCTCTCTCTCTCTTTAAATTCTGAAGGTTAGGCCAGCAGACTATACCCCAGGGAAGAGTTGTTATAGCTCCATTTCCAAGGTGATTTGGAGATGTGCATCCCTCTTCCTCTGGGGACCTCTACATTTTTCTCTTAAGAGCTTTAATTTATTGTACAAGACCCACCATATTATGGAGTGTAATCTGCTCTACTCAAATTTATTGATTTAATTTCACCTGAAAAATATACCTTCATAACAGCTTAGACTTGTGTTCAACCAAATATCTGTGTCCTATGGTCTAGCAAAATTGACACATAAAATTAACCAACAGAGACAGCAAAGCTAAGTTGCTATAGATCTGAAGAGACGCTCAAAATGTGTTAAGAATTATCTGCCTAGCTGGGTGCGGGGGCTCACATCTGTAATCACAACACTTTGGGAGGCTGAGACAGGAGAATTGTGTGTTCAAAGCCAGCCTCAGCAACAGTGAGGGCTAAGCAACTCAGTGAGGCCCTGTCTCTAAATAAAACACAAAATAGGGCTGGGGATGTGGCTCAGTGGTTGAGTACCCCTGAGTTCAATCCCCAGTCCCCAAAATATAAATAAATAAGTAAACAAACAAACAAATAAATAAATGAAAGAATTATCTGCCTAAAAATGTGGGAAGCTGCGGCAATTTCTGGTGACTTCTACCACATACCATTGGTTGATGTTCTATCTCAGGGGTTCTAGACTCTCTGTTCTTTCTGACTATATTTCTATGTCAGAGTAACAGATTCATGTGGCATTGGACATGTTCTTGGATAAAATATATGAAGATCCAGGAGAGTATGAAGTTGTAGCGTATTGTCCATAGTAGCTACAACTGTGATCAGTGGCAAGTAGAGAAAGAAGTGTCTACCAGAGTTCCAGATCCATATTTCTAGCCCTATAACTTCTGCACCTATAATTTTAATAGACTAATAATCATCTCAGATATAACATACATATTTATTTTATTTGTCCCACTTGCTAGTCATCTAGTGTTTTCTTTTTAGCTAATTATACCAATGCTCACCAAATTGAGCATCTTATAAGAATTGGAGTATCCTAAGCCTACATGAATTTCCCAATTTCCACAGCAGCCATCTTACTCCAAGTCACTGTCAATTCTTTTATTTTGGGGGGAGGTACTAGGGCTTGAACTCAGGGGTATTCGACCCCTGAGCCACATCCCCAGCCCTATTTTGTATTTAATTTAGAGACAAAATCTCACTGATTTGCTTAGCCCTTCGCTTTTGCTGAGGCAGGCTTTGAACTCGCAATCCTCCTGTCTCAGCCTCCCAAGCCTCTGGGATTACAGGCATGCACCACTGCACTGGACTAAGTCACTGTCAATTCTTGCCAAACAAACCACAATAGGCTGTGTGTGGAATGAGCATTTAAAAATATAATTTAGATCATGTCATTTCTATGCTGAAAAGATGCCATTGTCTTCGCATCAAAATCAAAATAATACCCAAATTTTGTATGTGATCTGACTCTTTCCTGGCCATTGAACACCCTCTCTTAACTCTTCCCATTTCTTCATTTTTGCAGTCAAATCATAATGTAGTTTAGTATCTGGTTACAATTTACCTTCTCAGTAAGCCTTCCCAAGAACTCCTTAACTAAATTCATCCACCATTTCCTTGACTCCTAACATCATACACTGTGCTTCCTCTTATTTTATTTGGTTTCATATATGTATCAATAACTAAACCTGGCATTGCAGTATGAATTTATTTGTTTCTTTCTTCCAAAAAATTGTAAGCTTCAGAAGGACATATTTGAAGGCCCTTATACTGATCTTCATTTTTCATTCTTAAATATGAGAGTAATGCATAAGAAATAAATGAGATTTTTACTAGTTATTGAGTTAAGAAATATTCTTAGACTTAGATATGCATGTTCAATAATAATTGAGGTAAATTTAAATACTGAAGCCCTGTATATATGGCATTATTATAAAAAGGTATTCATTTAAAGATACTCGGGTTAAAAAGAAATAAAATAGTTGGGGTATGTGCGTACCATAAAAAATCACTTTTTGTGTTTATGTGTAGTGTTGGGAATTGAATCCAGTGTATTACATATGCAAAGCAAGTGTACTATCACTAAGCTACATCTCCAGCCAAACCAATTACTTCTGAAAAAAATATGCAGAACATAAAAATTTGCTAAGTCATAAAATTAATGTATGTGGAGTTTTAATTTATAATGATTTCCTCAGAATTTTATCACTTGATGATTTAAGTAATTCTGTAAGGATAAAAGCCACAATAATATCCAGACATGTTCTTTCCCTCTCTTTCTCTCTCTCCCCCCCATATATATATATGTATATATATATATTTATATATATGGATTTTTTTACAATAATGAGGATTGAACATAGAGGCACTCTAATTGTAAGCTACCTTTCCAGCACATTTTACATATTTGTTTTTGAGACAGAGTTTTGCTTAATTTTTCCAGGCTGTCTTGGAACTTGAAATCCTCTTGCCCAGCTTCCCAAGTAACTGAAGTTACAGGCATATGTAAAGTATGTATTCTGTTTATATTGATTTTAAAATTTTAAAAATATAGCTACAGAACTTCTTGGTATTTATTTTGTCATTCATTTTAAGTTTAAAAAATTTATACAATTATTTTTTATACTCTGTTAAGATTTTCCTTAGCAGAATTAATATTTATTCCCCATTTGACTTTTTTTTTAATCCAAGTGTTTGGTATCTTAGTATCCATGAAATTCTGCCTCAATAAATATGCATTTAATACAATTAATTAAATGATAATTAACATTGAAATTTGTAACAGATTCTGTACCAGAATTAAAGCAGCCTGAAAATAACTCATGCTAAGTATAAACAAACTAAGATCAAAAACATTTTTCTGTCTTTAACAATATGAAATTATCATTTAAATTCAAAAGTTATACTTTGACATTCTCAAGGGGAAAACAGTGGTATTTTTGAATGTTTAATTTTAAAGCAAATAAAAAGTGAATTACTTTATATTTTACCTTGACAATTAAGATATTAAAATACTCATTATTATTATCTTGATAATTGGATTACAGTTTTTGTATAGTGTTTGATGAATGATGAATAAATGAGTTAAGAAGAAAATAATCTTCATGTTTTTTTTTTTCCTTTTTGAGTGATCCAAACACCACTCCTTCCTCTGCCACTAGTTTAATTTTTGGTGAAGTAACTTAAGAAAATAGATGAGTTTCCTAAAACTTATTTTCAAGGGGAAAATTTTGGATTTTTCCCTTTAGAGTTTCATAGGATCATCAAAAGCAGTCTCCTGATTATGATGTTGAACTCATGGCCAATTTATGGCTATTTTCAAATAAAGCATTGTCATTACTCTTTTCTTTGAAACTTTGCATAAGTTTTTCATTATTAATTATATAGATTTAGACAGGTTCATGTAAATTTCTATACATTTGCAGTACTGACATTATACATTTGAAAACATATCTTTTCAAAAACTCTGTTCTTTCACATCAATGTTTTATTTTCATCTTGTCCATTCTGCCCTTTAATTCATAAACATTTTTCCTCCAGATAAGAATACACTCTGTGTAAGTTTTCAAGGAGTTTTGACATTGCAAAGAATCACAATTTCATACACCATGTTTCATTTCAGACACATACTAAGTCTGATTTGTGTTTTCAATCCAGGTCATCTTTGCCTAACTTGGTTTCGGATTTCATTTGACCATTGAGTATTTCGATATTATGCTGTTTTCCTCCTGGCAGAATTATTTTCTCCAATTGAATCTCTTTGTACAAAAGGAATGAAACTGATAGTTTTGAACACCACTAGATGCTATCTTCAGCTTCACAGTACAGCATCACCACTATCCTGCATCTGTACAACACCATCCAGCACAAATCTGCTGCTCCATATGTCGCATCATGCAAGGAGATTACAATGGGCTTGAATTTGGATCTTAGTCGCAGATTCCCTGGAGACATTCCACAGGAAAAATTACTGCTCAAGCCAACATTTAAATCTTTGCCTGGAGCTACCCCACTCCAAAGAGAAATATAATGAGGATGAATGTACAAGTCCCATATTCAATTGCCACATTTTTTCATCTTTTGAGGAGTTTGTCCTGTTCTTGTTGTGATTCCTTTCTGTTGGTACTGGCAGTTGCCACATAGGCTTTATTTTTAAATTTAAATATTTTAGTTTATGGCAGTGTTGCCCATTGCATTATATTCATTGCTAGCACTTATTTCTTTAAAATACAAATGCTTGGCATATCCTTCAGTTGTTTAAGGATCAGAGACTAAAAACTTACAAAAGGAAAACAGAAGAAGGACACATATCTATCACTCTAACACTGAGAGGAAAGAATTGAAGTGTACAGTGAGGATTTAAGGGAATCTTTGAATCTAGCTATACTTTTCTTCAGCCACAGACAGTGGATATGCACTGCTCACAATACGTTGGCAATTAATGAGACCTGGAAGATTAGCTGTTAAAGTGATTCAACAGTGCATAGAAGAAAGATAACTAAAAAAATACAGTTAACATAGTTGAGGGTACAAATTGCCCCCTTCTCAACACATGCACAATGGCAGAGAGCTTGGAAGGGTAAGGGCAGTGCCATTCAGAATGGTATTCACTAGTGAGGAAGAATGTGTTCAACTTTAAAATTAAAACAAAAATTGAGTGTGTATAAATAATTTTACCTTATATTAGTATGTTGATAATATTTATTAATAATTTATATAATTTATATTTGGTGTATATGATTCTCAATAATATTTTTTGAAATCTAATTTGGAGAACCAGTTAACGCAATATAACATGACATAATATAATATAAATATTGAAAATCTCCTGAAGACTAAAGATCAGATTGCAAAGATATCTCCTGAAGACTAAAGATCAGTTCCTTTGGGTGTATTAATTATATTCTGAATCTTAGCAAGAATCAGCACTGAATGAACTGGCCTCTCTATATACTTTAAGTGTTAAAGATTATTCCTTTTCTATCTGTTTCATTTCATTGGTCAATAATAGAAAACACTCTGTAATTCTTTCATCTGCACTTGGAGTACATAAATATGACAATTGCAACATTTCCGAATATACTTTGCAGGAAAGGAGAATAATTAGGCTCTGAATATAAATGTAACCAAAATAAAATCTATACACAAAAGGGTACATACACCTTTGCAAATACTTTCATCTTTGTCTTTGCCCACCATCCCAAAAACTTTCTTTGCCTAAAGAAAGTTTCTTTCTTCTCCTTTCAGAACTCAATCATTTCTCTGACTCACCAAAGTACAGTTAAGTTTTTCCTTCCTCTGCTTGGCCACTTCCCTTTTACTACACTTCTTACCTTCAGTATGTATTACTTTTTAGTCATGATGGAGTATGTGTATTAATGGCAGAAACAAAAATATCATTGTGTTTACCAAAAAATTACCTACCATATAGAAAAAAATAAATAATAATTAATTGTTTACTGAATGCATAAAATCAACAAAAGAGTGTCAGATTCCAACCTTGGAAATTATTAACACTTCTTTACAGTTTTGCCCTATTGGATTTTATAAATGGGTAAGAGATAAAACACATAAGATAATTAAAAAAGAGCCAGAATTGGGGAATTATTAAGAAAGAATACAGTGATAATACTTTTAAAATGGCAATAGTCACTATTGTGAGATAGAGTAACTTTAACAGGAACAAAATTATTAAAAATAAGTGGCTTTTTTATAATTACTGAAGTTCACAATTGCTACCTAGCATTGTTAAGAATACTAATATAGGCAGGATATAAAATCAACACCCACAAATCAATTGCATTTCTATACATCAGTGATAAACCCTCTGAAAGAGAAATTAGGAAAACTATCCCATTCACAATAGCCTCAAAAAAAAAATATTTGGGAATCAATTTAACAAAAGAGATGAAAGACCTCTACAATGCACTGAAGAAAGAAATTGAAGAAGACCTAAGAAGATAGAATAATCTCCCATGCTCCTGGATAGGCAGAATCAATATTGTCAAAATGGCCATACTTCCCAAAGCGATATATAGATTCAATGCAATACCAATTAGAATTCCAATGTCACTCCTTATAGAAATAGAAAAGGCAATCATGAAATTCATTTGGAAGAATAAGAGACCCAGAATAGCCAAAGCAATCCTCAGCAAGAAGAGTGAAGCAGGAGGCATCACAATACCTGACTTCAGATTATATTACAAAGCTATAGTAACAAACACAGCATGGTACTGGCATCAAAATAGACATGTAGACCAATGGTATAGAATAAAAGACACAGAGAAAAAC
>CM053406.1:58609372-58624767 GCA_028644305.1 Xerus rutilus
AACAGCGTACTACAGTGCTGCAGCCACTTCAATGTTTATAGTAGCTCAATTCACAATAGCTAAACTGTGGAACCAACCAAGATGCCCTTCGATAGATGACTGGATAAAGAAACGGTGGTATATATACACAATGGAATATTACTCAGCAATAAGAGAGAATAAAATTATGGCATTTTCAGGTAAATGGATGGAGTTGGAGAATATCATGCTAAGTGAAGTAAGCCAATCTCAGAAAACCAAATGCCGAATGTACTCGTTGATAAGTGGATGTTGATCCATAATGTGGGGAAGGATATGGGAACAATGGTAGATCTCTGTTCACAAGAGTGTAAGGTGGGAGGGGGCATGGGGACAGCAAGGGTGATGGAATATGATGGTCATAATAACCCTAACTTTATGTATGATTGCATATATGTTGTGATTCTATACAACTTACAACTAGAGAATTGATATGTTATCTTCCATCTATGTACAATGAATCAATTTACACTGTTAACATGTAAGCCTAAATAATTTTTTAAAAAGTTAAAAAATAAATAAATAAAATGCAAAAAAAAAGAATACTAATATAGTAAAGTCAACAAGAAAAGGTGGAAAAAGACATTTAATCAATTAGTTTTATCATTTCTGCAAATGAAACTAGTATAAACACTGAAGAATAGCCCTATTTCTATGAACACTGATGTTTGGAATTTTTGTGTGAAAAATTTAACATAAAAATTGTGATATGAGGAAACTAAATTTGTCATGATCATATATGAATCAATTAGGAGAAATTATTATTAGTCAAAGATTATTTCTCTAGGTAGGTGAATGCTTACCTAGAGTTTAAAAGAGAGAAAATAGTATTCATTAAATGACTGTTACATAGGCAAAACAAATATTGTGCTGGAATTGCTGTGCCTTCACCAGAGTTAATGTCCTTGTTTAAAATTTTATAAGACTTTATTGTTCTCCTGAATCCATCCACATAGGCATCAGTTTATGGAGTACTCAGACAACATAGGAAGGAAATGAGAGAAGGAAAAGCCTCATAGGGTATGTCGAATAATAGGCCTCTTGAAGTAAACCAAAGAGGAGAGAGAATTAAAAAAGAAGTCACATTCTAAACTTAGAAGAGTTCTGAGGATTGGTAGATAGAACAAGCAAGTGATAAGCACTTGTCTTTTGTGTGTGTGTTTGTGTATGTGTGTGTGTGTGTGTACACGTGTGTGCGCACACACCTATTACCTGAGTTTTGAACTTCAAGAGAAAATCCAAGAAGTTGAAGATGATGTTTGTAACACAATCTGGAGGATATGGATGATACTGACAGGCATACCCACCCTTTATGAAAATTTCTTCCAAAAGAGAAGCCCACTCGACAGGTACACTGCCATGGAAACAGTTTGCATCTGAAAGAGAAGAGCAGAATTTCTTTGATTTTGTGAGACTTTAATAATATTTTATAAATTTGTGGTATATTGATCCATAATAGTTTCAATGGTTCAAAGATCATTTTTATAATAACAAAATTAAAAGAGAAAACTTCTTTCACCATTTGCCCTCATGACCTCTGGCTGCCATTTTCTCAATCTCTAATTATTTTATAGTTAATAAAGGAGAATGAGTTCTTTCTAAAACTTTGTTTTTTGCTTGCGGCTCAGGTTCTGAACTCACAGTGCTGATTGAACTACTTAATCTGAAAAGGAGAAAGCTTAATTATACTCTATGAGAATTTCTAAAATTAGTTTATTAAATTGGGACTAACCAAAATCTATTTCTTTGAGGAAGAAGTAAAAAGAAAGTTGACTTGAATTATGAATAGCAAGAGAAGCTTAATGTATGTGAAATAAATGCATTTTAAATTAAAGGATAACTAAATATTGATTATTGTCCATTTACAAAATAATTAGATACTGTGCTATCTTTGAATTAATAATTTAAGCAAAATATATTAGAATCACATTTCACTTTTGAAAAGAAATTTTGCAAGGAGTAAGGATTTCAGCTTTGTTTCTAAATTAATAATGAGATGGGCATCTTCATTTACCACTTTGGTTCATTAAAGCAGAACAGTAAGGTCAGAGTCTGTAGCAAATAACACAAGTTTGCAGAAAAGCATAATCTCCTATACCCAACGTAGTTACATTTTTAACTAATTAACAAAATTTTCTACAACTACACTTTAAAAAAACCCAATTTTCTAGCCGGGTGCGGTGTCTCAATCCTGTAATCCCAGGACTTAGGGAGGCTGAGACAGGAGAATCGCGTGTTCAAAGCCAGCCTCAGCAATGGCGAGGCGCTAAGCAACTCAGTGAGACCCTGTCTCTACAGAAAACACAAAATAGGGCTGGGGATGTGGCTCAGTGGTCGAGTGCCCCTGAGTTCAATCCCCAGTACCAAAAAAACCTGCAATTTTGTCTCACAATATGTATCCTCTATTTTAACATACCTCATAATAAAATCATAAGTGGAAACTTCAGGAAAGTAAAAGAATTTTCTTAAACCTTTGAGTAAAATGATGGAGAGAGAAAATGCAATTTCATGAAATTGATAGGATGTGAAAGGGTTAAGTAAAGCTGATATTCAGTTTTATCTAGCCTTCTCCCTTATCTTTATAAATAAACTAAATTATCTTCATTTTCAAAAACCTTTAAGTGTATTTTAGTCAACATTTACTATTTATACATATTGATGTGATTCACAGATATTTTAATATGTTCCACACAGCACACACTGATCAAATTAAGCATCACTTTATCTACACTTTCTTCTGCCCATCTTCCCAGAATTAGTATTTACTATTCTACTTTCAGTTGTACTTTGTTTTATTTTTAACTTCTATATATGAGAGAGAAAATGCAATATTTGCCATTCAGTTCCTGCTTATTTTACTTAACATAATGCCCTTCAGTTCCATCCATTTTGCTGCAATGACAGAATTTCATTCTTCTTTATGTCTGAATACTATTCCATGGTGTATATGTACCATATATTTTTCATTCATTCATCCCTGATACTCACTTAGGTTGATTCCTTACACTAGCTATCATGTATAGGGCCACAAGTAACTTGGGCATGCATGGATCTTCTTGATATGCTGATTTCATTATCTGCAGATATATAGCCAGAAGTGAGAAAGATGGATTATTTTGTAGATGTATTTTAAGAACCTCCATACTATTTTCCATAAATCATTGTACTACTTTACATTTCTACACAGTTTATGAAATTCCTTTTTTTTCCCCACACATCTTCATCAGGCATTTTTTGGTTTTGCTTTTCTCCTGACAATAGTCATTGTAACTGGAATGAGATGGAATATCATTGTAGTTTTTACTTCCATTTACTTAATAGTTAATGATCTTATTTTTACATATTTGCTAGTCATTTTTATTTCTTATTTAGAGAACTATTTATTCAGTTCATTTTATATTTTCTAATTGTGTATTTTAATTGCTTGTTTTTGTGAAAAAGTTTGAGTTTCTTGTATGTTCCAATTAAGAGTGGCAAATATTTTCTCCCATTCTAAAATTTCCTCTTCACTGTAGTGTTTCCTTTGTTAGGAAGAAACATTTTAGTCTGATGTAATCCCATTTCTGTTTTTGCTTTTAATTCCTGTGCTTTTGGGGTTCTATCAGAAAATAATTGCCTATACAGTTGTCTTGAAACATTTCCTACATTCTTCCACTAGTTTCATAGTTTTAGCTCTTACATTTAGGTATTTTACCAATTCTGATATAGTTTTTCTACCTGGTGAGAAAGAATGGTCAAATGTCTGTCTTCTGTCCATGAATATACATTTTTTCCAGCACTATTCATTGAAGGGGCTGTTCTTTTTCTACTTTGTGTTTAGATTCTCCTGCCCAACCTCTATTACATTAACTTCAGGGACAGAATCCAAACCCAGAGCCTACCAAGCAGCATTGGGAGAACTTCATTGTCTAGAAGTTTCAGGCTGTTAAAACTCTTATGTCAATAATTGCTTGACTCAACGATTCTTGTCAAGTGCTTTAAAACCTTGTCTTTATGGTCAACTAAAAACCTAGCCCAGGTTAAATTAGCATATTCTTGGATTATGCTAATTTTATTCCATGGATAGGAGAATTCAATCAGGAGATTAATACAACATGTTTTAAAGATATTTTATTATTTTTCTTTTATTTTCCTCCTAGAGTTTATTCTTCTAAGAGTATGTAAAGTTAAACAAAGGGGCAGCTTGTTCAATCCCTACATCCCTTACCTTTCCTCTGTGTTCTACACAAGTTATATAACATCTCACTATTTTGCTACTGTCAATTATTGCTTTCTCAATAAAGTCCTCTGTTGCCTCTTGGTACATTGTGTTTTTATCAGCTTGTACTTTAATATCTACCAACCAACTCCCAACTTTAGGTTTACATGTCCCCCACTGATTAGCCTATGAGCTATTTATACACCCACATACAAACACACACACACACATGTATGTTAGAAGACATATTTTATATAAAATATATGTTAGAAGATTATTGATACATAGATAGATATAATCATTAACATATGCATCACTATGGCTAACAGTGTGTTAGTCAGCTTTCTTCACTAAAGAATCCAACCAAAACAATTGTGGAGGAGGAAAAGTTTATTTGGAGGCTTAGAGTTCCAGAGGTTTCAATCCATAGATAGCAGGCTCCATTCCTCAGGGTTGGAGGTAAGGTACAACATTATGGCAGAAGAGTGTGGCAGAAGAATACAGCTCACATGGTGATCAGAGAGGAGAGAGAGAGAGAGACAGAGACAGAGACTCCAGACTCCAGATACAAATATATATCCCATAGCCACACCCCCAATGAGCTTCCTCCAGCCACACTCCACCTGCCACCAGTTACCACTTGGTTAATCATATCAGTGATTATTTCACAGACTAGGTTAAGACTTAACCCAATCATTTTTCCTCCAAACCTGCATTGTCTCACACATGAGCTTTTGGGGGATGCCTCACATTTAAACCATAACACAGAGTTAAAAAAACAGAAGAGAATATCTACTTCATTTTTAATTAATGACTCGTTTTTAGAATGAATAAAAGTGACTAATATTCTATCTTTCTTAGGTGACACAGTAGTGGTTTTAAAATACTCATTATTTGAAGTAATTTTTCATTGACAGAATTGACAAGAGGTAGATATAATATAACAGAATATTTTAAAGTATTTTCCAGCAAGTATTAGAACTAACTATTGCTAAATGAAATTACTTAGATATCAATCTCTTTCTACCTATCTACACTTTCTGCATTTTCCCTAGTAATCAGTCAATAAGAGATAGCTCCTTATTAACTAAAGTGCCAGGACAATGGAGAGCAGAGATAGAAACTGTTCAATTTACTATTTTAAATTAACATATTCTCATTTAACCCAAAACATACTAAGTGTGTTTTTCCAAATTGAAACTATAAAGAAAATTTTTGAAAGGTAAATTATGCAAGATTTTTAAATTCTCTAACTTAGGATAAAATGAAAAACCCCGAGTAAGTGGTAAATAAAGGATTGTTCACATTTCTATTTTAATAGCTAAATATACATTATTAAAATAACAACTTGAAAATATAGCAGAAAATTAAATTTAATGTTCTACTTATTTTATACAGACATAAATGTTTTATATATGTATATATATATATATATGTATATATATATACACACACAGAGAGAAAGAAAGGATGAATGCTATTTTTCATACCTATCTTAAGGAGGTATGCTTGTACAGTCATTGTTATAGTCAGCTTTTTTGCTGCTATAACTGAAAGGACCCAACCAGAACAACTGTAGAGGAGGAAAAGTTTATTTGAGGGCTCACAATCTCAGCAGCTTCAATCCATAGGCAGCTGGTTTTCTTCCTCATGTCTCCAGGTATCGCAGAACAACATGGCAGAAGAATGTGACAGAGAGAAGCAGCTCACATGATCAGGAAGTAGAGAATCTCCACTTGCCAAACACAAATGTATACCCCAAAGCCACGATCTCAATGCCCCAACTCCTCCAGCCACACCCCACCTGCCTTCAGTTACCCTTCAATCTCAGCAAGTGAGTAACCCAATCATCTCTGAACCTTCTTGCATTGTCTCCCATGTGAGTTTTTTAGGGACACCTCACAACCAAACCGTAATGGTCTTCTTCCCATGTGCTTTTTAGTTGTGTGAACGACATCCTCCCAGTGCATATGATAAGCAGTGCTAGATGAGTATGACCTGCTGAGACAGACCAATGGCATCTTGGTTGTGGGAACTGGTTTCCCACCGTTTTCAGATTTCTGATCATGTTGAATTAAGTGTAAAATTTCCCTTTTAGCACAAATACATCTAAAGATTGTTTCTCAAATTTATTCTGACCAGATTTGTGCCAACTGAAAAGCAGAGTACTTAGGAGGCTGAGAGATATAAAAGTTATAGTATTTCTTCTCAATTCTTCCACAAAGGAAAGGATAATTATTAGCATCAATATTAAATATAACATCAATGCTAAATAGTTTCACTTTTTAAGCAATCATTAATTTATTGAAATTTCTTCATTTTAAAACTTAAAAAACATTATCCAGAATATAGAAAATTTTACAAAATCATCAAAATGCTTGGCTCAGTATCCCAAGTTACCCAGCAAGAGGCAAGGCATTGATGTGTTAGTATGAAGAAGAGAAATATCAGATTTAGACTCAGGTTGTCTACAAGCTTTTGTATAAATGTATACATCAAAGGAAATGCCATACTCAGCAGAAGGATTAAGGATCAGTTATTGTTTAAGGAAGATGCAAAGATATTTTTGTTAGTCTGCTTTTGTCTACTCAATAAATATCTCTTCTCCCCTTCAATTCAGATACTCTTGTTAAGAAAATGATTGTACTGTTCACTCACTTTCGTTCTGTGGCCAATGGTGCCTGCACATTACTTAAAATTAAATAGAAATAAAATTAGTATTTCTGAATAGAATTTTGTAGGAATAATGATTTTTGTTGCTGGTGTTTTTGTGTTTTATGAGTTTCCTTCACTGTGGTTAAAAGATGTTGAAATAATACATATATATATATATATAAAAATAAGTATGCATGTATGTGTGTGTGTATATGTTGTGTGTGGTATATATATGTTAACATGTATGTATATGTGTGTATGTGTATGTGTGTATGTGTATATATATATATATCACACAACATATAACTTTAAACCCTTCACACTTCAGGATACCACTTCTCTTAATATCTATTCATGACGACAGGGCAACCCTCAAACCTGCTTCCTACTTGTCTTTAGGGAGTCCATGCTTTTCTTTTTCCCCATCTGTTATAATTCTCCTCCTTTCCTTTTGTTCATCTTTCTTTGCCCCTTCCTTTCTCTTTTTGTTATTTCATATGGATTGCTGTCACTTCTAGTGCTTTTCTGCCCCAGGCATCTCTTAAATCTTATGACCTCTGCATGGCAATTCTTCATTTAACCTAATTTAGATCCTACTCTGGTAATAGGAAAATCACAGTAGCTCTTTCTGTGCACACACAAACACACAGACACACAAATTTTTAAATAGCATAGTAAAATGAAAAACAATGCATTACAAATGTATATTGAGCATTTGAAAGTCATCATTTATTGTAATTCTGTTGCTAGTTTCTGACACAATTTTAAGGCATAAGTACATATATACACATGCTATGTACTAAATGCTGTGAGTCCCCTCACTTTTCTCATAATTTGTAATTTAAATGATCAATGTATTTAAACAAAAGGCAAGATGTTCACATCATTTTCTTTGGTAATGGAGAATTCATTTTGTTTGAATTACTGCTTACATATCTAATTATGTTCTTTTGGGGACTCTGGAGATTTCACTTACCTCTTCAAATGAAAATTGATCAAGGTTGAATTCAAAGTAAATAGAGAAAACTCTTTAAATATGTTTGGTTTCAGAAACTTGAAAGTATACTCTAGTAGGTACTATGTCTAGTTAGAATTTAGTGTTAATTTTGTAGTAATTACTACTATGTAACATGTAAGCAGTCTTTTGTCTAAAACTTGTAGGGTTCTATTAGGAATATCAACTGACAAATATTTTTGTAAGATGTAATTATCACTCTGAATCTGGATGTAATTTATTTATCAATTCTACAAGTTCAGTATATATTTATGTCTTCCTTTTTATTGAATGCTATAGTTTTCCTCTTTGCTTTTTTTAAATTTAAGAGTTAAGAATATATTTGTCATAGATAGATGCAAAGTTGTATCAATTGTTATTTAGGGTAATATAATTAACTATTTATGATTAGAAATGTTCAAAGTTAAACCCTTTTTTTTTTCGGCAATAATCAGGATAGAACCCAGAGCTCCACACATGCTATGCAAGTACTCTATCCCTCAGCTACATGCCTATCCCAAAATAAAATTTTGTAATTAAAAAAATAAAATGTGTATTGTTTGTAATCTTTATCATAACTGAGCATTGAATTTTCTTCTCCATAGGTGGTCCATGGGACATGTTTCATACTATATGATTTGAATAAGATTCCTCTCTTACAGTTTCTAAAGATAAAACATAAACATTAATTGTTAAAATTAAATATTATTTTTTACATTCAAGAGATAATGACCATTAGTACTTTTTGTAATCATGCCCAAAGAAACAGAAAAAGACAGTAAATTTATATTCAAGCCATAAAAGATAATAAATGATAACTGAGTTTACAAAAGGAGGCATTATAAACCAGAAATACATTGATCATTTTAACATTAGACCTCAAAATAGATTTTTCCCTTTCTTCTTATTTCTCACAATCATGCATTAAATTTGTATAGAATTCATAATATAGTAATATTTTTTGACATAAATCTGTAGAAAACTCACGCAACAATGAATGTGTATTTCTTTTCTTGTCTTTATAATGTAAATTATGAATTTTTTCAATGCAATTATTTTTTAGGAAACAAATCACACAGCACATTTTCCAACTATATATATATATATATATATATATATATATATATATCCTTTGCCATATATATATGCCATATATATATATATCCTTGCCATATATAAATATATATATATATATATATATATCCTTTTTTTTCCATTTTACTTTCAGTCAGTAGGTTCTTACACCTTCATGAAATGTCTTTGATGATTGGGCCCAGTTTTTTCCCTAGATAGACCACTTCAGCTGTACAGAAAGACCAGAAACACATACAACATGCTGTTTTTACATTTCACATTCATTTTAAGTTGTTACTTTACATACCTATTTTTTAAATATGATTTTCCTGTGCTTGGAATTTCCTATTCCTCCTTTTGTTTTTATTAGTCTGAATTGAACCAGTTAAAAAATGTCATCCTCAGACCTGCTCATTGGCGCAAGCCTGTAATCCCAGCACTTATGGAGGCTGAGACAGGAGAATCACGAGTTCAGAGCCAGCCTCAGCAGTGAAGAGGGGCTAAGCAACTCAGTGAGACCCTGTCTCTACATAAAACACAAAATAGGGCTGGGGATGTGACTCAGTGTTCAAGTGCCCCTAAGTTCAATCTCCAGTACCAAAAAAAAAAAAAGTCATCCTCTGTACACTCAACACCGACTGAGTACAAATTAGTCTTTAGATATACAGTAATTGTGTCTAATACCCTGAATGAAAGAATAAAGATATGACTTGAAACTCAAAGGAAAGCATTTTGAACAGTGCACATGTAATGTGTAACTTTCTAAACTCCATCTTTCCCTTGGTCGAATGCTACAACATTGTAATAAGTGGTGTTCCAGTTAACAGCAGTACATTTTGAAAAGACAGATAAAAAGCACAAATATGTATAGGCCAAATGTCAATGTGCTTCTAAATGAAAAAAATTAAAAATTGTCCTTTTCTTATAAATCTATTTTAGGTATTTTGAGTCTGCATTGTTTACTTGTTTTCTAGTTTGGGGGGTGGGGTTGGATACATACTTCAAGTGGTGTAACCCAAAGCTTGGTCTTTGTTCTCACTGCCAATTAAAGCCAATTTAATAATGAGGATACGGTTTTTGAAAAAAGAAAAAAGAAGTTTCATTGCTTTGCTAGCAAAGGAGAAACACAGGGGACTCCTGTCCCAAAGGCTATGACTCTCCCAATCATGAAGAATAGGGAGGTTTAAAGGAACTCTTCAAGGGTTACATTCTAAGTGTGCTCTAGTAGGGGTCCCAGGGCACCCTGATGGCATGTTAGGATTCACTTGTTAATTTGGGACATATTCACTTCCCATATCCTCAGCAGACATCTCCTTCCTGTGGTGGGTGTGTTCAAAGGCAGTTAACTAGAGGGAGAAAAAATAACACTGTTCTCCCTAATCTTGTTAGCAGGGAGAAAGGGGGGAAAAAAAAACCCAAAACATTATTTAAAAAAGCCTTTGAACAGTGAGGGCTATATTCAGAAGGTGAAGGGACCACTGTTAAAGTAACACTGTGACCTCCCAGTGCTGTGAGGGGGTTATGGTCATGTAATAAAGACTGACACAAATAAAGCCAGGAGAGATTTGTGAGTGAGGATTTATAGAACCAATTAGGAAATCATTAGCATTAAATGAGAGAGAAGTGTGTCTTTTAAATGCATACTATCTGCATCATAAGTACCAAAAAATCCTAAATTTTTATCAAATCACGTAATTTATGTTTTTAAATTTATTCAATTCTCTGACTCTGTTTCTTTCACTCTAAAAATGTGATCATTTCTTATGCCAATTGTGTTTGACAATTAAAATACATGAGTATGTTCTGTATGGAGTTTTTTTTTCCATGATATTTTTTTTCTTTATTAATCAGTTACCTTTGGGATGGTTTTGAATCAGAAAAACTTAGAAGCACTAAAATTAATGTCATTTTATGAAGCAGATTCCTTTTTTTTCTCCACATCTGCATACTTTATTCTCGCATGAATTTGGACACAGCCTAAAATATCAAATATAACCAAATACAAGTATGCTTTTTCTTTTGTGGACTCTGTGGGAAAGAAATATCTCATTTAACATTTTTACCCTGAACTATATTTAACATAAGTAGAGAAGAATTTTAGCATGCCAGAACTGGTGAAAAAGCATGCAAGGGGAGAACTGGGGAAGAGCAGAGGTTAGAAAGACGTTACTTTTCATATAAACTCCGGTGCTTCTACCATGGTCTTTCTACACCATTGCTGCTTCTACTTTCTTCTTTACATATCCTTAATATTAACATTTTCAACATTTAAAAGTGTTGAAAGTCACCATTTTCAAAGAAAGCACTGCAAGGTAACAACTATTAATCTGCCCTCTCTTCTCTGTCCTCATTCGTTTCTTTGAACCAGCAGATATTGTTAAGTAGTCATTTGTGTAGTAAGCAACCCTCTTATTTATAAAGTTTACTGCTAATTTACATGTTGGACAAGTAACTATTTCATTGGTTGGCTAAATCCAAATGATCTTGAACACATGTATTTGCATCTGAACAAAAGCACCTAAATTTTGCTTGAGTAAAGTCCTAGGCAGAACAGTTATATATTTTTATATCATAAATAATGATATCAGCAATATTTCTGAATTTGTCTGATAAATTTTCCTTCTGTTTTCTCAGATAACTAAATCATTTCACAACTTTTATAATCTTTTCAAACTTCTCAAGTTCGTTCACTTTTTTACACCAGCGCCTACATGCTTAGCTCATTTCATTGAATTGTAACTTATTGGAAAAACTAGAAGTAATTGGTGCAGTTTTTTCATTTTCCCAAAAAATTAAATAAAAATTCTGTACTATATGTACCTGTGTTTTCTGTTATTTCACCTACTCCAATGAAAGAAGTCTTTTGTCTCCTATCAGGGTCTAGTCCCTTGATTAGTGCTCTGGATCTCATCCTCTTTAATCTCCTGTAGCATGCTTTGTCTGCATTATTCATTTATCTTACTTTATTGAACAATTCCACTCTTGCTGTTATAAAAAAATAACATAAATTACTTAAATACATAAGGGGCTAAAAAATAGTACTGAGATTCTCTGCTCCTTTCTTTGAAAATAGTAAAAAGACTGTATATCCATTTTCTCATTTCTCATTCCTTTTCATTCATTCTTCCTTTTCATTCTTCATGCCAATAAAACCGCTTTCTTCATCATACTAGAGCATAAGTTCTATAAAGGCAGTACTTATCTTGTTTATAATATCAATTTCAAGGTGTAGAAGAATGTCAGGCCCATTGTGAATGCTTACAATATTTGTCAATTGAATGCCTGAGTTAATGCATGCACCAAGATTGCTTTAACCAAAGCTAACCAATCTCTGTTTTACACTCAGTTAAATAATGTTTATACACGGTATAAAACTAATACATTCTCATATAAAAATTTTGGAAATACTGATAACTGTAAAGGAGAAATTTATAAAATCATGGAGGTTATCATGCTAATATTCTACAGTTTTCATCCATTATTTTTCTACAAATTTATACCATATATTTTAATTCCTTGCTATTATCTTCTCACATTATAGCCTCAATATTTGCTCTTTCTAGAAATGTTAGAGGAACATAATTTTAATGGTTATATAACAATACATATGTATCTTCTATATTTTTTCCATATTCTGGGGCATTCGATCCAGGGTTTTACTACTTATTAGAACAAATGCAAGTATGTGTATGCTTATTCATTTATTTATTTATTATTTTCTTATTTACTTTTGATGCTGGGAATTGAATTCAGGGCATCATACATACTAAATACCAGCTCTGCCACTGAACTTCATACCTAATAATGGATGTATTCTTCCTATTTTGCTTATTGTCTTACTGCAAACATCAAGAATCTTACGTCAGTGACACAGGGGTAAAGAAACATTAAAATGTATTATTGAATTGCTTTTACATTGTTCTCAACAGCTTCATTTTCATAACCCTTCAATGAATAAATGCCTTGTCTAAAATTCTAATCAACCTTGAGTATTACCATTTTTATACAAACCAATTTGTGAAATTAACACCTCATAGTATTTCTATCAGTATTTCAGCAATTACTTCTAAAAGTGTAAGTTTCTAAATATTCATTGGGTACTTTTGTTTACCTTGCAGCTTAATTGTCATTCTTTGTAGTTTTATCCAACCGGTTGGTTAATTTTTCCCAAAATTTTGATTGATGTTCTGTTTATTTATTTTTGGTGATGGGGAATCAAACCCAGGCCTCATACATGCTGTGAGAAACATTTTATTGCTGAACTACATCCTCAGTACTGATTGGTGCCCTCAAATAGAAGGCTATCAAACTTTGTCATATTCAATTTAATATTTTCATGTTTGTCATCTGCATTTAATCACATACATTGTCATTCAGGTAATTTTATATACATAATCATATGTATACATTTTATATACATAATCACTTTTAAATTCATTTATAAAATTACTGTTTAAGATTACATTCAGAGATTTGATGTTCATTCATTCTAGCTTTTAAAGTTTTTTAATTACTCTATATTTAAAATTTCAGTCAGCTATAATTTCAACTGAGCTATTTAGGCATTATGAATTTAGCAATTTCATTAAACTCATGTGTGCACACTTGGAATTATGGTTACTTGACCCCTAGGGTTTTAGATTAGTTTGCTTACTCAAAAATGACTTTGTACTAATTCAAAATTTTCTCTACTTGAAAAATATATGGAGAATTAAAAAATAAAGGCAATTTTCCAGGCAATGATATTAGATAATACTTGGAGGAAAGAGGTCACTTTTAGACTGTGTAACAACATAGGAAACTTGCTCTGGGAGCTACTTCTATAGCTCTCAATAATTTAGAGTTTATTCTTTCCTATTAGTTTTGAATTCAGATTTTCTAAAACCCATTTTCAGAAACTGAGTTTTAGAAACCCAGATAAAATTTAGTTGAACAGAAGAGAGGTAGGTATGCAGATCCCAAAGAGATAGTGTAGGCAAAGTGGAAGCTGTTTGTGCTTCTGAGGTATACTTGTAATGTTCAACAGGGTTAGTACAGCCAAGTGATCAATAGTTGTTCAGATTCCTCTTTACATAGTGTATTTATTAAAGGTTTTTATGGAAATTCATGTTATTTATAAGGCATCCACTTTTATGGTATCAAGGAAAGTAAGCTGTAGGATAACTTGGAATTAGAATACCACTTAAAAATAAAATAAATGATGGTAATTATGAATGTGTAAGCCAGAGGGGTGGCTGGTTAATGCTCTAGTTATTACAGACCCAGTGGAGAGAGGAATCTATGTCTTTTTTTCTTCAATGTGAGAGTCTTACATTTCTTGTCACTACAGGAAGTGAATTCCTGTGACAGAATCTTTCTCTTAGTAGACCAACCATATCTGATGTTGCCATTACCCTCCTCACATACACTTGCTACAGAAATTTAAAATTCTAAACAATATGCATCACTTTTCCTGTCATTTCTGATTGGATTTCATAATTTGCTTTTAACTCAGATAGCTGTCAAATTGTATGCAACAACTTATATTCAGCAGAGTCAAATTATACGTAGAGGTGAGTAAAAGAAATTTTCAATCATATATTTTCTTAGTTTCACCTAATTTCTTATTTAGTGCTTTGTCTTGCATTCTATTTCTATTGAATATTCTATATAGTGCTAGATTTCTATTTAAGATGATAGGACATTCTTTAAAAATATATTAATATGGTAGCAATATAGATACAGTTCTGCAAGCCTTGTAGTCTTTCTTGTCTGTCTTTATATTGCACTGTTTACAAAAACACCATTGCCTCCAAAGTATCAATACTTTGTCCTTATCTATATTTCTTTTACCTCTTATTTGGAGATTCTTCAATCCTTAATTGAGACCATGAATATCTACCTGAAGTAGATGTTCCTCAATTTATCCTACAAATGTAAGATTTTGCTGAAAATCAAAAGGATAGATATAAGATAGAAAGAAATATTTTTAAATGGAAATTATTGTTTTCTGGTTTTCTAATTTACATAATACCATTTATTATTTTCCATGAAAATCATTTTCATAGTGATTGTTTCCAAGTCTAATTCAAATTAAGTGGTTTTAAGTTCTGTATTTTTCAAAAATAATACTTACTCAAGACAGCTTAATTTACAGTCCATCAGCAGATTTGACCACACAGAGAAGAACATCCAGAAACTGAACTGAATCATTAGTTTTTATGGTGTAAAGGTCATAAAGTAGTAGTTCAGAAGACAAAGCATGTAAGTGAAAATTTATAAGATATTAACTTGCACTATAAATGAAATGAAGTCCCTTAAGGAAATGAGGTAAGATCCCTTTTCCTACTAAATTGCAAAATATTAAGATGGAGATGGGAGATTAGAGAGATTGTAAAAGAGAAGGAAAGGGGTGTGAGGAGGCAAAGCCACCCTCACCCATTCTTTGCACACTGGCTCTGTGCAGAGACTCTCTCC
>CM053406.1:58625267-58645041 GCA_028644305.1 Xerus rutilus
GCCATTTCTATTTCTATAAGGAATGATGTTGGGATTTTAGTTGGAATTGCATTGAATCTGTATAGTGCTTTGGGTAGTATGGCCATTTTGACAATATTAATTCTGCCTATCCAAAAACACTTCAATTTCTTTCTTTAATGCCCTGTAGTGTTCATTGTAGAGGTCTTTCACTCTTGTTAAATTGATTCCCAAGTATTTTATTTTTTGAGGATATTGTGAATGGTGTAGTTTTCTTAATTTCTCTTCAGAGGATTCATCATTGATGTACAAGCTATGCAATTAATTTATGGATGTTGATTTCATATCCTGTTACTTTGCTCAATTCACATTAATTCTAGAAGTTTTCTGGTGGAATTTTTTGGATCCTCTAAGTATACAATCATGTCATCGACAAATAATGATAGGTTGAGTTCTTCTTTTCCTATTTGTATCCCTTTTATTTCTTTCATCTGTTTAATTGCTCTGGCCAATGTTTCAAAGACTATGTTGAATAGCAATGGTGAACAAGGGCATCTCTGTCTTGTTCCCATTTTTAGAGGGATGCTTCCAATTTTTCTCCATTTAGGATGATATTGGCCTTGGATTTAGCATAGATAGTTTTTACAATGTTGAGGAATATTCCTACTATCCCTAGTTTTTCTAGTGTTTTGAACATAAAAGGGTGCTGTACTTTGTTAAATGCTTTCTCTGCATCAATTGATAAAATCATATGATTCTTATCTTTAAGTCTACTGATGTGATGAATTACATTAATTGATTTCCATATGTTGAACCAACTATGCATCCCTGGAATTAACCCCACTTGATCATGGTGCACTAATTTTTTAATATGTTTTTTACGCAATTTGCCAAAATTTTACTGAGAATTCTTGCATCTATTTTAATCAGGGATATTGGTCTGAAATTTTCTTTCTTTGATGTGTCTCTGTCTGGTTTTGGTACTTGCCTAATAGAATGAGTTTGGAAGGGTTCCCTCCTTTTCTATTTTGTGGAATAGTTTGAGAAGTATGAACTCAGATGAGAATTCATCTCGTCCTTGGCTTTTTTTGGTTGGTAGGCTTTTGATGGCATCTTCTATTTCCTTCCTTGAAATTGATCTGTTCAAGTAATGAATGTCCTCCTGGTTCAATTTGGGTACGTCATATGCTTCTAGAAATTTTGGGTGTCTTCAGGGTTTTCTATTTTATTGGAGTATAAATTTTCAAAGTTTCTAATTATCCTCTGTATTTCAGTAGTGTCTGTCATGATATTTCCTTTTCCATCATGAATTTGGAGTTTTTCTCTCCTTCTTTTCATTAGGATAGCTAAGAGTTTGTCAATTTTATTTATTTTTTCAAGGAACCATCTTTTTGTTTTGTCAATTTTTTGAGTTGTTTCTTTTATTTCAATTTCATCAATTTCAGCTCTAATTTTCATTATTTCCTGTCTTCTACTTCTTTTGGTGTTGGTTTGTTCTTCTTTTTCTAGGGCTTTGAGATATAGAGTCAAGTCATTTATTTGTTGACTTTTTCTTCTTTGAATAAATGAGCTTATTGTAATGAACTTTCCTCCTAGCACTGCCTACACAGTGTCCCAGAGATTTTGATATGTTTTATCAAAGTTTTCATTTACCTCTAAGAAATTTTTTTTATCTCCTCCCTGATGTCTTCTGTTATCTACATGTCATTCAATAGCATATTATTTAGTCTCCAGGTTTTGTAGTAGTTTCTATTTTTTAATCTGTCATTAATTTCTAATTTGATTCCATTATGGTCAGTTAGGATGCAGGGTAGTATCACTAAGACTTGCTTTGTGGCATAACACATGATCTATTTTGGAGAAGGATCCATGGGCTGCTGAGAAAAAAGGTTCATTTGCTCATTGATGGATGGAATACTCTATATATGTCTGTTAAGTCTAAATTATTGATTGTTTTATTGAGTTATATGGTTTCTTTGTTTAGTTTTTGTTTGGAAGATTGATGCAGTGGTAAGAGCTCTGTTAAAGTCACCAAGTATTATTGTGTTATTGTCTATTTGATTCTTATAGTTGAGAAGGATTTGTTTGATATACATACATGCCCCACTGTTTGGGGCAAACATATTTATGATTGTTATGTCTTATTGATGCATGATTCCCTTAAGAAGTATAAAATGTCCTTTATTATACCTTTCCACTAACTTTGGTTTGAAGTCCACTTTATCTGATATGAGGATGGAAACCCCTGCTTGTTTACACAGTCCATGTGAGTGATATGTTTTTTCCCCACCCTTTCACTTTCAGTCTGTGGATGTCTTCCTGTGATATGAGTCTCTTCAAGGCAGCATATTGTTGGGGTCCTTTTTTTTTTTTTAATCCAATCTGTCAGTCTATGTCTTTTAATTTATGAGTTTAGGCCATTCACATTCAGGGTTATTATTGAAATATGATTTACAATACTGGTCTTTTTGGTTTATTTTTGGTTTTTACCTTGACTTGGTTTCTCCTTTGATTGGCCTTTGCTTTAGGGTAGCTCCTCTCTTGACATATTTTCATTGTTGGTTATCATTTCTTCCTCATGGAATATTTTGCCAAGAATGCAGTATATTGCAGGCTTTCTCAATGTAAATTCTTTTAACTTTTGTTTATCATGGAAGATTTTTATTTCATCATCAAACTTGAGGCTTAATTTTGTTGGATATAAGATTCTTGGTTGGCATTCATTTTCATTCAGAGCTTAGTATATGTTATTCCATGATCTCCTGACTTTCAAGGTCTAGGTTGAAAAATCAGCTGAGATCTGAATTGATCTCCCCCATATGTAATCTGATTCTTCTCTCTTGTGGTCTTTAAAATTCTATTCTTATTCGGTATGCTAGGCATTTTTATTGTAATGTGACTTGGTGTAATTCTGTTGTAATTTTGTACATTTGTTGTCTTGTAAGCCTCTTGTATTTGATTTTCCAATTCATTCTCCATGTTTGGAAGTTTTCTGATATTATATCATTGAAGAGATTGTGCATTCATTTTTGTTTAAAACTCTGTGCCTTCTGTCCTTGATAAAGATTTATCTATAATAAATCTTAGATTTGGTCTTTTGATGCTATCCCATAGTTCTTGTATGTTCTGTTCATGGTTTCTTACCATTGTCACTGTGTAGTCAACTTTGTTTTCAAGATTGTGTATTTTATATTTATTACCTGAGATTCTGTCTTCCAAGTGATCTAGTCTGCTGGTGATGCTTTCTATGGAGCTTTTTATTTGGTTTATTGCTTCATTCATTTCTAAAATTTCTGATTGTTTTTTCCTCACAATCTCTAGCTCTTTCTTAAAGTAATCTTTTGCTACCTGTATTTGCTCTCTTATCTCTTTGTTGATGTGATCAATGGTTGCCTGTATTTTCTATCTTATTTTTTTGTTGGAGTGATCAATTTTGCCTGTATTTGCTCACTTAAGTCATTCTTTAATTTGCAGATCATTTTAATTACGTGCATTCTGAATTCTTTCACTGATATTTCATCAACTGTGCTGTCAATGGATTCTATTATTGTAGTATCTTGGTTTGTTTGGGGAACTTTCTTCCCTTGTTTTTTCATGTTGATTATGTATCTTCCTTTCTTGTCCTGCCGATCTGAGGTATTATGGTTTCTATCCCATAATCTTATAGTGACCCTACAGATTACCTGTATCTCATCTTGGAGTTCATTTACAGTCCCCAGCAAGTGTTCCCAGATGGACACTACTGCCTCTAAGGATGGTGGTGGCAGTTGTGGAGGTAAATCAAGACAGCAGTGGAGGTGGCCCAAGATGGTTACAAACACTTTCAGAAATGGGGCTAAAAGGGCCGTACTTACAATAACTTTGGGCAGATTGATTGGAGATGCAGCACTTTGGCATGCTGATCTGTGGCAGGCCACTGCCTCCAGACCCTGTCTGTTGTTCCATGGTGGAGGCTACTACAGGAGAAGTGCTATGTGGATGACTGCAGTCTCCCAAGATGGATAGGAAGGGAGTAACAGCATGGATCTCCATTCTGTGCAGGGGCAGTCCTGGGCCTGTGTTCTCACACAGGCCTGTGAGATTGGTCCTAAACCTGATCTTGGCTTGGGCTCCCTCAGGGGTCCCAAGTGGTGGGCCTGGGCCTGGGTCCTGGCTCTTGCAGATAGGCAGGGGCTCTGGCTCAGAAAAGTATGAATGATCTTGGGGCTGACTTAGGCTTGAGCTCCCGCAGAGTTCCCCAGAGACAGTTGTGGGCCTGTGTCTGGGTTCCCCCATGGGTCAGCAGATTGGCAGGTAGCAGTCTTGAGCCTGACCTTGGCTGGGCTCCCATGGAAGTCCCTAGGAGTGTTCCTAGGCCTTGACCTGTGCTCCCACCAGCCGGCAGGGGCTCTGTCACAGAAATGGGAGCAGTCGGGGCCTCATTAAGGCCCGATTTCCCACGGGGGTCCCCGGAATCAGTCCTGTGCCTGCGTCTGCATCTGAGTCCCCCATGGGTGGACTGGCTAGTAGCATCTTGGGCTACTTCTTTATATTTCTAATACATTATAAATTGCACTGTGAAAATTGATAACAATTTATTGAGATAGGTTTTGTTATGACAGGTGAGTACACAAGTGAAAGATTCTCTTTATCATTCTGAGTTTCATTGTTGCTCTTTGTTGGTTTGGTTTGGTTTGGGTTTGGGTTTGGTTTGTTTTCTCACTGTAGAGAGTTTATTTTGATTTCATCTTTAGTTTTAGATCCTGGACCCTAAAGCATCATGGTCATTTCTAAGATGCTTCCTTTATTGCCTATCTGAAATCTCAAGCAAATGTTTGCCATGCTCAATGGGCTCTCTCCACTCTCATTCCTGCACACTCTCTGATATGTATGTTCAGCAGCTTGAATTCCAGCGGCCTCTCCTTGTGAGACTTTAAAGTGCCTTGTTGTACACATTCAGAGCCATGTTTAATGCCAAAAACTCAGGAAGATTTCCTACACAGACTTCTGAAGTTATATCCGTCTTCTTACCACAAGTCTCCCAGTAAAATATCCTTCCCTGGAAATTCCAGTCATTACAATAGCCCCATAATCTCATGTCTCTCTCTTCAGCTCACCAGAGACTATTGTCCATTTAGGGACCACCTGATGGATGTTATGGAAAATGCCTGAAGAAGAAACCCAGAGGCACTCACCCTTTGCATAGTACTTTCCTCCAGCATTTCACATTGTCATGTCATCCAATAACTGACCATGGCTTGTTCTCTGATATGTATAGCATAAGCATGTTGCTTTCTAGCATTTGAAAATATTCTCTGGATGTCTGTGTTTCCTGTGATTATCAGTAGAATTAGTTTAAAATATTTTTAATAACAATGATGTAATAGCTTTGATACTGCTGGTTATAAGTGACTAGTTCTGCTTCCTCACATGTTGAAGTGTAACATTAGAGAAGCATGCCGAGGCAAGCATATAAAGCAGGGTTTATTTAAAAAAGAGTAATACAGACTTCTCCCAGGAGGGAAAAGGGGGCCATAGCTGGCATCCTGGTATCCCAAGAAGTAAGAGCATTCTGACTCTCTTATATATGCTAGATTTTCTTTGTTCTCTTGTTCTCTTCCCCCTTATCTCTCTCCTTCCTGCTTTTGTAACTAGGCCCAGGAGATGCTTCAATGGGATGGCCAAAAGATGAGAAGCAGGTGAGCTGGTGAGTTGGAGAGGCCAAGGTGGAGTGATTGGACAGGAAGTTGATCCAGGACACATTAATTAGCAACTTTTATACTTCCTGTAGGGAGGGACAATTCCTGGGACAGTTTACCTTGGCAACAGGTTGAAGCAGGGGCAGGTTATCTTAATAAGGGTGGAGGAAGAGCTCCAAAGGCATTAGTATTTTGGTTATTCAGGGGTCCTTTCAAACTTCTTGGACCCAAAACTACCCTCCAACTTCTTGATCTGACCTGATTTACCTATCTATACTGACTGCCTGTCTTTAATTCTGGCTTCAACTTTATTCCTACTAATGGTGACACTTGAATACTTAAACAGACAACTGTCATCTGAACCATATTTTGAAAGAAAATTGCTATTAAAAAGTAGGTTATAGTTTTAAAATATTTTGGTTCTAAACTAAATAGGTAAAACTTCTGTGTATCTGTCTTTATTTTTCATCTATCTGTAATTTAATTGCCAGAATTACACTACTGAAGGGTGAATGGCTATCAGTGGGGACAGAGAGCAACTGTAAGTAGTGGAAGTGATGGCCCACATAGGTCTGCCACCATGCCTTTAGACCTGCAATCTTCGATATACATGCTAATAGCTGGAATGACATTGCACCTGCCACTCATCACTGACTTAATTATCTGTCTGCTCTTATCTAGCCAGGCCAGAAATAGAATAATGAAAGAAATGACAGTCTTTGTTGTTGCTGTTATTTAGGCAAATGTCTTAGATGGCAATGTCTCCTGATGAAAAAACATCTTATTGAATTATTGCTGCCAGAGATAAGAATACTGTTTTTTTTTTCTTTTCCATAAAGCCTCTGAGGAAACCTTCCCAGACCATGAACCTCACTTGTGAGATCACAAATAATTTCATCACATTTTTGGCTAAGATGTTAGGTAGCTAAAATATTTTATATCTCATTTAACTTGGTGTTGATATTTGGACATGATACACATCTCTTTCAAAATTGCCACTCTGGCACACACAACTCAGCAGATTTAGGCAAAAGGATGTCAAGGCCAGCCTCAGCAACTCAGCAAGATTCTGTCTCAAAGCAAAACATGAAAAGGACTGGGGATGTAGCTCAGTGGTACAGAATGTCCTGAGTTCAATTCCCAGTATTACAAAACAACAATAAAACTTAGCATCTCTTCACCAGTTAATAAACACCCCTCACATGAATGATATTATAAAAAGTGGGTACTTCAGGGTAAAACTGATAAATAAAAAAGATGAGTGTTGCTCTGAACAGAAAGTGATCTTGGAGAAAAAAATGTTCCGTTTCTTTTTATTAGACATACTTCTTTGAATGAAAGAAGTTTATGTCTGTGTATGTATGTGAATAGAAAAAGAGATAAGGCCTTAGTCTAGTTGATACTTTTTAGTAGTGAAAAGAGAGAAAAAGGAGGGAGGGAGAGAAAGAGAGAGAGAAAGGGAGAAGAAATCAGTATTTCTACCTGCTTTAACCTCAGGGAAGTTGGAAAAGTCTGTTACATTTTTAAATCTGATAATTTTAAGGAGTGAATGTACAAATATTTTTTGAGATAAATGTGGATAAGTGGATACATAAATACAGGTCTCTAAATTGATTATGATTGTTGTATTTCAGTTCTTAAGGTCCTTAAAATACAGCAATTGCATCATACAAACAACAATATTCCCTCTCTTTCAACACATATAAGTGAAAATGTGAATAGTATAATATTTTTAATTTTCTTATCTTAAAAATGCTGAAATCACAATCACTAACTCAATGAAAGTTAACAAATTAAAGAAAGAAATCAAGAAAAATTTTTATAACTGAGAACTCTCAAATATAGAAACTAAATAAATATAATTTCATGTGGAATGGAGTTTTACTCAGCCCTAAAGAAGAATGAAATTGTGGCATTGCTGGTAAATGGATAGAAATGGAGAGCATGATGCTAAGTGAAATAAGCCAGACCCAGAAAATTAAGAGTGGAGCGTTTTCTTTTATATGTGGAAGCTAGAACACAATAAGGGGAAAGGTGGGGCTAAGGATTGAATGTTGAAAAGATATAAGGAAGGTTAGTGAGGTAGAAGATCCAGAGGGAGGGAGGAGGCATGAGAAAGGGGAGGAAAAGCAGAATGAATTTAATAAAATTACACTATATGCCTCAATGGGCCCGCCCATGCCTCTAGTCTATTTTACATTGAACTCACATGACACTTCTGTTCAGGAGTGTCCAGTTTATTTAAGGGCTCCTGTAATTAGGCCAAGCTCACTCAGGGTTAGCTCTCCTTTTAAAAGCAAACTGTTCCACATAGCAAACCCTAACCACAGAAGGGATATCCATCATATCTACAGGCCCTGCCTAAACTTTTGAGGAAGAGATGATATAGGGAATGTATAATCAGGGGCAGGAATCTTGGGGATCATTTCAGAATTTTGTCTGCCACATATATATTTTTCTTGACCATTGATAAATCTTAGGTGTCTTAATCCATCCATGTTGCTATAACAAAATGCCTGAGACAGTGTAGTATATAAAGAATAGAAACTTATTTCTCATAATTCTGGAAGCTGGGAAATTTAAGACCAAGATGTCAATATTGGATCTTCTGACAGCTTTGTTGCTGCATCCTCATATGGCAGATGGAGAGTGGCAAGACAGCCAAATGCTGCATGTAGCCTCTTTTATAGAGACATTTATCTTATAAAGGAGTAGCCCTCGTGGCGTAATCACTTATTAAAAGCTCCAGCCACTAATATAATCACATTGGCAATACTTGATTTTTGGAGGGAACAATTCAAATCTTAGTAGTGGGTATGAAAAAAATGTGTTGAATAAACAAAATGAATTGAGGCCACCATTATATGATTTGAATAAGTTTCAAAGAGGCTTCTGCATATCATCCCTGGAAGGCCTGAAATTTTTAACATTAGAATAATGCACGATTTAACTAACAATAAAAGAGAGACTGTTACCTCCTGGAGACTGACCTAAGTATATGCTAACTGGTGTAGCTGTATTACTATATTAGGATGAATTTATTCACAAACCAATGCACTTGACTACTGAAAAACAGTGCATAAGAAGTTTGGTGATCAATTTGGGGACTCATAATAACAAAAATTTCCGGAAAGTTCTCCAAATCCAGGACATTGGCAGTTTTTATTATGTAATATAGTGATAACATCCCATCTTGATTTAAGAGAGATATGCACATCATATGCTGAGATTTTTGGGAGTATGAGTAACAGGTATTAGAGTCACAATTTATGCACATTTATTTGATGCCTAAGGTACTATTTTTCTTTTCTTATTTTGCTACAGAGAAAAATAGAGTCAAAGATTGGTAGAAGCAGACTTGCCTATGGTCATACAAGTAGGAATTAGTGGAGCTGCTTTAGTACCTAAGAAGTGAAACTCTCAAGTCAACTTTTAAATACCATACTACCTGGCATATGGAAAGACTAAGAAGTGAGAGCTTTTGTTCCCTAGAGTAAGTCCTATTAGTATAATAGTATGCTTAATATGGAGATGCAATTAAATCAGAATTTCCCAAAATGTGTTCCATAAAACACTAATAATTTTAGATAGTCTATGATTTAAAAATATACCACAGTAATAATGCTTTAAGAAAACCACATAATTACATTACCTTTCTTAGGGAATCCTGTTTCATGTCAGCTCATCTGGGTCTATGGCAATCTGAATTACTGAAACAAAATTTCCCCATTACTTTTACCATGAAACAACTCCCCCCACCCCATAATACACTATTGACATCCTAGAGATAAAATGTGGTTTGGGGACTCCTGTTAAGATACATTTTTAGGGCACTAAAATTGTTTATAGAATCATTTGGCAGAAACCACATTAGAATATCAAAAAGAGAATGAGGCAGTTATGCAGCACCTCCACCTGTTAATGACTACCAGCATTAACTGACTGAGTCTCTCAGTCCCTACCTCATGGGTAGGATATTCATGCACAGACAAACAGATCCACTGTGGTATGCTCCTACGAAGTAAGTCAGCAACACTTAGAAACACAGATCTCTGTGTGGGTGTGCATATGGGCTGTGAGGAGGGAGATGCAGGGCAGATGAGAGGGAAAAAGCAGCTTATTTACATACATATTTAAAAGTCAAGAGGATGCTGTGCTTAATTTTTTTTTTCTTGGATTCATTACTCCTCTAATCCTTGACTTTGTTACCTTTAATTTTGTTGATTAAAAGGTATTATGTGGGCGGGTTATTCAGTGATGTGGTGTTACTGAACAGCAGGTAGACGGTAGCTAAATTTCTTTCTGCAGCAAGACAATTAAAAATGTAATCATCTTTGAAAACTGGAAGGTTAAAAAGAAAAACCATGAATAGACATGGATCGAAATAACTGCCTGGCTAGCAGTCATTTTATGTAGGATTTGAACAAATTCCTTATAAATTAGTGGAAGAGTCAGATCAGAAAAAAGAGATTTTTTTCTGATTGATCACTGCATACAGAAAGGCTTGACTTATGCATCTTGCAACAGAACACACTGTAAAAGCTGAAAAATAAACCATAAAATACAATGCTGAAAATTTCCATATCACAGCTGCCCAGTGTGCATAACAAGGAGAATATTAGTAATGTCCAGATGCACATAAGTCTACAGGGATGCCACTTGCCAACAGCAAAATGAAAGGAATGACAATGTCAATCACATCCAATAGACTATGTTAATGTTTTTCAAACAGTTCTTTCACACTCAAAAATAGTGCTCATTAATAATGGATAGTACGGTATGAAGGAAAAGGAATGTTTCTTCTAAAACTGATGGAATTCATTGTTCATTGCTCATCTCCTCTCAACAATGAACTGCATTTCTGCAGAATGATTTTCCTTTTGTCTTTAAAACTATGTCAACATGATTTCAAACCTTTTAAGCTAATTGGCCTCTTTCTTTACTGAGCTAACACTGCATGTATGGCAGAAATTCACCGCCCATCTTCACATCTCCCACTTCATCTCTACCTGGCCCTATTTCAAGTCAGTTCCTTTTTAAGCAGTTTTTGACTAGTATTGCTGAAATGTGCAAGAAAGTTCTCGAGCTTTCAAAACTGCCCTGAAATCCCGATGGTAAAGTCAAAATTGTGGTTTTCTTTCTTTATTTCTTTATTTTTTTTAAATTCTTTCTCTCTTCCTCTGCTTGGCTGTTCAAGCAGCTGTCAGTAAGTTCTGTGAGTTTGCTGATATATTTGGAGGTTTCCATATTGTATAATCAAATATAAGAACTGAAAAAAATCACTGAAATTTGCAGAGGTTGCCAATTCTAAGGAGATTAATCTTCTAATATACCATTTTCTTCAGGAAAGCACCTAATTATCTCTTTTTGACTATGAAGCCATTTGGAGTCAATTTTGCATAAAGACCTCTATTTTTAACATTTTTAAGAAATATGTTTTGAAATAGCTTTGAACATAAGACCAACTGCCTATTATTTTATTCACATTAAAAGCTACCTTTTAGCAATAGATTGGAAAACACATGTACAGAAATACTGGAGACATCTTAGATCTATAGAAAAAATATATTTATAGTAAACTCTAATGATGATAACTTTCATGTGTAAAATTGCATTGCCAGATAAAAATGACAATTTATGCTATGAAATACAGCAATAAAAAGAGAAATTCTATCTTTGGACATAGATCCAATTGTCAGCTAGTTGAAAATTTCTTCCATCTCTGTGACACAACTACAGGAGTGATTTCCTTTCACTGGGATTCATTTTTCTCGGTAAAGTTGTATCGTGTCAAAAAATAAAAAGAAATTCAGAAATGCATAGTTATTCCAGATCCAAACAAGCAGAGACCTCAATTGTAGTAGGTGAAATAATGACTACTACAAGCATCCAAAGTTATCAAGGCCCTAATTCCTAGAACCAGCTACTGTTCGACAATGGGAAAGGAAAGTTGCAGAAGAAATTTAGGTTGCTAATTAGGGCTATTACAATAAACAATTTAATTATCAAGGATTATCTGGATGAACCTAATGTATTCATCGGAAGCTTTAAAAGTGTAAGAAGGAGACAGAAGAATAAGATCCAAGCTACGTTGTGTGAGAAAAACTCCACACACTATTGTGACTTTGGAGGTAAAGGAAGGGGACGTTAGCCAAGAAATGCATTGCACTCTAGGAGCAGGAACGAATTCTCCTCCAGTGTGGAAAAAGGAATACAGCACTTTTAATAATCTTAAATTTAGATGAGCGAGAGTTGTGTTTTACTTGCGATCTAAAGTACTATAAAAAATTAAGTAGTGTCATTTTAATTCACTAAGTATATAGTACCCCAGTGCACACAATACTAATACTTCATATATCTTGATCTTTTAATGTGGTCACATTTTGCCTTTGCCCTTTAAAATGAAACAAATTACCAACAATGGAAAAAACAGTCCTCCAGATCGAAATTCAAAATTTCTGACTTCTTCAATCTTGAACTGAGGAAAGAACTGGTACAACCATAACCTGGGGTCAGATTCTCTGGAGCTGGCAGACTGCAAACTGACTCAAATATTTTCATGGTTTTTTTTTTGTTGTTGTTGTTTTGGTTTTTTTTTAGGTATCCACCACTATTTATTTATGATGGTTTCTCTTTATATCTATCAGGTTCCACCCAGAGAAAAACAAATCACAAGATATATACAGATTATTATGAGAAATTGGCTTTTCCACATGTGGGAGCTTAGGAAGCAAGTCTGAAGTTCACAGGACAAGCAATCAGACTGAAACCCCATGAGCAAAGGCCAGGGCTTGCTGCCCACTATTTCTCTGTCTCAGGGAAGCTCTGTGTCCTCTTTTAAGTGAGTAAGGTCTACCCAAGATATCTAAATTAAAGTCAACTGATTAGGAACATTAGTTACTTCTACAACATGCCCTCACAGCAACACAAAAACTCTGTTTGATTAAATAACTGAAACAGGGTCTGCATGTTATTTCAGTTATTAAATAACTGAAACAGCCCCTGCATGCCCTATAAAATGACTGCCGCCTTCCTTTTTTCTTCAGACTTTTGTAAAATCATTTTTATGTGAATACTTTCAGTCCCCAATGTTCTACTACAGATGAATACTGGAAATAGAATACTTGGTAGTACAGATTAAGCTGAAGAATTTGACATACCCTAGAGTCAATATAGATGCTCAAATTTGAGGGGTGACTCTCCTATCCTGCAATTATACAGCTCTCTTAATTTCTATATCCATGAGGATACTTCATAGTCTCTTATAATACATTATTTTGTAAACATCCATATTTGCTTTATATCTGATCTTAGTCTATGATTTATAACTTCCAAAATAGAAGAGATACCAAAGATACCATAAATGTTGAAGAAAATGTGTCATTACAGAAAGTTGGAAGTATGTTGTGCAGAATTCCCAGCCACAATCAAAATAAAAAATATTTAACATTTTATTTCCAGAGGTATCCTATACCATAGCTTTCTAAATTTAAGCTGTTTTTGACTTCTTGCTGGCAAACTGGTCTGTTTTCCACTTGGGATGAGAACTTTGCCCATTCTTAACCTTCTTGCCTGGGATGCTGCCTGAAGTGTTGGTCATGCTTTATGTTTTTATGCTACTTTATTTTTATTCCTAGAAGTCATACTACTGAAAATTACATTATATGTTTGCTTACCGATTGCTGCCTCACTGGAATTAAAGCTCCTTGAAAGTAGAAACTATGACTCTTTTGCTCAATATTGCACTTCTGGCAATCTAGTACTTTCGGTTTGCTGAACTAAGAATGTAATTCATTCTGTGGTTTAGCTTGTTTAAATGAGTAATTGAAAATGCTCATGAAATAAGGGGCAATTCCTTGGGTCTTGATTCTCTTAGTATGGACAGATATCTTAAGTTTTAAAATGAATAAATATTCCATTTGTACTTGTAAAAGCAATGTTAATTATTTATTAATAATATATGGTTCAAAATTGATCATTA
The DNA here is from genome assembly GCA_028644305.1 of Xerus rutilus. Taxonomy (NCBI): domain Eukaryota; kingdom Metazoa; phylum Chordata; class Mammalia; order Rodentia; family Sciuridae; genus Xerus; species Xerus rutilus. Next base: position 58,638,885 of record CM053406.1, read on the forward strand.
TATTTTGATTATTTACATATATGGAATTCTCAATATGCTGTATGGTATCTGAGATGGTAAATTCAAAGATTTACGACTTTTCAGTTTAATGATACTGAATAAAGTAAGTTTCAAATTTTCTATGTTCTGAGTGAATTAGTATTGGACACACAAGTTTTATAGAGGATATCATGAGGTCTACACATCATAAGTCCTCTATGAATGCTCTCTATTCATTTTTCTTCAATTATAACATAGATAAATTTTGTCATTCATTACCCCAGAATAGTTTCATGTAATCTCATTAATCAGTCAGTATTAGCCCTGACTATCTATAAAATATAGATAGCAACATACACTCATTGTATTGATTGTTTAATCTTCAAAGAAATGTCTGATTTTTCTCTAATTAAAACATAGTTTTGCTTGGTACAACCACAAGAATGTTTAAGTTAAAAGAAATGTCATTCACAAATCACAATATACGGAACTAACTAGATGTTTGCAAGGAGGTCATTATGGCAACTTGCCGTGACACTCATGGCTATACCATTGTTATGGTGTAGGGAACAGTATCTCCTTTCATCCTCCAGAGTATCTTGCTTGGCTTATAAATTGGATTGTTGATCTAATTAAAATAAACCTTATGAAGGATAGAAAAAGGACTTCATGTTTCAAAGATCAAAATGATAATAAAAGAATATCTTGATCCATTGTGCATAAATATATTAGAGAACTTAGATGAGGAACATATATTCATCTAACATAATCTTTGCAGAAAGAGAAAAAAGAATCATTTATAATTCTTCATATGGAAACAATTTTAACAATAACATTAGGCAAAGATAATACAAAAAAGATAAAGAAAGAAAAAGAATATAAAGAACAATCTATAAATGTAAATGCATAATGCTAAATAAATCATTGGAAAAACAAGTGTATTTCTATGGAATCTGCACTATTATGTATAATTAGAATGACTGATTAAAATATCATTGCTATAAGCACAGGCTTCTCCTTTCCACCTCACTGACAATACTTTACTTAGGCTTTTGCCATTGGGACTAATGCAGCAGCCTTCAATAAAATCCATTGTTACTATTCTTGAGACTCCTCTATATTGATTTCTTTAATAGATGTATCTGATCATGACTCTCTATTTAAAACTCCTTTGTGGTTTTCCCTTCAGTATAAAATCTAATCTTAACATAACATATAGTGGGTTTCTGTCTCTTGTCTTCTAGATAGATTGCCATTGTAGCTGTACACCAAGCTCTGTCAATAGTAAACAACTTGCAGCAGCTGAAAAATAAACATATTAACATAGTTTCTCAGATTTTGCAAATGCTCTTCCTTTGCATTATAATATTCTTATTTCCTTTCAAAATGGTTAATCTATAATTTATTTAAAGAGGCTAATGAAAGGAATACTCTATTCTGATGTTCTATTTTTGTTTAACCTTTCTCAGGACCACCTGACCCTCTTTGATTCTTATCCTACTAAAAACACTCTAGTTAATTTTCTTTTTACCCTTCTGTTTCCCTATTTAGACTATAAATCCCTCAAAGGAGTGTACCAGAATTTGATCTTGGGATTCACAGTGACTAGCCTGTGTATTCAATGAAGTTTTGCTGAATGAAGGAACAAGTGAATATAAAGAAGAATATGAAAGCATATGTGCTAGTATACATATGCATCTTTGAAATTTTGCAAGAGATTCTGTTTTGACTAGATTATGAGATAGTCTTTCCTTACAGTATCCTTAGTTTATATTTATAGAAATTAAGTATACTTTATGCAGTTTTGTAGGTGGACAAATCATTAGCATGAAAATTTACTGTTGAATGAATAAAAGTATGTTTGGAAATTTTCTGTTCCTTTAGAGATTGCTAAAAAACTTTAAATATTAATTTTGAACACTTGAAAATAAAACAGTAATCAGTAGAAATTGCACCACATTTTGGCAAGTGGTATGCATTTGCTGAAGCAGAAGCCTGCCATATGCCATATGTGATATGCCACCCAACTTTGCCATCATGTCAGTGAATGCATTGTATCCTGCAGCCAAGCCACATGGGCATGACATGCCTTCCACTTCAGAATTTCTATGAACATTTTCCCACTTAATTCTGTCACACATGGTATGCATAATCTGTTAGGAGAAGTTGTGCCCATTTTGTCACCTTTAACATCTGAGAGCTCTTTAGATGGCGCCAAAGTGATTGTTCTGATTTGAATCAGATGTGAGTCATTCTGGGTGAAATTTCTAAAAGAGTTTCCAGTAGTCATTTTTCTATAAAAATTGAATCAAGAATGGGTAATGGCACTTACAAGAAATGATGTTGAATATAGTTAATTGTGTGTGTGATTTTATTTTTTTTACTCACATTCACTCATTGACCAAATATTTATTCAGACTTCATAATATGCCAGGTATTGTGCTATATGCTGAGGAAGAAGGATAAATATTATGAGGAAAAGAGAAAGAATAAAGTGCACAAAATTAGTATAACCAAGGTCCTTCTATTTCAGAAGATTTCAGGAAAATTAAAAATAGTAAATCAAAAGAAAATTTTAATTAGCTCCATTTATTTTAGCACATATTATTTAAAAATAATTTTGTTTGAAATTTCTAATACTTCAATTTCTTCATGTCTATTTGAAAAAAATACAACCTATGAATAGAATCATCAGTTCAAGTAGGATGCTACATACAATAATGCATATATACAGAGAAAGATAAGGAAAATTATGATACAAACAAAGCAAACAAATCTATGCACATGTTATTTATGTGCATATTTCCGGTAAAAGTCATATTTCAATTTCAACAGAAACAAACAGGATAAAAGCCACATTCTTACAACACTTCCAAAATTTAATTTGGAAGAAAAGAGAAAATTTTAATATAATTTTAATATTTTTAATTACATTTTTAAAAAGCCATATTTAAAAATTACTGTCCTTGAAATAAATGTTAAATACATACTTACTCAACTAGATATCTTTTTTTGGAAAGAAGAATATTATAATTAGTGAGAAAATAAAGTGGAGACCGAAATACTCAAGTAGATATTTTCAAATTTTAATCCAATTACATAAGAACATGTGTGGAATATCAAAAATTGTTAATGTTTGTGAATAGAAAGGACTCATTTTCAAAGACCTTGACATTGTCTTGCAAGTCAAAATTGAATTTTGGAGCACAAAAACTCTGTTTACTGCTCTACATAAATTTCTTTAGTCATCCATTCAATATAGACACTACAATGTTTATTAAGCTTTGCTAGCACATTTCATCAACTCCAGTATAACTGATCTGAATGATATTTTTTCTATTATATAAATAATAATAAATGTTATTAGTTCTGTATCTATCTTATAAATACATAACATACATAAACATATCTGGGAATGAAAGATAATATATGACCCATTAATAGGACCTTAGCTTTAGCTAAGACCACATTAAAACCATAGAATATGGATAAAAATTAGGAAACATGAACCTTCCTGCATCAGTTTTTTAAAAATTTATTTATTTATTCTAATTAGGTATATATAACAGCAGAATGCATTTTGATTCATTGTACACAAATGGAACACAACTTTTGACTTCTCTGGTTGTACACAATGTAGTGTCACATATGTGCAGTCATACATGTACCTATGGTAATGTTGCCATCTCATTCCACCATCTTTCCTGCCCCCATCCCCCCTCCACTCCCCTCCCTCCACTTTGCCCAAAGTTCCTCCATTCTTCCCAAGCCACACTCCCCATCAGCATCCACTTATCAGAGAGAACATTTGGCCTTTGGTTTTTTCGGATTGGCTTACTTTACTTAGCATGATATTCTCCAATCTCATCTATTTATGTGCAAATGCCATAATTTTATCCTCTTTTAATGCTGAGTAATATTCCATTGTGTATATCTACCACAGTTTCTTTATCCATTCATCTATTCCAGAGCAGCTAGGTTGGTTCCACACTTTAGCTATTGTGAATTGAGCTACTATAATCATTGAATTGGCTGTGTCACTATAGTATTATATTTTTAAGTCCTTTGGGTATAGACCAAAGAGTGGGATAGCTGGGTCAAATGGTAGTTCCATTCCAATTTTTCTAAGGAATCTCCATACTGATTTCCAGATTGGTTGCACCAATTGCAGTCCCACCAGCAATGTATGAGTGTGCCTTTTCTCCATATTGTTGCCAACATTTATTGTAGTTTGTATTCTTGACAACTGCCATTCTGACTGGTACAAGATGAAATCTTAGAGTAGTTTTGATTTGCATTTCTCTAATTGCAAGAGACATTGAACATTTTTTCATATATTTGTTGATCAATTGTATATCTTCTGAGAAATGTCTGTTCAATCCTTAGCCCATTTATTGATTGAGTTGTTTGTTTTTGTAGTGTTAAGTTTTCTTTAAAGTTTTTTCTATGCATCCTGGATATTAGTGTTATCTCTGACATGCATGTGGCAAAAGTTTACTCCCAATATGTAAGCTCTCTCTTCATGTCATTGATGGTTTATTTTGCTGAGAGGAAGCTTTTTAGTTTGAATCCAGACCATTTGTTGATTCTTGATTTTATTTCTTGCACTTTAGAAGTCTTGTTAAGAAAATCGCGGCCTAATCTGACATGATAAAGATTTGAGCCTACGTTTTCCTCTATTAGGCATGGAGTCTCTAGTCTAATTTCTAAGTCATTGATCCACTTTCTGTTGAGTTTTGTGCATGGTGAGAGATAGGAGTTTAGTTTCATTTTGCTGCATATGGATTTCCAGTTTTCCACCATTTGTTGAAGAGACTATTTTTTCTCCAATGTATGTTTTTGGCGCCTTTGTCTAGTATGAGATAACTGTATTTAAGTGGGTTTGTCTCTGTGCCATCAATTCTGTACCACTGGTATACATGTCTATTTTGGTTGCCAATACCATGCTGTTTTTGTTACTATAGCTTCGTGGTATAGTTTAAGGTCTGATATTGTGATGCCTCTTGCTTTACTCTTCTTGTTAAGGATTGCTTTGGCTATTCTGGGTCTCTTATTTTTCCAAATAAATTTCACGATGATTTCTGTTTCTATAAGGAATGATATTGGGATTTTAGTTGGAATCACATTGAATATGTATAGTGTTTTGTGTAGTATGGTCATTTTGACAAAATTAATTCTGCCTATCCAAAAGCATGGGAGATTTTCCATCTTCTAATTTCTTCAATTTCTTTCTTTAATCTGTTGTAGTTTTCATTGTAAAGGTCATTCACCCCTTTTGTTAAATCGTTTTATCTTTTCTTTTCTTTTTTTTTTTTTGAGGCTATTGTGAATGGGGTAGTTTTTCTAATTTCTCTTTTAGAGATTTCAACACTGATGTATAAAAATGCATCTGATTTATGGCTATTGATTTTATATCCTGCTACTTTGCTGATTTCCTTTATTAATTCCAGAAGTTTTCTGGTGGAGTTTTTTTTGGATCCTATAAATATAGAATTATGTCTTTGGCAAATAGTGATAGTGTGAGTTCTTCTTTTCTTATTCATAATCATTTCATTTCTCTTGTCTGTCTAATTGCTCTGGCTAGAGTTTCAAGGACTTTGTTGAACAGAAGTGTTTAAGGAGGGTATCCTGTCTTGCTCTCATTTTTAGAGGGAATGCTTCCAATTTTTCTGCATTTAGGATGACATTGGCTTTGGGTTTAGCGTAGATAGTTTTTACAATGTTGTGGTATGTGCCTACTATCCCTAGTTTTTCTACTGTTTTGAACATGAAAGGATGCTGTATTTTGTCAAATGCATTCTCTGCATCCATTGAGATGTTCATATGATTATTATCTTTAAATATATTGATGAGATAAATTACGTTTATTGATTTCGTTTGTTGACTCAAACTTGCATCCATGGGATGAACCTCATTTGATCATGGTGCATGGTACACTATGTTTTTAATATGTTTTTGCATGCAATTTGCCTAAATTTTATTGAGAATGTTTGCATCTAGGTTCCTTAGGGATATTGGTCTGAAATTTTCTTTCCTTGATGTGTCTCTGCCTGGTTTTTGGTATCAGGAAGATACTAGCCTCATAGAATGTGTTTAGAAGAGTTCCCTCTTTTTCTATTTTGTGGAATAGTTGGAGAAGTATTGGTATTAATTCTTCCTTGTAGGTCTTATAGAACTC
>CM053406.1:58645541-58661308 GCA_028644305.1 Xerus rutilus
AGTAAAACTATGGAAGGTTTGAAGAGGTTCCTATTTTTAGACAAGTGATCAATAATTTCAGGTTTCTGTGTGAAATATGAAAGATATCTCCTGGCCTTTGATGTATTACCAGATAAGTATTTCCTCATCCACATTTTCAATATGTTAGTCAATAGATCGAATTTCTTTCTTGAGAGTGGCACTCTGTTTTCTGCAAGGGTAACAAAATTTGGAAAAATAAAAAAAGGAACATGTTGTTCTAACACTGCTTGTCTTTATACCTGATCCCTTCTATTCACTTCTGTGAATTCAGGCCAAATATTATGGTTTAAATGAGATGTCCCTAAAAAGTTTATGTATGAAAAAATGAGAGAAAATTCAGGATGAAGTGATTTGGTCATGAGGGCCTAACCTTAATAAGCGCACTAATGTACTTATAGAGATTACCTGGCAGTTATGTAGACAAGTATGGTGTGGCTGGTGGCATGCCTTTGTGGTATATATTTTATCCCCTGAAAGCTAAAATCTCTCTTTGCTTCCTGGTGCCATGTCCTGAACAGTTTTCCACTTCTCCATCCTTCAGCCATGATGTTCTGCCTCACCTTGGTCCCAGAGCTGTAGAGTCAGTCATCTATGGACTGAGACCACTGAAGTCATAAATGAACCTTTACTCTTTTAAAATTGGTCTCATCAGGTCTTTGGTCACAGCAACAACAAAAAAACCTAACTAAAAAATACTAAGGTAAATATTTTATTGATTATCAAGGATCATCCATTTCTATTTGACCATACTCACCTGGTCAGAGTGAAAAATATCAAAATCCAAAAGTTTATCATTTGGAAAAATCCATTGGGTTTGGAGTTAAAGGGCAGTAAAGGGCATCAAGAAATCTTTTTAGTAGATTCTATTGAAAGTTATACTCAAATAAGTGTCTATGTATGACACTGTACTGCCTACTTACTTACTTACTTTATATTAATTTATTTTGTTTTGTAAAATATTTTATGTGATTTTAAACATCAACCACAATGATTTATGCAGAAGATGATTAGTCTGATATAAGTACTATCCTAGTCTACTTGATTTAGTCAACTGCCATCAAGCAAGCAAATGAATCTTACGTGGCTTCCATTGACTTTGAATTTTGATTAGCTTTTATAAAGTTCTTTAGACTATACAACCCTTACTTTCAAAGGATGTTGAGTTAGTAGTGATATTTTTATTCTCTAAGAAAACATGCAAGATAAAATATGAAAATAAGACCTATAAGAAAGTTTCAAACCCAATCAACTGCCATCCTCAACTTGTTGTCCATGTAACCTTGAAGATTTATGTTCTAAAATAACACAGAACAATGTCTACTTTATCTCTGAAAAAAATGTATAATGTATTTTTTGCCATTTCAAAGCATTTATCAGTGGATCAGGATTTTAGTTTTAAAAAAGAAAAGTGGAATTTCTAGAAATAAATAAATATAATATAGGGGCTGAGGTCATAGCTCAGTGGTAAAGTACTTGCCTAGCATGTGTGATTTACTGGGTTCAATTCTCAGCACTGCATGTAAATAAAAATAAAGATTCATTGACAACTAAATAAAAAATATTTAAAAAAATAAGTATAATAAATATGAACTAATGTACTTCATAGTTATTTTCAAGTATTATTTACAATTTTGATTCTATGAAAGCATTTAGATTTTGTATACCTTTTTACTATTCTCAAACTTTACAATATGTGTAAGACCTATATTTGAATGTAACTAACAACCCTGCCTCTAATATTAGAAAAAAAGTCATTGATTTTCAATGTAGTTTACCACATAATGCTGCCAGATTGATCAGTGCTATGTGATTAAATTCAACTGAATGCCTTTTAATACTTTAAAGATATCTTTTGTTAAGAAATTGGTGCTGCCTCAAAAATAATTAAGTTTATTCATAAGGGAAAAAGTTACAAGAGAAGACTACTTTTATGGTATGTAATGAGATGGAATTGTAACTTAAAAATTGTGGAATAGATACCTTTTAATGGGTTTGTAGTTCTATCCCACAAAAGAGAATTGATTGACCAATGATTTTAACTATTATAAAATTTTTTTACAGTGCTTTGGTATATGATTCTCTAAAATAAAATTAAGATTTTTCTTTATATAAATAAAATATAACTAACAAAGTAAAATCAATTCAGTGTGTATTGTTCCTTAATAAATAAGTTTGCCAGAATGATATAAGCAAGAATGGTGGCACAGGTCTTTTGAAAATTCTCCTTTCCTTAAATACAGTGATAGCAAGGGCACAAAATGGTCAGAATCAACATTTTAGAACTCTAGAAATTAACAAAATTTCACCAATCCCAGGAGACTTATTCAAGAACAAAATCAAATTCACATTAAATACAATAAGCAGTATAGCATTTCAATATGATCTAATTAAATGCTCCTTTACATAGCTTTTCAGGTACCCTTCAAAATAAGTTACCACAAATTATACTGCAATGAGAAATTTTGCAGAAAAAGGAGGGGGAAGAATAGGATTGGAGCACTTTTAAAGCAGTACTGTTTCTAGAGTGTGGTGCTCACCAGGAAGACCATAATCACAGGGCTCCTGTCTCAATGTGCTCCCAGAGCCCCTAGGCAGAGACAGGGAGATTTATGAGTTCCAGGTATCTACAGAACACTCCATCTAATCACCAGCTGATCAACTATCTAACCAAGTAGAGACTTGGGTGGCCACACAAAGTACGTAATTCATTCAAATTTTGTTTATAAAAGTCAATAAATAATCAAGCAGCAACAAACCAAGGAAAGAAGAGGAAGAAACTGAATGTCAGATTTGCCATATCTCATTGCTTAAAATGTCCAGGTTTTCACAAGTGAGTATGAAGTGGAAAGAAAATAAAAAGATGTGGCTTAGACAAGAATGAAAGCCATCAGTAGGTATTATCTGGGCTAGTTATACTTTAAATAAGCTATTTTGTATATGTTCAAAGAACTAATGGAAAGCTTGAGAATAATATCACATAAACAAAGAACATGATACAAGTAGAGATTTTTTTTTTTTTATAAAAGGAACCAAATAGAACTCCTAGAAGTGGAAAAAAATATTATATGAACTGAGAAATTCACTGTAGGGTCAGAAGAAGGGATCTGAGCTGGCGAAAGCAAGAACCAGGGAACTTGATTGGCCAATTAAGATTTTTTGATCCAAAGGAAAATGGGGGAAAAAAGAATGAAGAAAAAAAATGTGGAACCTCAAAAATTCTCTGAGACAACATCAAGTACATCAAAACACAGATAATAAGAGTTTCAGAAACAGAGAGAATAGAGAAAGGGGCAGAAAAAAATATTTGAAATAACATTGACTAAAAACTCCCCAAATTTGATTAAAGTCCATCAATCTAAATAGCTAGTAAGAAATATAAACTCCAAGTATGATAATTTCAAAAAGACCCATATGTAGACACATCATAAACAAACTGTTGAGAGACAGACTCCTGAAAGCAGCAGGAGAAATGCAACTTGTTTTTCTAGCAGCAAGGACTGGCTGTAAACTTGATCCTCAGCTGAGTTCCATCTAATGTCCCTATTTATTTTGCTTTATTCTACATATAAAAATATTTCCATTTGACATGTTAAAGTTTCTCATTCTTATATAAATTTACTAATATAACTAGTTTCTTCTTTTTATTTCTATGTATAGTAAGCTTCATTTCCATGGGCCTATGAGCCAATCTGTTTCTTAATATATATTAGAAAGGGTTGAGGTCTGGTCCCTGATCTGTGTTCAATTCTAGTGAGTTTGAGTTCAGGAGGTTCTAGAGGTTAATTCCTAGAGTGAAGAGCTCTAGGTCCTAAGAAACCATAGTTCATTGCATTTCTTTAGTAGAAAAGTGTTATTCATCGCATGTCTTTGCTCTCACTTCCACAAGAGCAGTTTTAGAGCTTTAGTTTAAAATTCCGAAGAAGGGCATCCTGGGAAGAAGCATGTTCTTAGAATATTAATCAGGAAAATAAATAGAAAACTCATCTCTCACCCATGTCCTTCATGTCCTCACCCAACATACCTCATCTACTGATCTCAGGAAAAGGAAGGTGCCCTAAGCAATTGTGCCTCTTCTAAAGTGGTTGGTGGTAGGGAAGGTGGGGTCTGGGCAGAAATAACCCAGTCCAACCAATTTTGCTTTATTTCTCATTCTCTCACTAGCTTAATTAGTCCTCCAACTAGGCTACAACTCCACATCACACACATCCTTTTTAAAACCAACTTCTGTCTCAGCAAGTGTGAATTCCACTCTCTCCATTCTCTTGGGTAAGTTTTGACAGAAGAAGCCAGAAGAGGTTAATTCCCATCATGTCCATAAGCAAAGTTGCCCTCCTCTCCTCTTTGCTGAGATGTATATTTGCAAGTTTTCTTTCTCATTTTTCAGAAAAGAAGACATAGGCTAGTGTATTTTTAAGAACACATTTTTGGTCTCCTCTTTCCATTAGTTTTAGGGGAATATCTTTAAAATCTATTTCAACTATCTAACAAACAAAACTTTTCTTCCTTTAAGAAATGTGATACTTTTTTTACTTTAACAATGATAGAAAAATATTGTCAGTGTATGCACATTTACTATGAAAATCTTCTGTATAGTAGAAAGCACTTATATTTTTCAAGAGCTGCGATGTCTTTTAAGTTATGACCCAGTAATAATGGCTTTTCTTTTTTTCATGAAGTCCACTAAAGCTAAAAGTTATCCATTCATACTTATATTTCTACACTTTTTCCTCTGCTACAGCTACATTACCAATGGATATCACAACAAAATCTTCAGTCTGTGATAGCAGGTAAATCCTTCTACTTTACCTACTCTAATTTCACATAATTCTCTGTGGTCTGTTTATTCTTAGTAAATTTTTTTTTGCAAACTACATTCAATAATTGTTTAGGTCATCACTGATTCATTTATTGACTACTTAAAAATATGTCATACATGCCAGGTTTAATAGTTCTTTGTACAAAAAGTCATCATTTTAATGTTGTCTTTTTGCCTTTTTACACATAAAACGATACTACTTTCCAAATTCCTCTCTTTTTATCTCTCTCACACACACACCACAATTTACAGTTACAAATGTAGTTTTTATTGCATTGAGAGATAAATTGAGATCAATTTGATCTACTGAAATAAGAGCTCCTAGTAAACTTTTCTGCTAAGGACACAAAAGTGAGAGGTGGCTGACTAGCCCTTCACAGGAAGTCTATTCCCATGAACTATATAAATTATTGAACTACATTGAGTATAAATTGTCCTTGCTTTCATTAGCATCAATGTCTAAACAAGTGATGGGAAGCTGATATATAATTTCACAAATACTAAATGAGAGAAAATTTCATCAATAATAAATTATTTTCTGTATATGCTACTAAATAGTGGAAACAAATACATTTGTATATATACAAAAATGAATCATGCATTTGAAATAGTAGGAATAATAAGATTCATTACATAAGGAAAAGAATGCATATTTGAGAAAAATTAAACACTGTTCAACACAATAATAATCAATAATGCATTCACTGCCAATTTATAAAGATTGATTTCAGAATACCTCATATTGATTTGAATAAATATTAACTTCACTGAAAATGGCTTCTGCTTAACAAGATATCTAAGCAATAGTGTTCTCATATGTAATTATATTTGACTCAGAAAAAGCTCAATGGAAAGATTATTTGCAGATTTTAAAAGTTTCAATAAAGGTTTTTGGTTGTTACATAATACATTTTATTTATTAGTTTTTATTTTCCCTTTCCCCTGACTGGGGATCTGGAATCAATGCATTAGATTAAGTCTACCAGCTATAACCAGTGCAAGGGATGTGAAAATATTTTCTGACTACAAGATGTGTCAATATTTTCAAGTAACTCAGTCACATTTTTTGATAAAATATATCTAACTTTGAATCCAATTCTCAAAAAAAATCCAATTTTCCAAATTATGTTAGCATCTCCTTCTGCTGAGTGATATGTCATAGAGATTGAGTTCAATTAGTACATCAGAAATTCAATATGTAATGTGTTACTCTTAATGTTTAGAGATTAATTTTAAGGAAAGGTTTTGTGAATTAATAAAGGTTTAAATAAGAAATTTAACATTTATAGCATACTAATTTCATTTATATTTAATAGGAAAGTGTTTTCAAAATTTTGAGGAGGCAGAGTGTGTTATAGGGTGTGTTATCAAGGATTGAACCCTGTGGAGCTTACCTCTGAGGTACCTCCCTAGCTAGCTATGTGTGTGTGTGTGTGTGTGTGTGTGTGTATATATATATATATATATATATATATATATATTTTTTTTTTTTTATACAGGGTCTCACTGAGTTTCTTAGGACCTTACTAATTTGCTGAAGTTGCTTTGAACTTGCAATCCTCCTGCCTCAGCCTCCTGAACCTCTGGGATTACATGCAAATGCTATCACTCCTGGCTCAGCAAGTGTTTTTCACATGCCAATGTCTACCTTTGCCTCTCTTTCACATTGTGCCTCTCCTGCCCTATTGCTTTAGGTAACAGTCCTGAGATGTTCATGTTGGAACTGATCATCATTCAATCTTTTGTTAAAAAAATTATGTAAAAAATTAATTTTAGAGCTATTTTAATTTATAGAAATGTTAGATGGTACTGCATTACCATATACTCCTCACATAATTTCCCTATTGTTGGAATCTTAAAATAATATGGTATTGTTCTTACAGTTAATGAACCAATACTGAGACATTATCATTCACTAAAGTCCACACTTTATTCTTTACTCATCTTTCATGCAATTCAAGTATTATTGACCCCACTCACATCTTTGGATGTGAACATATTCAAGGTAACCAAATTGATCATTTCATTTTCATGGATACTCTGATTTATTTGGAGATAAGCAATAAATAAGAGAAAGCGTTCTTGAAATTGTTGGGTAAAGGAGAATTTTATCTTGGATAATGACAGGCTAACTTATTCTACACGAATCCACTCCCTGAGAACATCTAAAATAGCTGGAAAGTCGATTTAAAACAGCTATTCAGAGATTGTTGTTGTGTGTTAGGGGGTGTTATCAATGTAGCATGCAAACTCCAGAAGGTAAGTCTGACATTGAGCATCACTTTCCTCTCAGATATTTGTCAAGTAAAAATGGAGAACAAGAAGGAGAGACTTTGAGCAGAAAGAGGCAAATAAATGGTTTAGAGGCTGAGCAAACTTTCACACATGTAATAAGGCTGGGGACTCAGAGTGGATCCTGATACATACTTCAAGTTTTATTTGGGAAAATAAAGATCTAAATCCTAATCATAAGATTCAACAAGAAAATAATAATTCTTACAAGAACTAAACAAGCTTTAAATGATCTCAGTACCTGATGGGTCAGGGCAGTGGATTTTTAGCAGTGGTCATCACCAACACTCAACCCTCACCTTATAGGGGACATCTGGGAGATAGTCTTGGTCGTGGCAGATTGGAGCAATGCTGTTGGTATCTAGTAGGTAGAGGTAAAGGATGATACTAAGCAACATACACAGCATAGAACAACTCTCTTTAACAAAATCCAGTCCAAAACAGCAAGTTGCATTGTTTTGTAGAAATGCTGGTTGAAGGTAATTTGTGCTGACCACAGCTGAAAGCAAAATCTAGATGTGCTCCCCAAAATTATATCCATTATTTTTATATTGCAGTTCTTCACTTGACCAAAAACCCAATCCAAAAGTTTGCAATAAAAAAATACAAAAAATAACCAAATATCAAGAGATAAAACACAGATTATACATAAATATATCTCCAGCCGGGTGCAATGTTGCATGCTCATAATCCCAGAAGCTCAGGAGGCTGAGGCAGGAGGATTGCTAGTTCAAAGCTAGCTTCAGCAACTCAGTAAGGTCCTAAGCAACTCGGCAAAACCCTGTCTCTAAATAAAATACAAAAAAGGGCTGGGGATGTGTTTCAGTGGTTAAGCACCCCTGAGTTCAATCCCAATAACAACAACAACAACAATAAATAAAAAATCTGAAGAAATTTAGAAATTAGAATATTCAAATTCTTATTTTAAGCAGTAACTATTGAAGAGTTGTAATGAAAAAATGGAGAATTGTAACAGAAACTTGGAAGCTTTTTAAAAATAATCAAATTTATAAAAGAATTAAAAATTAATACAACTCTTGGGGCTGGGATTATGCCGCAGTGGTAGCGTGCTCGCCTAGCACATGTGAGGCATGGGGTTCGATCCTCAGCACCACATAAAAATAAAATAAAGATATTCTGTCCACCTACAACTAAAAATAAATATTTAAAAAATTAATACAACTCTCAAATGGCACTGAATAATATTAAGAAGGATGTAGATGATGTGAATAGCATAATTACCTAATTTTGGTACTTAATTAACTTGAATGTTACAATGAACAACCATTGAACATCCTATAGTTTCAACTGTTTTTGGTGCATTTGTAAAAAACAATCATATGTTGTTTCAAAAACCAAATAAACCTCAACAAAATTTTAGAGATTGCTAATATGCAGTGTGTTCTCTGATTACAATAAGATAGGAAATAAACAAACCAAAATAACTAAATTGATCCTGCATTTGAAAATTCAAAATTATTCATAAATAAATAATACTGTATTAATAAAATGCATGTTAAATATTTTGCATAATGCTTGGCATGTAATGATAGATTTTATACCTGTTGTAATTATAGCATAAAACTCTAAATTTGTATTCTAAAGTTAAATAAATGATGTACTTGTGGATGTACATTTATATTATCAGGCTGTCTATACTTTTTATCTCTGGTTTCCTTTAGCTGGGCCTTTTTTAGAAAGCTTCCTGTTTCCTATAACAAGATGGTTACCTGAAGCCTCGCTCTACAGTCTATGGTCTTAGAAGCCCAAGATGATACAGCCTGTCTATTACCTAACAATTTAATTGGGTTTCAAATTAATGAATTTTTCACCAAAATATAACTTAGTTCAAAAAGTACACCATCATAAATATGAAACTTTATGTATAGCCCAAGGTAAAGCAAGGACAAATCATTAACTAACACTCAGGTGCAAAGCAGAATGTGGTCAGCTATTTGAAGCCCTTTCTTGCTTCAACAGTCAAAGACATCAAGTGAAGACTAGAAAATATTAAAAATACTGCAAATTAAAACCTGTGGGATGCAGTTAATGACATGATTGGGGTGGGGGGAGTGGGGCACAGCCTGGGCCCTTATCCATTAGCAGAGTGGGCCACATGTAAAGATGGATTTATTCTCTCATAGTTCTCAGTGAGAAAGCCAATATCAAGACATCTGCTTCTAAGGAAAGCTTTCTTGGCTCTTCACAGACAGAAAGCAAAAGGGAGAGAGAGGAACTCCCTGTTCTGACATGGCAAAAGAGAGGAAGAATGCCACCCACTCCCACAAGTAATTTTAATGCAGCATTAATCTCATCTATTCACAAGGGTTCAATTTTTATGACCTAAACACTTCTCAAAAGATTCCATCTCCTAGTACATTTGCACTAGAGATTATTTTTTCTAACACGTGAATTTTAGAAGGCACAACAATTTTCAAACCATATAAATATTATCCAAAATTCTGAGGAGATTAATTGCAAGATGTTTTAGGAAGCTGATAAGGCAGTTTTTTCAAAGCAACTGAAAGGAAATTAAATGAAGTAAATAGCTACAAATACAAGACATAGATAAGCACAGCAAGAGTAGAGATGCAAAATTAAAAAGACATAAGTAAGAAATCATTCTTTGTAATGTGTGAGGGAGAGGTTGATGATGAAGGAATAGGTGGAGCCATGCACAGCGTTAGGACTGATTGAGTGGCAGAGACACCCAAAAGAAAGAGGCAAAAAAGTGAATTTAGTTAGAATAAAATTGATTACTATGGTCTCAATTTCTTGGCTATGCAACTTTGTATTTGTCATTAAAATAAAAGTAAGAATAAATGTTTGATCCAAATGTGCCTAGCAGTGAATTGGCCTCTTGTGACAGATTTTTAGAAAATGTTTTTAAGTTTTTTAAAAAATTGTTTGTTCTTTTTGCTCAAAAAGGAAAATTTATAATAGACAGTCTGGTTTAGTGTAAAATGTGCAGTTCACCCTAATGTCAGAAATGCCTAACAAAAATTGATCCAAGTTATGATAACGATACAGGTTAAACTTAAACTAAAATCAGATGTAAGGTTGCTGCATTTGTTTCCCAGTGTACCTTTAAAATGGAATATAAGCCTAAGAAAATATGAATAGAAGTTTTAGTAGGGGCTATATGTTATGGTTTGGATGTGAGGTGTCTCCCAAAATCTCACATGTGAAACATGCAAGAAGTTTCAGAGGATAAATGATTGTGTATTAACCCAATCAGTGAAGTAATCCTCTGATAAGGATTAACTGAGTGGTAACTGAAGGCTGGTAGGGTGTGGGTGGAGAAGGTGGGGCCTTGGGGGCGTGGCTTTGGGGTATATATTTGTATCTGGCAAGTAGAGTCTCTCTCTTTGCTATCTGATCATTATATGAGCCACTTGCCTCTGCCACACTCTTGCCATAATGTTCAGCCTCATCTCAAGCCCGAGGAATGGAGCCTACTGTCTATGGATTCAGAACTCTGAAACTGTGAGCCTCCAAATAAACTTTTCCTCCTAAAATTGTTCTGGTTAGATCTTTTAGTCATAGCAGTGAAAAAGCTGAATAAAACACCATATGATGTATGTGGGCTTAGGAATGAGTCCAAGAGTTCTCCAATGTGATCTCCTTTAGTCACTGAGGCTAAGAAGCAATGATGTTACCACTCCAGATGTGAATGTCCAGTCCAGGGAACTCTACACTATAAGTAGAAAAGACACCTGAAGATTACATGGCAAGATAACTTTAGAGAGGAAATTTTAATGTTTGTTAAGTGCATGCTGTTTTTTTCTGCACAGGATCAGGAACAAGTTTGGTGACTTCTGAAAATGAGGTCAATTGTCCCATGCATGGAATTTACTTTGTTTTCTGAGTGCTAAGGATTCCTTTCTAACTCCACACAAAGCTTCTGCTTGGCATAAACATCGATTTCATTATTTTGTACCTCTTCCTTTTTTTTTAATCCTTAACTGGTTGTGACAGTTTTTCTAATTCTACTTTTTAAAATCTGAAATCTCTTTTCACACCCTTGGGTGTCCAAAGACTTTTATGTATGTAACAAAGTGTATTTAAAATGGGTAGGGCATAGGCGATGACAACTGAAATTCACATATTTTAAATATGACACTTTCTCAGTGAAATGGGAAATCAGCTTTATATTAATTAAAATTAATTGAGGTAGCAAATCCTTTACATATATTGATAAAAAATAATCTTGATGGTCAATTTGTGAAATGCATATAAATTGCTTTGGAAACCAAGGAATAGTTTGTGATATTGTATAAAACAAATCCTCTGAAGATGTCTTTATAATATTAATGTAGTTGGTATGAAGCATCATATTACCTTTACTTAAAGATAAGAAGAAAGGATATTAATCCTGGTATGAGTTATCACAAAGTTCAAATTAATGATGTTTTAGTCCATGAGTTCTTACTGTGAAATTTTTTATCAAAGAAAAGTTCAAATTTTGAGGAACTTATTTCAAACTGATATTATATAGTAATTCTATATTCTTACTCCTCTTATCCACATAGAAAACACTCTCAAGGTCACTGAGGTCACCATGTATAAAAGTGAGTTGCTGCTACTGTTTCAGTCAGAAGGCAAAAACTCTATTTAGCAGTCACTAGGAGATGTGTCACAGTTTTCCCAGCTGTAAATTTCTCTTTGTATGTGTTGCAAACATGCCTGACACTAACTATGACTGTTATAGCTTAACATTTATTTCCCCTGATATATTGACACCAGAGTGAAACATGGTGGCGTGGGACAAAGAGATTTGGTGTTCTCGCGATGAATCACCCACATAGCGGCTACTGATAAGCACAGTAACAAATCATGGATAGCTGGCAAGGTCCTCTGCCCTAATTTGTTTTTTTCAAATTTTTATTCAGGCAGTGTGACTTCATTACATCCCTGCAAGCAAGACCCCAGGCTTTGTATGAGGGAGATTTACAGCCAGTAGGACAGCCATTTCATTATGCAGTGAAATCCCGTCACTTGCCCATTGTGCTTTCTCTTTTAGTTTGGAGAAGTAGATTTCCCATGACATAATTTTTTTTAGGATGACACACAGATTTTATATATATATATGTTACATATAATATATATATATATACATACATATATATTGCGTGTGTGTGTGCGTGTGTGTGTGTGTGTATATATATATATATTTTACTGCTGAACATGAACATGAAGAAGCGACTGACATTCATTACTTTCTCCAATCACAATTTCATAGAAAATCAAAGTATAAAGTCTCTTTAACATTCTTTTCTGCTATTTCTTAAAAGTAGTTTTCCTTTCCCTTTAAAAGATAAAAAGAATCCAGCAGATTGACTCCAGGTGAGTTTATACATTCTGACATAGTGCTGAAAATATGGACACAGAATGTGTCATGTCAAACACCTTCAGCCATATTGTTGACAAACCAAATCTTATGAAGTTCTGGACAGCATTCTTTCTACCAAACCACCTCTCCTGCTTGAGTCACAGCATTAAAACTTGGCAGATCAACTTTGAAAACTGATAGAAATGCTGTTGCCTATTTACTGTTGTTTGGAGAATAAACAGTCCAATTGAACTATTAGGGAACTTTGACACCATAAACAATTTTAGAAAACTTCAATTTAGCACAATGAAAACAACTTGATTGAAAAGATTTTGAACAGGAGCATATTGGAAAGAAAACCTACTTCCTAGAAAACGATATATTCTCAAGCAGAGGAGCCATTTAAAATAGCATATAATTTACTGGTTAGAGATGGTCAAAAAATGCTATCCTTTCACTTTTTTTTCAATCTGTTTTAGCAATACAGAATGTCTACGTTTCTTTTAAAAATATTAATTTTTGTCTTACCAAGAATAATGCTACCATATGATCAAAATTATATAGAATATCATATTCTGCTCTGCCTTCTAGAACAATTAGTTTTACATTTCCAAACACTATCTAAATTTGATCTAAAATTGAGATAAAATAAGTTTAAAGAGATAAGCAAAGGACAAGATCTATCTAATAGTGAAGAAAATGAATATAAAAATAGGTTTCTTAATTAAAACTTCTCTAAAATTTTCTTCTTATGCAAACATGTGTTTTGAAACCATTCAGAACCAAATGTAGGATACATGTATTTTATTCTCATGTATTCTTTAATTCCCTTGGAGAAAATATTTTCCCTGTTTTAAAATTGCACTTCAGTTTCCACCCAGAATTGTGAATCTAAATATAATGCAAACACTGTTCATTGTAACTTCATTAAATACTTCATTTTCATACCTCTCAAAGATGTGGCAATAATGTCACTAATAACTATTTCATTCTCACCTTCTACCTCAGCAATTGCAAGTAGTATCAGTGGAAATGCTGTTTGCAGATGTGTAGGCAGTGTCTGCCCTGCAGGCTCTCAGCCTATGTATTGCCCAAGAGTACTGAACTTTGACCATATTTATTATTTTTTTTTTGTATTGATGCAATAAATCAGAACTATGTCAGTTCCGAAAGTTGTTGGCAACATGTTTTTACATTCCTGGGAGTAAAGGCTTTATGTTATTTCTATATGGTATATATAGAACAAACTAATGTGAAAACAGAAAACAAAGTAAAATAGAAATTAATAATTTTAACTCAACTGGAGGTAAGGCAATTATTTCTTTCTTCTGATAAAGTAAGAATAATGAATATGCCATTGCTAGTCTTGGGTTATTGCACATACTCATTTTGAAAATCATGCCTTTGAAGTTTATTGATTGCAATGGTATATCCTATTACATTTTGATTAAACTTATATGTTTTGTGTTAAAATTAATAGTACAGCAGGTTGATAAATAATATAAATCAATTTCTAAGGACAGAGAAGAAGAGCAGATTACATTACGGAAAATGACACTAATTCCTTTACATGAATGGAGCATGACTCAAATTGTCTTTATTTTTTTTCCCAGTGTAATAAAGAGCAGTGCAGTCATATAAAGGTATGTTACTCTTCTTTCCCATAAAAGGAAGCAATTTATTTTCTTCATTCAATAAAACGGGGTATGACCAAGTGTTTCTGAAAATTCAACCTTTACAATTATCTGAATTTTAACTGGCTACTGTGTTTAGATTTTCAATTTTCCTTCCTATTTTCCCTGCCAGTTTTGAAGAGAGTGTTCATATGCCTCACAATATGCTGAGCCCAAGATGATCAGCCAAGTCTTGGCTTCTTTGAGAGCTTAAACCCTTTAAACTCAGTGCTCTTTCCAGCTGGCAGGTCAGCAGCTCTGAGCAGACACTGCAGGTTTCTGCTTAGTTAAGTTTCCACAAATGCGGCTCTGCTTATTCTTAGTGAGAAAGGGGAAGAGTATTTGCTCTGTGAACAATTCTATCCATCTTCCTTTTCTTAGCTCGCTGTGTCTAATCTGTTTGGCATTGCAGGCTTTTTCTTTTTCTTTTCTTTTCTTTTTCTTTTTTTCTTTGAATTCATAAGTTTTTGATTGACAGATATTATTAAAAACAGTAGAGATGTTAATGTTTTTCACTCCTAGAGACATGTATTTACTTCTTACGAAACCTGAAAACATTTCACTCAATTTCCCATTTTACATTAATAAACATGTTTGGTAAAATAATACTCCATAGTTCTCTTAAGATGTTAGCTTTTATATAGAGATTAAGGTTACAAAAAGAAAAACAGTCTTTCTTTAATCTCATTTCATTCTTCATGTCTAAGCTTTAATTCAGACATTTCCTCCTTGATGCCTGAACTCCTGTTCAAACACTGACAGCTTTACTTAGGGTTACAAAGATGACTCAAAACAGCTAAATGAAGTTTGAATGTCTGTTTATTCCGGACATTTTCTCCAAGTCATTATCAAAACTTCAACAAAAAAATAAATGGGATTTTAGGGTGACGTGAAAATTCAGTATTAGCTTAATTCAAATATATTAGAATAAAGATGCTAAGATGCCATAATTGTGTATCAACATGTTCTCAGTTTTTGAGTATTATATGAAGGAGAGATCCCTGGCTTGCATTGGTTTTGTCTGATCAGTTTGACCTTATGGTAAAATCTGATAAATTATTGAACTAAAAGGAACATGCAGTAATGCCATTTATTGTGTGACTTATTAGATTTGGTTGTGGACAAAATAATCAAAATAACAATAATAATATTTACCATTTATTTTGGCCTCATTTGTGACAAGAAGCATATACCTAATATATTTTAAACTGACCATTCTGAATCCCTCTTTTGATTTGTTCTTATTTATTTTCAGGGGACTTACTATGTTTTTTTTTTTTCCTGAATTTTAACCAAACAAAAAACTATTCCCCATGACTTATTAATTAATTGTATCTTTTGTCCTAAATATTTGCCTTTAATTAATTTGAAATTTCTGACCCAGAGTTTTTTTAAGTGTCTTTGGACACGGAAATGGTTTTTTTGTATCTGTGAACAATTAAATCACTCCATAATTCAACTATATATAATAGCATCACACTATATCAGGGAGTGGAGAGAAAAATGCTATAAACTGATAAGTGGGGGTGGGAAAGCATATTCACAGGAATATAAAGCAGAATGTAACACACTATTAAAAACATTTATATAAAGTCACACTGAATATGATAAAAATATGGCATTAAATATTTTT
>CM053406.1:58661808-58683449 GCA_028644305.1 Xerus rutilus
AAACATAGTCCTTTCTTTGTGGCCAACAAATGCTTTTGGTGAGAATGAATTGCACCCCAACTATTCTGCTGCCAACATATTCTTTCTTTCTCCGTGTCTTCTCTCAGTTTCCATCATAGAGCTGCTTCCTTGGGACTCAACCTGTAAAGATATCTAAATTATATGTTCAATTTGTACTTTTTACGTACTCTTTGCAAAGATCTTAGGCATATTTCTGTAAAGAATAGAATAAATTTCTTTATTGGAAATCATAGGAAATAAAATATACTGTACTATATCTGTAATAGATTCTAAAGTACAGGAATCAAAAAATACAAGTCATCTTTATTATTTATCATTCATCTTCTTACAGTCATTATTTACTTGTACTTTTCACTAATTTAAATTTAATAATAACTCCCTTTGAGCACAACACATATATAACAATGGATGAATTATTTATCTCTGTTTCTCTGATAAATAATAACCCCAAATAACAATTATTTAAATTAATGAACTCCAGATTCTTGAGTTAAGTATTTTATTTCTTCATTTAGAATTATTTTAAAGGTTTGATTCCATAATTACAAAGGTGTTTCTTATCCCTCAATGTCTATATTATAATCTATAGTTCCCATATCTTCATCTTTCATTGTTAAATTATTCTGGTCATTCAAATACCTTTTCAAATGTGGAAAACAAATATGAAGCTATTAGAAAAAAGTATAACACATAAACTTGTTTTAGCAGGATAAAATATTTAATTTAAATTTCCTCCAAATAAGTTCAATTTCTGGAGGAGGAAAAGGATTTTAACCCAAGAGTTGCATCCAATACATGGGATCTATTGAAATTCAGAATAACAGAAAGGTAATCAAAATGGGAACTGAGATAGAAAATAATTGTAATAAATCTTCTTCCTGATTTTGAGTAGATGTGCAATTATGTATGTTAGGTCTTGCACATGAAATCCAATAATTCCTTGTATAACTGATTAAATTGAAGTTCTCACATTTATCACAAGCTATCTTTCATTTGCTTCCCTTGATTTTCAAAGAAAAATTGAAAGCAGAGTAGTTATCTTCCTCACTTTTATTGGATAGGTAGCATGAATATCTAGTCTAATTTATTTAGAGATTATTACATGAAATGCTTTAATATATTTACATATCAAATGTCCAATAAACAGGTGTACACATTCAGCTGCATTCAATAAAAGAAGCTGTAAGTCTTCAAATAGAAAATTAGTCAGGATAAACTTAAATGAATTACTTTAAGAAAACTGTCATTTGACATAAATTATTTCATATGATCAATTCCAACACACCATGGCTACCAATTCCTAAGCGTATTCTTTTGCAACTGCATCTGTACTTATTATTGCCAGTACAGTGAATGCTGGCACCGGACTAGATAAGGTGGGAAAGTGACTCCGCTAGCTGTATTCCCGGAGAGACAAGCAAGGACACTCACACAGAAGACAAGAAAAGCACTTCCTTCTCAGAAAAATCTAGACCATCCTACCATAATCAAAACAGCAGGTGGCAGTGAATATAATCATAAGATTGCCAAACTTAGCAAATAAAAATGCAGCATGCCCAGCTCAACTTGAATTTCAGATAAATCATGGACAACTTTTCAGTATAAGCATGTACCAAATATGGCATTCTACATTTTACCTGGCCACTCCATATAATCAACTTGCAAAGAAAGGTAGAAAGAAGAGTATAGCTCCAGCATAGACACCAGAAACCAAAGCAGAAGGAAATTAATGTGGATAATTGGTTACATTGTCATTGAAAGTTCTAATGGAAGAAAAGGGAAACAGTGAGGTAATTCAGCTATAAATAACTGCAGGATGCAGCAACAATCTGTAGGACTAGGGAGGGTAAGAAAGAGGTTTATTTCCATAGAGCTCAAAATGAAAAAAAGAGGCTGTTCTGTCTATGCTAACTTCTCATAGGGAGCCCCATGTGAGGTACCACAACACAGAATACTTACCCAAGTCATTATAGGAGCCTCAGAGGAAGTAACATGTGGGAATAACAAGACTATCAAAAAGCCCTGTGTGCTGGTTTTCAGACAGCTGACTGCTGGGAAAGAGGGTGTTCCTGGAAAAGAAATCAGTTGATTTCTGAATTAAGGCTGCTCTCTGTCCTCTTCCATTACCCATTGGAAAATCTCAGCTAGAAGTAACCTCACAAAGAACTTGAAGAATATAGTTTCCCACTTGCTTAAAATACATGGAAAGGGTAAGAGGAAGTCCACAATCAAAAGAATGTCTTTTAGAAAAAATCCATAATGAAGAATAAGGGTCAGAAAGAATTTGAAAGAAAAAAACTTTACAAAATTATTGCAAAATTAATGGAATAAAAAAACTGAGATGATAAAATGAATAATAAAAACAAACATTTTATGTAAGAACAAATAATTTCAGCATCAATTTGGCTAAAATTTTCCTTATAAAAGGAAACAAATATCCCATAAAATAAAAGTAAGCTTTCCAATGTAAAATTAAAATGATTTCAACTAGCAGGCAAAAGAGAAAATGGCCAATGCTGAAGATCAAAATAATGAAATGAAGGGAAAAAATCCATATAATTATTTTACTGTTGTAGAAATGTATAAAGAAATGGAAAGTATTAGAGAAATTGATGAGGAATGGAGGGTAAATACAGAAGTTCTAAAATAAATTAATGATATTTACAGAAGTAAACATTAAAGAAAATGAGACATACAATTAAAAAGTATCTTTTAGAACTGAGTCTGTAGACTGAGTCTAAACCTAGTTCTAAAAAAGTCAATTGCCAATAGACACACACCCACAAAATCTTGGTAGTATTTCAGAATATCAAGGGTAACAAATGAAACAGAAATACTTCGTTTCCAAAGAACAGACCATCAACAAATGATTTCCAGGAGAAAATAGAACAAAATCTTTAAAATTACCAAATTTTTTTTTCCAAATTAAAACTATATGACCAATGAAAGTGGTGTTCAAAATCAAAGAAGAAATAAGGTTAACTAAGAGTTTGGTATCTTTATTTACAGTATACATTTGAAGGAAATTTGAAGTGAAATGCAGCAAAAAGCTGCATTTCACTACAATGATGCCAATGAAATAAAAAGGATAGAAAGATATAATAAAAAATTAAAATAAATCATGATGAAAAAGAAACCAATGAAACTTAAAATAAAAAAATAAACACAGACAGTTCACACTCACAAATGAATTTTGAAAGTCTAAATATATTGAAAAATATAAAAATCCTGCTAAAAATTTTTGATAGGCTAAACAAATATACCAGTAGTAAATGTTGGCAAATATATGAGATAGGCTTCTGAATTGGACAAAACTGACTCTGGATTTTTTATAAGCTCTAGAATAATAGCAAATACAGTAACTGGACTAACAAAAAATATATACAAACACCTTTAACTTTTCCGATTATAAATTATCTCCCAAATGCCTGGATAAAATGAGTGATGCAAAAACCCCACAAATAGCAGCATCTTCATGAACTTCTTGGGCTTAATAGCTATACAAATGTGATTTAATAGTTCAAAAAGGTTTAGAAGGCAGAAAATGTCAGTGAATAGCCCCCCCACACACACGCACATACTAAAGAAATTAAGAAAAAGAAGAAAAAGACAGTAGATGCTATAATGTATGGATGTGAGCTTAAAAATATTTTCCAAGTCCTGCTGACTAGCAGAATGACAATCAGATGGTATACTACAGTGATTATTTCCAGTATAGCTGGGTTGTCAAAGATGGTGGCCATATATGGCTTGTAAACTAAGTATACATGACAATGAATGTGACGCAATGGAAGTATAGAATACACACCAGGGTTTGGAAACTTAGTGTACCCGTCCCCTTACCCACCAAATAAATAGCTTAATAAATTTCAATAGTTTTTAGTATGAGTATAAATTAAAATAGTATTTGTGATATGTCAGATGACATAAAATATTTTTTTCAGATTAATTCCGTTTTTTTTCCTAATGTGGCTAGCAGAAAATTTAAGACTCTTCACGTGACTCTCATATTTCTATTGAACAGTGCTGCTCCAGAGAATTAGAACTACCTCAAAATCTTCCATACAAACTGAGACCCGCATTAAAAGATTAAAAAACAATTGCTTGGAGTAAAATTCAAACCAAGTAGAAATAAGTACCAGAGTAAGCTAAAAGTTTTCAGATACTAGAATGAGAGAGTTCCATAAGGAATCAATTAAGAAAGTGAGATTCTACAAAGAGGCCCAGTTCCTCTGACAAATTAATGTTATGTAAGAGGCAGTAGAACTTAAAAGAATGAAAGAAACAAATGCAGTACAAGCATCAATTGCAATATGTATACTTTGTTTGCTTCTTTCTTCAAGTAAAAGCAACTGTAAAAGAGATCTTGATGTTTTAGTCAAGTTTTGTATTACTGTGACTAAAAGACCTGACCAGAACAATTGTCTATTTAGGGGCTCACAATTTCAGAGGTCTCAGCCTATAGACAGACAGCAGGGTACATTTCTCTGGGTTCAAGGTGAATTTGATCATCATGGCAGAAGAGTGTGGGGAGAGAGAAGTGGCTCACATGATAATCAGTAGGCAGAAAGAGAGACTTCACTCCAGATTCCAAATATATACTTAGAGGCATGCCACCAATGACCGACCTACTCCAACCACAACCTACCTGCATTTGGTTATCACTCAGTTAATTCATCAGGGGATTAATTCACTGATTGGGTTAAGATTCTCATAACCCAATCATTTCACCTCCAAGCATTCTTACATTGTCTCACACATGAGCTTTTGGGGGACACCTTACATCCAAACCATAAACTTGACATCACAGAGCATTATAGGATATTAAATATTGTTGCTAATTTTTGCAGTTATTAAAATGTCAGTGGTTATGAAAAAGCCAAAGATTTTTCAATTAGATTTAGTATTCAACAATTGATGAGCAAAACAGAATGATTCCTGGGATTTCCTTAAAAACTTATAGCAAAACATACAAACCCTACTCCTCAAAAATTAATGGGGACAAGAATGATTGCCAAAATGTTGGAAACTAATGAAGTTTAGTGATGAGTACTCGAGGATTAAATAAAACTTTCTCTCTATATGTTAAAAAATTCTGGAGTAAAAAGTTTAAAAATAAATGCTTTAAAAATAAAGTTTAAAAATAAATATTTTATGTAAAAACATTGAAAAAATATTTTAAAATAAAGTACTAAAAATATTATGCACTAACAAAGAATGATTCTAAAAATGATAAGGGCATTCAAGAGATGAGAGACTTTTCCAACCATTTAAGTAATCATGTGTGGTTAAAATAATGTAAATTGAAGTTAAAGGAAAATATATCGACACCAAATAAAATAGTAAATACATCACCCCAAACTAAGCAATGACTACTTATGGGGTACATGTACAGTGACTGTTTTCTCCATCTTTCATGCATGATTTTCTGTTTCTTTTTCCTGTCAGTTGATGTCATCATAGTTACCAAAAGTATCCTTTATGAGCTATGGTTTTTGAGTCATGTTTAAGATATACTTTCCTACTCTGATGCCATGAACATGTTTTTACTATCTAGTAGAGGTATACCTAATATATAGATATATATATATATATAGAACTGTTCAAAATCAAAAGATGAGGAAAAAGTAGCTTAAATAATGGGTAATCAAATGAATGCTGGTGAAGCATATTGCTAAGGTAAATAATTTTAAAGATAAGATTCAGAAACAGACATGTACATAAGTAGATATTTAAAATATGAATGATCCAGCATTGATTAATGAATGATACTGTGTCAGTTTTTCTTGAGGAAATAATCAGATTCATAGAGCGAAAAGATGAAATCAAATAATTAAAAAGAGTATGGAAAAAATAGAGAAAAATAAGTATGTTCAGTAGTTCAGAGTAGGAAGAACATCATAAGACTAGAAAATTAAAATTCACAAAGGAAATGATGGATAAGCATGACAACATCAAATGAGAAAAT
The DNA here is from genome assembly GCA_028644305.1 of Xerus rutilus. Taxonomy (NCBI): domain Eukaryota; kingdom Metazoa; phylum Chordata; class Mammalia; order Rodentia; family Sciuridae; genus Xerus; species Xerus rutilus. The sequence goes on from CM053406.1 coordinate 58,667,798, forward strand.
AGAAGCTTAAAATAATGCTAGATTTACTGGGAAAATACAATTGCTGGACATAAAATGTAAAGTTTCAGCTGTTTTGATAAAATCTTATATGTCATAACAAATGAGAAATTAGTTATTTGTAGAATAATACTTTACATTTTGAAGAGGTAATGTTTTGTAATAAAAGAAAATAAAACAAGTGAGCATAATTAATCTGTTAGAGATGATATAAAGAAAAATTAATTTTATTCAAGGTAAACAGTAATAATCTTTGATATAATGAATGTATCTTGTGGGACATATTCCAATCAAAAACTTTAAAAACTATCAAAATAACTTAATGTACAAGACAAAATTTTGAATATAGTTGTTCATGTTCTAAACATTTTTTTTTTAATTTAGGCATAATTTTCATGCAGCCAAAAGCGCAATTTTTTTTGTACTGGAGATTGAACTCTGTGATTCTTAATCACTGACCACATCCACAGGCCTTTTTATTTTATTTTATTTTTATTTCTTAGACAAGGCATCACTAAGTTGCTTAGGGCCTCACCAAGTTTCTGAGGCTGGCTTTGAATTTCCAATCTTCCTGCTTCAGCCTCCCAAACTTCTGGGATTACAGACACATACCACTGTGCCTGGCTAACAAATTTAGAGTGGTTGGTATATTTTGAAAACAATTTAACCTTGTAATCCATACCTGCATAAAAATATAGAATATTTCCATTACTCCAAAATACATCCCTTCCAACCTTAATTCACTTTACTCTGTGGAGAATCAAATTGCTGGTTTGTATAATTATAGGTTAGTTTTGACTCATCTAAATATTAAAATAAATGGAATATACAAGGCTTATTTCTTTCGTTTCTGACTTCTCTTGCTCATCATGTGTTTTATATATGGCCACATTATTGCATATATGTCACTTACTGTTTTGGTAAATTATTTAGGAATTACAATAGATGCCCTGATGTCATAACAGTCTATCCTGATAATATAATATGCTTTATATATGATTTTTACATACCTTATAATAGAATGCATTGTTTAAACCAGTTTCCTGTGCATTTTACTCTTTGGTTATACATTTTACTTATATGTATTCTATAAAAACATTTTTTTCACTTTTTATTTAGTTGAACCATTGTCTGCTTAAGAATCTAAGAGATAATTAAAAGTATTTCATATTTATCCAAAAATGTACCATTTCTGTGCTCTGATTCATCATATACAAGTTGCTGTCTGATATCTTTTCATCCAGAGGGAGTCCTTTAATAGGTATCTAGTGACTAATTCTCTGCCTTTGTTTGAAAAATATCTTTAATTAGACTCTAATATAAAAATAATTTCACCGCATGTAAAAATTTAGTCTTTCTTTAAATTCATGACTTTTTGCATTGTCTCCTGGCTTGAATTATTTGTAGTAAGAGGTCATGTTGTTCCTCTGTATGTAATGCATCTTATTGATCTGCTTGCTTTCAAGATTTCCCTCTTACCTTGGAATTTGTGAAGTTAGCTAAAACATACCTAGGTATGCTTTGATGTTAGTTTATACTTCTTGTGTCTTGTTAAGACTTTAGAACACACACACACACACACATTAAACTACTGGATATTGTCACTCAGGTCAGTTAACTTAATTCACTTTTTTTCTGTCCACTTTTTCATTTGGACAGTTTCTATGGACTCTTTCCATATTTTGTAATATCAAATATGTTGTAAAGACTATTTTGTGAATTTTTGATTGGATACTAAATTTTCCAGTTCTGAAATTTTAATGTGGTTCTCTCTCTCTTTCTTTTTTTTTTTTTGCAATTTTCACTCTCTACCTCAAGTTCCTTATTATTTGCTCCTAATGTTGGTATTTCCCTTATATCCTTGAGTATGTCTATAGTAGGTATTTTAAACTGTCTGCTAATAGCAAGACCCTCACCATCTCTAGGTCTTTTGATACTTATTGTTTTTCTTCTAACTATAGGTCACAGTTTTCTTCCTTAAATCTCAAACTTTATTTTTAATATTATTATGCAACTGAAATAATTGTTTAAAAACATCCTCTCAGAAAATTAGAAATTCAACAAATATGCGAGATGAACGAAATTTTACTATTCCTTAAGCTACCAAGAAAGATATCAGTCTTTGAAGACAACAATCTATGGTCTTAACTGCCTGAACACGTTGGTGGTGAACTTGGTGTGGAATACAAAAAGACATGCAATTTGGGGAGCCACTAAAGAATTCACAAAAATTTTAAAGAATTCAATTATACAAAATATGTTCTCTTATAACAATAAAATGAACTTAGAAATCAATAATGGAAAATTACCTAAAAATTTCCAAGATATTTAGAAATTAACTAAGACATAGTGACAGAATCAAAAAGCAATTTAGAAGATGTTCTTCATAGTGTAAAACCCAAAACTCAACACAATAGAAATTGTGAAATGCAGAAAAATACCACATTAATGGCAACTTACAACACTCAACTGTTGTACTAAAAATGTTCTATGGCTGAGCATGGTGTTGCTTGATTGTGACCTTAGAAATTTGGGAATTACGAACTCAAGTATCACCTAGGCAACTTACGGAGACTGTCCAACAAAACCAAAAAAAGCTGAGATATAGCTCAGTGGTAGTTTGCTTGCTTAGCATGTGCGAAGCTCTGAATTTTCTCCTTAGCTCCACAAAAGCAAAATTAGTTTATACCTTAATAGACAATATAAATTGCAAATTCAACCAAAATTAAATGGTAAAAGAAAGTAATAAATATTTCATCTGTGGTTAATGAATTATAAATAAAACCAAACATTGACTCTTTGTAAAAACCAAAAAGTTGATAACATTAAAATAGAAAACAAGCACAACAATGACAGACATGACATCACAGTTTCAGAAGTTAAAATAATAAGAAAAGCAATGTTATAAATACATACGCCAATGTCAAGAAATTTGACAAGTGAAATTAAGTGGAAAAATTCCCTAAACAACACAAACCACCAAAGTTCATCCTAAAAGTAGTAGATAACTTGATTAGCTTTATACCTATTTTAAAAATTTAATTTATAGTTAAAGAACATGACTACAATGAAAATTCCAGGTACAGAATACTTCCAGCATGAATTCTGTCAAACATTTTAAAAAAGGAAAAAATCTATTCTACACAAAATTGTACAGGAAATCAAAGAAGGGGAAAAAAATCTTTGAACTGATTCTACAAGAATATCATAGTTTACTTTGATACTGAAATCAGACAAAGATATTACCAGAAAAGAAGATAAAATTGTGAATTAATATCATACATGAACTCATATGCAAAATTCTAAGCAAATTTTAGCAAATATAATGTAATAATATATATAAAAAAGACTGTACATCATGACCCAATGGAATTTAAACTAACGGGGAGTTTTGTTACTGTTTGAGAAGCAATTAAATATAATTCATCATAATAGAAGACTAGAAGGAAAAACAACAGGATGATTTTAATAGAAATGCAAAGAGCCTTAGGAACATAGTAACCTGTCTTAACCAAAAAAGCTACCTTTAAAAAAAAAGGCAGTAGTTTGCATTATACTTAGTGGTGAAATTCTGAATGCCGTCCCTTCTAACACCAGAGGAGGACTAGTGTTTCTTGCTTTCCTCAACTGTTTTCAACATTATATTGAAAGTTCTAATCAGGGAAATAAAACAAATATAAGACATAAAGCACATACAGATTCAAAAGAACTAAAATGTTTTTCTATAGATGATGTGATCATTTATGAAAAAAATTCTGTTAAAAATCTACAAAGTCATTATTTCATTTAGTCTTTAAAGACAGGTCTTGCCGTGTCGCTTGATTGGTTTGAGTTTCTGAGCTCAAATGGTCTTCCTTCCTTAGCCTGACAGGTAAGAAAGACAGGTGTTACACCACCCCTGCCTTACAAAGAGTTTTTTTTTTTTTAGTTGTAGATGGACACAATGTCTTTATTTTATTGCTTTGTACATGGTACTGAGGATCGAAGCCAGGGCCTCACGCATGCGAGGCAAGTGCTATACCACTGAGCTACAATCCCAGCCCCACAAAGGCTTTTAAATACAATTAGTGATTAGCAGTGTTTCTGGATAAGAAATCAGCAAACAAAAATTCAACTGTATTTATCAATACTAGTGGTTAACACTTAGAAATAAAAATTATTTAAAAATCACTTATGATAGCCACAAATATAAAATACTTAGATTTGATTTACAAGGAACTATACAATTCTAAATATTGCTTAGGGAAAATAAAGAACAAAACTACTAGAGCTATGTATTATATTCATATAGTGAAAATTTCAATATTGTTAAGATATTTTCCCCAAATTGATTTTAATATTCATTTCATAAGAAAACTTACTATTTTATAAATGAAAGTGATAATGCTGATTCTAAAATTTGTATGGAAATGAAAAGGATATAAAGTGTCTAAAACAGAGTTTTAAAGGAAGAAATTTGGAGATTATATAGTACTGGATTTCTAGAATTATTTAGGGGCATCAATCAAGACAGTATGAATTTGATGTGAAGACAGACAAACAAATCAATGGAATACCAAAGAGTACAGAGCTCAGGAGGCTGAAACAGAAAGATCACAAGTTCAAAGCCAGACTCAGTAAAAGCAAGGTGCTAAGCAACACAGACCCTGTCTCTAAATAAAATACAAAATAGGGCTGGGGATGTGGCTCAGTGGTCCAGTTCCCCTGAGTTCAATCCCCAGCACCCAGTAAATAAATAAATAAATAAACAAATAGAAAATAGATAAATAAATAATAAAACAGCTCTGATTTATAGCATACATGCAGAATACACAATGCACGAAAGGCTACAAAATTCAATAATAAGAACAAAAACCTAATAAATGTGTGAAATATTTAAAGATACATTTTTATAGAAGATATAGGAAGGAAATATTAATTAAGTTCAAAATAATATGTCATTACATAACTATTAGAAAGATCAAGTTTGAGAAGATTATTCTATCAATAGTTGACAGATATGTGAACAAACTGACCCTCACTTGTGGTGCTCGTGGGAACTGAAATTGGTTAAAACCATTTTGGAAAGACATCAGTATTCTTGAAATGCTGGTATATTTGAGAAAGAAAAATTATTTCAGTAGTGAACATACACTGATGTTTTTTCTTGCCTTTTGGTGTCTAAATGATAAGTATAAATGCTATTTACATAGAATTTACATTGTATTGGGTATTGTAATTAATGTAGAGATGATTTAAAGTATAGTAGAATATGTGAATACATTATATGCTAACAAAACTTCATTTTATATAAAAGACTTTAGCATCCACAGATTTTGGCATCCACAGGGGTTCCTGGAACAAATCCTTTGTGAATACCAAGGAAAAACTATATATGTATGCAACATCACAGCTAAATCTGAAAATAATATGCTATGAAAGAAGCAACAGAAAAATGAGTATTTTGTATGATTCTGTGTGTATAAAATTCTAGAAAATGCAAACTAATCTACATTAACAGTAAACATACCAGTAATTACCTAGGAATTGTTGGGAGGCAATGAGGAAGTACACAGGAAATGGATTGCAAATAAGCCTAAGGGAATATTTGAGGGTAATGGACAGGTTCCTTATCTTCATTGTATTGATGATTTCACAGGTTCACATGTGTCAAGATTCATCACATCAGACATTTGTAATCTATAGGGTACTTTTCATGCCAGTGACACATTATTCAAACTGTTAGTCTCATGTAACATTTATAATTCAGATTCAAGAATTTTTGCTGATTAATTTACAGGGGAAAATTGAATGTCCTAATGTGTTACACAGGATAATGTACCACCTCTCATTATGTAAATAAAAAAGCTGAGTCCATGATAGAGTATAAGGGTACCTCCCGTTGGGTTTCCTGATTCATTACTTCATTTCACTATTGTTAAATTGGAATAATTCCTTTTCGAATGGGATATCTGGCTCCAAGATAGGACTTCAGAATTATATGATTAAGAAATAGTATTTGGAGAAGTTGTGATATTATGTAATTGTTTTTCAATATATATAGAATAATTCGGAGCATCATATATAAACACATATATACACTATATATATACTTATATTTGATGCAAGTTTTATAAAATACAGGTAATTATATATATCACAAATTATATTATATATTTTCCTTTCTTTTTTATACTCAAAGGCAAAAACAATGAGCAATGTGTATGTATTATTAAGGGTGAAACATGATAACTCAGTCATTAACTTTCTAGATGTAATTTTTTGTTTAACTAATTCAGAGTATGGTCCTTATTTCAAGCAATAAACACTTAGTTGTTCTCAAACAAAAGTGGAAACTCAGTACCACGAGCTACTGGAAAAAGAATTAGAAGACAAGTTTCAATATTCTGCATATGGAAGGTGAATTATATCAGCCTACCACAAGAACTCCACTTTGGTGAAGATATATGATTGTTTAGAAATAATATTTTCTGAGACCTTGTGGTAAAGTGTAAAATATTCATGAGTAAGCTCCTTTATTTGAGAATATAAGTGCAATATTGTGGTAAAGAGAATATACAAAATGCTCAAGGACCATCACCATGGTTAATGGATGAAATCCAAAAATAAAATTCACTGATTGCATGCCCTTCATTTGTAAGTTCTGTGTGGGCAGATTTGTAAAAACCACATTTATATTACACCACCTGAGGAGATGATTCAGAAAATAGATCTATTTGACATAAGCCAGAACATGAATTCATGTATTAGTAGAAGAAATTCATGGCGTTTTTTCCTTGCTTTCTTCTCTCAACTCCAAGAATCTAGAGTTATCATGTTAATGGGTCTTTATTGTATTTTAAGGGGATGTAGAACTATTGCATTTAAATCATAAAGGGAAGATGATTCCATACAGTACTTGCATAATGCAAGTACGTAGCAGATGTCAAGATAAAAGTTTATTGAAGAAAGATATGCCATTGTTATTCCATGCAGAAAGTACTTGGGATATGACAAGAAACATTTTGGGCATTGAGGATATAAAGATAACTAAGTCAGAGTCCTTTTTTTCAAATAATTTATATCTCTAATGGAAACAAAACTACAAATACTATTTAAAGTAGGAGATCTGAAAAATATCTGGTAATAATGGTTTCTGGAATAATACTGAAAATTTTTACATCAGGAATTAGGTTTTTACAACAGTTCCTGAACTGCAACCTTGGTTTGATCATAAAGGACCATTTTGAAAACAATGTTATTTTATGTTTTTGTTATATTCTATCTTGTAGCTGTGAATACTTCTTACTTTCCTCATTTTACTTTTTTTTTTTCAATTCTGATCATGATGCAGTTTACCTAATTTAAAAAGTAAGTTTTCTGAGGAGCAGGGGAAACAACTTATAAGGTTCTGTGGCAATTCTGCCATGAAATTCTACCTAGTACACATTTCCTCATACATACAGTTATATGAGATGATTATGTATGTATTAATTTTAGAAAAAAAAACCAGAGGAACTAAACTACTGGACACCAACTTCCTTAAAGAGTTTTTTCTTTATTTACAATTCTAAGAAATGTATAATTTTGGTTTTAAAGAAAATATTTGTAATAAAGTTATAAGTGTGAAAGTTGCACATAAAACACTTGCACACATTTATCCACAAATTTATGCATATATAACCTGGAACTTATATCAAAACAGAAACACAGTCAACATTATGTAATACAATTTACAATATTGTTATGATTTCCAAGGTCTTATTTACAACAATGTGCCCATTTTGTCTACTCTCTGCAGGGTTTTGACTTCCTTCACTATCCAGAGTATTTATGAAAGTATATACACCATTGCTATTTTCCACATTTCACCATGTGTAGATGATGATCCATAAAAATGGATTTCTAATAATATGACAAAGGCACTTCCTTTCATAATAATCATTAGAACATAAATAATTTAATGAGATTGAATGAAATATAATTATTAAATATCTATTCATTCATGACTAATCATCTCTCTAATAGGTATATATACACATTTGTAGGTGTACATTTATGTATATAAATGTGTCATCTGTTTATAGATATGCATGCATATACACATGTGTATATGTATACTATGTATATATGTCAAAATATATATGTTGATATAAAGTGCTTAGAATTGTATGTACATAATCACATTAACATATCATAGAGGGAAAGCAAATTTGTGTTTGTGAGGAAATATGTTTTACTAAGCAGAAACCTCTATTTGTGTGTGTACATATAAGTGATTAAATAAGCAGAAAATATGTATGTTGTTTGTTGAATTTCCTGTGACAGGATTTGTAACTTGCCTTATTTCCTTGTGGGTTCCGAATATTTAATGCTATATAACTTTATAAGATACATAAGGCACCAATAATAATATTTTACCACTTTTTATTTTTAAAAAATGTTTTCTATATTTAAAGGCTACCCTGTCTTAACTTTCCAAAGCAAACTATAAATAGTATCCTATTATTTCTTGAAAGAACACCAGATTCCATCAGTCATCAGTTAGTCTTTCAATTTTGTTTTCAATGAAGACATCATATATTGTAAAAACACATTTAAAATTCCGTTTTTTTCTTATAATTTGATCTCCTTTCCCAATATCACCATATACAAAGGGAATTTTATGTATTTATCCAAGCAGGGGCCTTCTCTGACATTCAATTTGTTTTTCTGTCAGAAGATGAGTACTGATCCTAGACTTGATCTGATCATTGCACAACCTATTGTTGTGAAGTTGTCTCCCAGAATAATTATGTAGTGGCCATCAGAATGTACCTTTCAAACATAGGGACAGAGAGAGTATTTGACAAAGGCTCTAGCTGCAGCACTAAGAAATCCATTTATACTGTATCAGTGCATCACATAGGATACTCCAGCTAAGGAATAAGCACAGTAGGATAATGCAGGCTCATTCATGGGAGAAATGGGACTTCTTTGAGGGTTAACTTTGGCTTGAGGGTCCCATAACAACTCTTCCAATTTGTCTTCAAATTTCGTAGATGTAAAATAGTCTGGGATTTTTCCACACAATCTTCTTTCCCTCATTCTTCACTCGAGCTCAGACATGGCTGTTACATAGGCTCCTGTTTAGCTCATACAAACAGTATCAGGATAGATAGAGATATAAATATATATCTGTAAATGTATATATATGTGTATGTATACATATACATACTAGGTATATTCATACTCCTTGTGGTAATACTTAACACTTTTCTTTCAGTGCTAAGAGTCAAGCCCAGGGCCTCAAACACTCTAGGATCACACTATATCACTGATCACTGTGATCCCAGCCTTTTATTACTTCTACTGCTACAACTTGGGTGTATAGTTGTGTGTGTGTGTGTGTGTGTGTGTGTGTGTGTGTATGTGTATAAAGTCATAGATAAAAGATGATGAATTGAAGATGTGGTTCCTATATAGGCCAGGTCTTATGTATGCTGCCACTTGGATCTCTAGATCTAGAGATCAAAATGGCAGGCCAATTTCAAAGTTTCTGTGAAAGGTAGCTTGAAAAAACATTCTGGAGAAGGGAATGGCTGCATGTGGTTAATGCAATAATACAGGAATTTCTTTAAACTATGAAGAAAACAATGCCTGCAATAGAGCTGGCTAATCATTGCTGTTGTATTGATATCCCGAGGAAGGTCACTAAGACAACTATGGGATGGGATAAAAGAGTTAATGGCTTATTGTGAGAGTCAGGGGGTTTCAAGCAGCCTACAGAAAGGCCTTTAACTTCTTCAGCACATGGTTGACTTCTTGTTAGAGTCTCAAACTTTTATTGACATTTGAATGTTCCCACAATGCTACATTACTTAAAGTCATGCCCTGAGAAGAACTTGAGATTACAGAGGATAGGTGGTATAAGGGACATCTCTGACTCATCTACTGTCCCTAGACTTTCAGAGTTTGTACAAGGAACCACCTATAATAACTAGCAATTTTGCTGTAGTGGAAAGCGTTGCAGAAGTCACTCTCACAAAGGTAAAACTGCCATCCTCAGAAGATGCATCATCCCCAGGTTCTCCTAGTCACTAGACTGTAAAGATAAAATTTTAACATAACCTATGGGAAAATTTGCTTGACTTGATAAAGGAGGGAAAAGACCACATCTCTAAGTAACTGCAAAAATTAGTTTATGTATACTGACATAAGCAAAGGTAATGGATTTGATTTGATTTTAATGCTGCTTGATCAAGAATGCCAACATAACAGCATAAGTGAAGTTTCATTGAAATGGAGGTAGTTCCTCTAGACATGAGACTCGCCCCTCATCAAGAATCTCAAATGACTCTCAGCATTTTATGCCTAACTTACTCTACAGAATGGCATAGGAAGAAACTGACTGCAAGAAGTGGGAATAAAGGAATGTTTATATTATGAAAGACTAGAGTGACTCCAGAGGATTGTATTTGATGAGATGATTATATTGCAAGTGTCTACTTTTCATCAATAAACAGCAACACTGTACCCACAATAAGGCATTATTTCTCTAGGTGATTAATCAGCCATGTTTTGACAAGCTGTTCATTCTATTTCTCATCTATCCTAGAAGTGCTAGGTATTTCTTCTGATTGGATTAGATACTTGTTATGTATATAAATTTTCCTTTCCTGCTGCAAACCTTGATCAGAACTACTATCTAAGGTCTTGCAGAATGCCTGTTTCATTGATACAGAATCACAAAAAAACACACTAGTTCACTATGGGTCATACTTTATGACAAAGAGTATCACAGTAGGCCCATGTTATGACGTATGCCACTCCATGCTCACAGCACAACAGAATAGTAATCTAAAAATGAGATAGAACTGCAATATATGAAATTACGAGATGATACTGTTTACAACACAGTGTATTCGTTACATTGGAGAACTCTTTTTCTGTTTTCCCAATAGAAACCTGATAATTCCTTATCCTATTCTAACGATGAATACACAGATATGTGTAGGACAGAGAAGGATACAATTTCCAAGCATAGTGAAGTTCCCACCATATAAACCACCAACACTTGTTCAGGGGATCACTAAGATTGAGGGAAATTTAGAATGAATGTGAGAGGAGGAAGAAGATGAGAATGTGCTATAGGTGGAAATTGGAAATGGAGTTTATTCCAAGATTTCTTTTCTGAGTTTCCCCTGATGATGAATGTTCCCAGAGAAAACACGGATTACCTGATCCTTGAAAATCAGAGCTCAACCAAAGTTTCTGGGTTTTGAAAACTATTGTCACATCCGCAGTGAACCCATGCTTCTCACACCCGAGCCCAATATGGGGTTAGCACTAAGGATGAACACATTTCTGGAAGACATAGTATTCCTGAGATGGCTGAAACTGTCTTGCACACTCCTTTAGAGTGCATGACAGTGTAAGACACTTCTATTCACCCTCATTCCCTTTCTTCTCTTTGGACTGTCCAAGTTGGATTCTTGTCCAATAGCACTCCCAGATTTTCACAGCTCCTTCTCCATGTTTTCTCACAACAATTTGCTTGATAAAATTCATGCACACTGAATTTTTTTCAGTGTTTGTTTCTTGTAGGAACTGGATTAACACAAATTATAAATTATAGCTCCAAATGTGATTTTGACCTTGCTCATAAGAATCAGTTTTACCAATATTACTTCTTTCCAATTTTATTAACTTATCATAATAAACATTTTAAGCTTTATGTTAACAAAATAAATTTTTACTTGAAGCTGTTGAGATCTAGAATTTAAATGATTTGACAGCGATCACATAGTTAAGTATTTGCTTATCATCTACATTGCAATGATTTTCTATTAATTGCTTCCAATCTTAAAAATTTGTCTGATGACTTATCACTCTTATCAAGCACCACCAGAGCATAAAGACAATGAAAGCATATGAGATCCTAATAATAATAATAATAATAATAATAATAATAATAATAATAATACAACTGGTACCCAAAAGTTATGAAGAAATAAATTGCTTAGAAATATTTTCCCTTTTTGTCTATACCTCCTTCATTAAATACTTACTGCTCAGGATTCTGCTTTCTGTCAAGCAGCAAAAAAATATCTTAGTGATGTCGGGATGTAGGTCTCTAGATCTTTCGGTTAAGTCTTGAAGTTGCTTCATAGTCTCGAAGTCACTGACCTGGGGGAAGTTACTATCATTGATGATACCTATTAGAAATCCTAAAGAATGGATGTGGCTTCTTTATTGCCAAACTTCAGCAGAGGGGAAGAATAAAGAAAACTGAATCCTAGGAAGAGAGGCTGCACATTACAGATAAGGACTATAAGACAAAAAGATGTCAAGAGATGTTATGCCCAAGACTTCTAAAGTTAACAGTGGCATGACATTTTGCAGGAGAGTTAGAACTCAAAACTAAGGCTTGATCTGATTAAAAGCTATGTTGTTTCTCTATTTGGGTATTGACTATTTATGTATCTCTTCTTTTAAAGATAGCTGGGGAATTTTTGAAGATAATTGTTTCTTTTGTTATCATTCATTTGTCTTTTTTGGGCAATGAGAAAATATGTTGTCAACATATTTCTGAACATAGAGCATGAGTCTTGATTTATTTTTGTTGTTCTGATATGATTATTAATATCACCCATTACACTTTCAAGAGCGATGGGGTTTTGATGATAAAGCACATGATCATCAAAATAATAGAAAATTATTTGCATCTCAATGAATGAAGGTGCCTCAATCACATTGCTGCCTCCACCCACCCCTGCCTTGCAAAAAATGCTCCACAGTGAAAACTGCTTATCTGGAAAACTTTGCATATGGGAAACAGTTTTTCTTTCTTTCTTTCTTTCTTTCTTTCTTTCTTTCTTTCTTTCTTTCTTTCTTTCTTTCTTTCTTTCCTCCTTCCTTCCTTCCTTCCTTCCTTCCTTCCTTCCTTCCTTCCTTCCTTCCTTCCTTCCTTTCTTTCTTTCTTTCTTTCTTTCTTTCTTTCTTTCTTTCTTTCTTTCTTTCTTTCTTTCTTTCTTTCTTTCTTTCATTTTTAATGAATCTTGTGCAGTGAAAGCCTTTTAGGACCAGTTAGAAGTTCTGAGTAGTGCTGGTCACTGGTCAATGACACTGAAAAAAGGGTCTCTTCTGATTAGGCATCTGAACTATGTTAATCAACTTGAAGAAGAGATTATGAAGGGGAAAAGTGAGAAGAAAACAGAAGCAAGGGAAGAGTATTAAAGATACCTTACAGTTTTTGAGAGTGTAGGACAAGCTTAGAGCTATCTTAGACTTGAATAACTTTCTGCTTCCAGAGTATGTGAAAATCTTCAGTAAATGTCCATTTCCTTAGTATTATTTGGAAAAATTAGCATATGCTGGGCCCAAAAATTCTTACCAATAATTCTTACAACAAACCATAATGAAATTTCTTCTCTTCACATCCCTGTTTTCCCATTGTTCTTTAATATCTCATGTTCCTTATTTCTTTTCTCTTAGGTAATTTATTAGTTAGAAGTCTTCCTCACTTTTAATTCGAAGGAGTACCTCCACAGATCCAATAGAAAATCTCTTCTTCCAGGTACAGGCATGGTTTAGGTTTATAACAAAACCACTGCCAAATTTATACTGATGAATTATGTCGCTCATACTGACTGCACAAGGTTAAGCTCTCAGACAATCTGGGACATCTTTCCTACACTGCATGGTCTAAAGCATGGAGACTACATAATTTCTTATGTCCAACAAAAAATAAAATAAAATAAAATAAAATAAATGAGAAACATTATAATATTAAAAGCATTCTCTAGCATTTTGGAAGAGGAGAGATTCATGTAGAGTTGATGTCAATACTGACAAATATAATAGCATTTAATGGAATGAAGACTTTGTTTTGAGCTCCAGCTCTCCCGCTTGTCACTCTGCATGCCCTTTAGTAGTTTGTGAACGACCTCTCTTCGTCTTACATTGCTCATCTGTAAAGTGCTCAGTACAATAGTACATTTTTTCTTAGGTCAGTTTGGAGAATTAAATGAGATTGCACATAAAGCTTAGTCATAAAAATGTGTAATTTTCCTTTCTTTCTGTAAAATGAAGAAAACATAAGTCAGTTAAAACTAAAGTCACAACAGTATAGTATACCTTTTAAATTTTTTCAGCAGGAACAATTAAATTTTTGGATTAGAATCAGTAGAACTATACATTGTATTTCCCTAAATGCTTTAACACAGAATACACACTACAATTAACCTATTTTTAGTAGCACATTTACCGATATAAAAAATTATTATACTAATTTGACTTCCATGATAATTCAAAACCTGGTTTTCAGCTCTGTTAGCAAAAGGTACGGTCTCTTTAATGGCAGCCAAAAGAACTTCTGACTACCACATTTGGTTTTAAAGTAATGAATGATTCACTGAGCTTCTCATTTTTCCTCTTCAAGCATTAATGATTTTCTGCAAGTCAGCCAAATTTCCAGTCCTTACAATTGCCATTTTTTCATAATTTCTAAAAGGCCAGAGACATTGCAAAAGCCAGGATATCCCCTTCTATCTGTTTTACCATCTCCTTTCACCACAGGTGAAAGTCTTAGCAGTCACACGCCAAGGTCCATGAGTACCCTTCCTACCACCAGTGACTGGGGTTTCATTCCATATTGACCAGTGAGTGATCTTCATCTACAATTGCATTGTTTCTTTATGTATATTTTATTTAATGTAGATAAATACTAAATCATACTGTATACTATGTCTAGGTAATTATTTTTCATCAGTGCATATTAATTATACAGTGTGGTGAGCTTTATTGTGGCATATTGACACATGCATGTAACAATTCGTTCAGTTTTACTTCCTGTTATCTCCTTTACCATTCTCGTCTCCTTCCTGCATGTCCCCTTCCTCCATCCCTGTTCTCTCTTCTTCTTTCAGGATATTCCTTTTTCCTTTTCCCCTTTAATTTGCTTTCAGAATCCCATTCTTAATATCTACTTCCTACAACCAATCCTGATAGCAACATTTTCAGTTCAGAGTCAGATTCTGGGAAAGCCAAGCCTGAGAGACAAGTATATTATTGCATATCATGCATTGTTTTACAATAAACTGTTAAGGTAGCCAGGAAATCTAGAGAGAAAAGGAGAATGAACTGAGTAAACATGTAGCTGCAGGTAAGCCTATTGTCTGCTTCATCTATGGGGTGAACATAAATCTGCCAGAGTCACATCCCTTGGTTGTAAGTGGTCAGCCTTCAGTGCTCATATGTCTATCATTGGTTTATAGGTTGCTCCCAGGAAATGGAAAGTAGGTTTGGTATTCTGGACAAGGGGACTGCCGTCAAAAGTGAGACAAAAACAGCATATTTTACCCACAATATTTAGAAGAGAAAACTCAGACATAGAAGAGAGATTCAGTAACTTGCCATAAATCTCACTTCTTAGAGCTTGTGTTTGAAGTAAGGTTTACCTCTGCAGAGTAAACAACCAAAACAGGAATGATATGCCACTCACAGGGAACTGAGGAGTCTAACATTGATTGAGAAGAATAGGAGAGACTGTCAAACTAGGCCACCAACTGAACAAAACAGTATGACTAGACTTTATTCTAAAAAGAGGAATGACACTGAGAGAAATCAAGGAAGTAAAGATAGACTCTGCTTAAAGTAATTTTGTTTCTCCTATCTTAAATTATACCTTAAAAGA
>CM053406.1:58683949-58702879 GCA_028644305.1 Xerus rutilus
ATGGTATAGTTCCAGTCCAAATATGAATCTGGAGATAGGAGAAGACCAATGTTACAAAGCAAAGATAGATTCAAAGGGACAATTCTTGCTTATTGAGGCTTTTGAATATATTCACATCTTCAGCAGATTGATTAAGGCCCATTCTTATTGGAAAAAACAATTGATTTACTAAATCTACCATTTCAATTATTAATCACTTCTAGAAACAATCTTAGAGACATATCCATAAATTGGAGTGTCTACTGAATCAGTAAAGTTAACTTATAAAGTTAACTATCATATATACTATATGAGAAAAGAAAATAAACATATAGCATTGATGTTTCATATGTTTAAAGATATAATGAGATAATTCCATGGGTAAAACATGGATATATGGGGAAAAAATAAGAACACAATGCAAGTTTTTCAGAAGTTTCATAGAGCAGGTATTCAGAGAAGAGAATGAAGCAAATAATATGCTCAGGCTTGCCAATTAAATTGGGAGGTATATTCAACCCCATCTTGGTATTTGTTAGTGAATCTTCTAGGAACTGATGACTTTTTTTTTAATTTTAGTATTGTTTGGAGAGGTTTAGGACAAACAAATTTTTTGAGAGTTATATACTGAGAAGATAGAAAAGATATTTTATAGCTTTATTATTCTTTTCATCTTATCTATTATGATTAAAATTCTTTACTGCACTCATTATTTAAAATTTTGTTGGTGCATAATAATTATGCATAATACTGGGATTCATTTTGACATAGTCAAACATGCACATAATTTGGTCAATTCAGTTATTCTCTATTTCTCCTTACCCATCCCCTTGTCCTCATCATCATCCCCTTCCTCTACCCTACTGGCTTTCCTTCTACTTTCATGGGATTCCCTTTTTTTCCTTTTTCTCTTGCTGGCTTCCACATATGAGGAATGACATGTATGACAAAATTTTGTTCTTTATGGTTGAACAAAATCTTACTATGTATATCTACTACATTTTCTTTTTTCATTCATCTGTTGACAGACAGCTGGAGTGGTTCCATAACCTGGCTATTGTGAATTGTGATGTTATAAACATTGGTATGCATGTTTCACTATAGTATACTGACATTCATTGTCTTGGATAAATACCAAGGAGTGGTAGAGCTAGGTCATAGGTGGTTCCATTTCTGGACTTTTGAGAATCCTTCATACAAAATTTACATACCACATTCTTTTTTTAAAATATCTTTGTTTTATTTATTTTTATGTGGTGCTGAGGATCAAACCCAGTGCCTCATGCATGCAAGGCAAGCGCTCTACCACTAAGCCACAATCCCAGCCTCCACACTACATTCTAATGGACACTCTTCAATACCTCAATCTTCTACTCATTTTATGTTAACTTCATTCTAATTCCAATAATACTAATGGAAAACAGTTTTGTATTTTAATAATAAATATATACAATTTATCTTTATTCACTTCATCAATAATTAAGCAGATGACTTTGGAGAAACAAATATAAGTACTATCATATGCATTAAAAAAAGATGCACAATCTTTTAAAGCCACATTTACTTCCAAAAGCACCTTAGTAAAAAAGTGCCAGAATAACTTTGTTCTCTTTAGTTCCATGTTAGGAAAAATGTTAGATTCTCTTAGATTTTACAGGTCCTTGTGTGGTGTTTTCCTGTACTGGTAATTTGCATTAATGGATATTCAAGAAACCAATTTATATAGCTCACTGATGTAAGTTGTAGCAAAGTCTAGAGACATATGAGGACACATTTTCAGTAGGCTTTTGAAAATGTGCTGACACATTTTAGGAATGCATCTGTTTTTGCTTGCAAAAAATCACATTTATGTGTGCAACATGAGAAATTGAATGCACAAACAGGTGGTTTTAAATGGTTTTAAATACCCAAGCAGAATTTAAATTGAAACACTCACAACCTTATTGGAGCCTATTGAAAATCCTCCCAAATCTCAACATTAAACTAGTGGCAAACGTCTTCGTACTTTTACCATTTGTGACCTTATTCTTTCATTTGAAATAGCACAGGAAAAGAAGTCTTATAGACAGTTTTCTGACTTTACTAATGATGTGCTGTGTGATATTGAATAAGTTGTAAATCTTTCCACTTTAATGTGCCATATATTTTTAAAAATTGACATCAATCTCAGAGAGTAAATATATATAAATTTTTTCTATTTCTATGACCCAATTCTTCTAAGAAATATACAAAACTACATATAATGCATAAAATGATATATTATAAAAGCATTTTATCCTCAATCTCATCCATGTGCATATTACATGCACATACATATACCTACCAAACATTTAAGTTTCTACTATAGATCAGATATTCTCTTAATCGATAAAAATCCAAAGTTAACAATGCTCATACATCAAGCTATGCATTAGTTGGTTCCCCTCCGTTTCTTTGCAAGCCATCCATGTGTAATGGCTGCTTCCTTAAGTCTGCAAATGTGTTGAAGAATCACTTATATTAAATAATTTTACACTGACTCTGACCACGCCTCCTGTAGTGTGCACACACAAGTGCATACAAACACACACATACACACACATATACACAAAATTCCCATTCTGTCTTTTGTACCCAAAAGAGAGACCTCTACAAAATAATGGACTTTCTCTTTAAATAAATTTATGGAATCAAAACTGTCAAAAAACTTATTAATATTCTACTTATCTAAATCAATACACTTCTTTTAGTTCTTCAATTTGACATATTACTAGAAAATATATTCAAATACATATTTTAAGGTCAGCAGGTAAAGTGGTAGAAATATGGAGTACACTGAACATTTCTTGAAAATTACAGCAGTATGAGGACAATCAAGATAGGTAGTTTTGGCATACAGAGTTTGAACTGAGTTGTCAAAGATATGCATCTATAAGAATCAAATGAAAAGAAATAGCATTCCTGAAGAGGGAAAGTTGTAAACAAAGGTAGAATTAGGAATGGAAAGAGAATATATATATGTGTGTATGTATGTATATATATATATATATATATACATACATACACACATATACATACTACACACACAAAAACACAGATACATATACATATTTTAAATGACGAGATTCACCAGACTTCCTGAGAGGAAGATGCCAATTTTATTCTAAGTTTCTAACAAGTTATTGTATGGGTGATAATGTCAGAGTTAAAACATATGGAAGACTCTATAGCCTGGTATTGAAGGAGATGATGATTTCTGCTTTAGATGAAGACAAATCAGAAGTATGCAACATTATATTGATTATGTTAAGAAAGCAATTAAACATATGTATTTGGAACTCAGAAAATAAAAATCATTTATATTAAGGTTTCTCAAACTGAAATATACATCAGTTTTAGACCATGTAGCCTCTGCCAAAATTACTGACCTGGGAGAGACACACAAATTGGAAAAGTGCTCTGCACGTTTTGAATTAGATCTCCAAATACAGATGGTGTTAGAAAGAAATAATGAATTTGATCTTTAAATAACTTTATGGAAGTCATTTGATTGGAGGATACTACCAAGAGGAGGTCAAGGACTATATCTTGCAGATATCAAATTAAGATAAGTAAATAAATGGGATTAATGGCAAAAATTCCAGTTAAGAGTTAGCTAACTAGAATGGATCAAATGACTCATATTCAGAGATTGTAAGAAATGACCAACATATTCAAATGTCAAAAAAGTCAAATTAAAGAATTAAAAGGGGTATATTGATTTGTATATGTAGAATACCAATATGAATTTTGACAGCTTCAAATTTATAAAGTTACTCAAAGAACAAGTCCATTATTCCTTAGAGGTCCTTCTTTTGGGTAGAAAGGGAAATGTGGAGGTAGTGTGTGTGTGTGTGTGTGTGTGTGTGCATGCACACACAAAAAAAAGACAGATCAGGATCAGTGTAAAGTTCTTTAGTATAGAAGACTCTTCAGCACATCTGTAGTCCTGGGGGAGAACCATTATAGATGAATGGATTGCAAAAAAAAAAAAGAAAAGAAAAGGAGAATCAACTAATGCAGTAAGATTCAAAGAAGAACTTATTAAAGAATTCTACCATGGAATTAGCCTTTGCAAATTTTTTCTAAAAATATTTGCATTTGGTTCCCTAAAAGTTAGTATATCCTCCAAATTTGTTATTCCCAATTTCTATGCATTTGCATAGTGGAGCAACTAATACCGTTTTTGAGCAAAATTCTAATAAACACTGTATCTAACATTGTGCCTAAGTTAAATGTCAAAGTTATATCTTTTTCTAAAATTTTTTTTAGTTGTAAATGGACACAATATATTTATTTATTTTTATGTGGTGCTGAGGATCGAACCCAGTGCTTCACACATGCGAGGCGAGGTGAGCACTCTACCACTGAGCTACAACAGCACCTCAAAGTTATATCTTGACTGAATTATAGATATGAGAAAAGTCCGAGGTCTCTAGAATTTGGATGTAGATACAAAACACAGTGAGTATAAACTTATAGATGTCTACCTCATTTTCATATGTCTTCATTTTTTTTCAAATAAAATACTAGTAGATATATATAGTTCTTGAAAAAGAGTTTTATTTCTCATGGCACCTGCCATTTGGTAGGCTTGATTAACATAATATCATTTGGATGTATTCATATATTCATGGCACAGCAGACTGAACAGACAATGAGAACTATTTGAATTGCCTTTCATTGAAAATCTTCTATCCATGTGAATGTCACAGTGAATTAATCTTTACAAACCATATGAACAGTTTGACCAACTAGAAATAAAGTGAATCTGGTGGCACATGGCCAGCCTCATATGCAAGGACTAATATTTGTTTTTGAATAACTTTTTAATTTCTCATTTGTACTAAAAGGGGTGAAATCATAAATCCTCAGTGCTATTTCCAAGAGGACTTAGTCACGGAAGAAAATACAAGAATGTATCTATTTTCAAAATTTTGTGGTTATTTTACATTTCATGTGCATATGTCTTGCCTCCCCAATTCACTTTTATAAAATCTGTGATGGCAGGGGACATGTTTTTGAAAGTAGGTGTTTCAGAGCTCTCTGTGGGCCCCTCTTCATCTTTCTGTTTACAAATCACAGTGGCTAGTACACAGTGAGACATCCTTCATGGAAGGAGTGGAGAGGTAAATGGTATAATTATGCTTTGACATGCTTGTTATTTTAAATGCTATTCTTTCTTTCCTCATATACCCTCTTTTTTGCCTTTGATGTTTCAGTATACTGAAGATTTATAATATTTCAAATAAAGTATATCTATAAAGGTAGAAATGTGCAAAAATAAACAAATAAAAATACTGTTGCAGCGATTGGGCCTTCTCAAACAAGTGCAGTGGCAATTTGGAATCCCAGAGGTATATGAACATATTGTGAAAACTACTGGCTTTTTTGCTTTCAGCTCTTAGTTACAGTCTTTGTATAAGTTTTTAGATTGTACAGAAACCTGGGAATTGTCTTCTATTTAGTAATGTGTCTGGGAAACATCACAGCTGTTCATTAACATATGAATCTAGTCGAGTTTCAAAATTCCCCAATCATTGTTATCTCTGAGTATATTCTTTGTTGTGAAGGGAAGTGGGTTGTTATTTTATTTATCTGAAGATTGTACTGTGATAAGCAAAGTGTCAGGAATAATCATACCAAATGCTATGTACCACAATAGCATCCAATTATGCTCTACGTGTCTTTCATCGAGCAAAGAAGTGAAGGAGTTTCTAAATTACTTATCATGACTTGATGAGTTGAACATTTTAATGAAAGAGTTGCTTAAACTCTGAGAAGAAGCATTAAAGATACTAATAAGATAGATTTCAGACCTGTCATATGTCAGAGCAAATAGATTCCAAGAAAATTCCTAAAAGAAAACAAAATTTACTTTAGCTCTCAAAACCTAAGGAGTTCACATTAATCTGAGCCAAATTAGAAGCGGGATACAAATAAATACAAATATCAGACAGCTAGTGTGTATCTATAAGAATTCTCACATCCTGGAGTTTAAACAGTAGTCTTCCCCAAGAGAAACAGCTCTCCAGAGAAGCATCCCTCTGCTTGCCTTTCCTTTTTTTCTTATAGTTGACTCCCACTGTTACCGAAGAATAATTCATGGTAAATTCAGGGATGGTTAGGGGGATATGATCTGATAAATATGACAAAACTAACCAGAAATTTTACCTAAAAATGAGTTTATTGATAGGTAGAGAGATGAACAAATAATACCATATTTATGTTCTCTCCATTTTCTTATGTGGACATTAAGCCAGGGCAAGGATGCTCTCTTAAAAAAGCAATTTTAAAAGAGAGTTAAAGAAAAACAAGAGAATGGAATAAAATATCTATTGTAATACAGGATTTTATTTCAGAGAGATATCACTGGAGGGGAAAGAGAAAAGAAAATGATGAAAGGAATTTATTTCCCATTAAATACATTTATATATTCAGTGTGTACTTCCTCTGGCAATCTGAAATATATGGCTCTATTTTAGCTTTTAGTTTATAATTCATTAACCTCATTCTAACATTACAGAGCTTGTGAATAATCTAGTCTGAAGACATCGCACCCTCAAAGCCTATGACAGGTCATTATTTCTACAGAAAAAAGAGCAAATTCATTAGTTTGAATTCATTAGTTTGAAATTAAATATTTTCATACTTGCATTTCTAGTATGTACTTCAGACCACATATTCACCTAAATATGATTACTCTTCAGAATTAGTGAGTTGGAATTGGCTTTAACAGTTTTAAGAGTCAAATGACAAATTTTTAGGAATTTTGAAATCTAATTACATTTTTAGCTTGATGTGGGTAGTGATGGGGGTATTTGTGTCAATGTGATTATCAAATTGTATAAATCTTGTTTTATTTTTCTTCTTCAAAGAGGCAATTTTTAAACATTTTGTAACATTTCACACTTCTAATTTCTTAAATGTTACCCAAACCATCCTTACTCCATCTCATGGAATCCTTTTTTCTCTGGACACCTCCATTTCCTCTGTAACTACTTAATATTCAGAAATAAAATCATTCAGATTTATCAAATACTCTTCCATGACTCTGTTGTTCTTATTTCCTAACGCCCCAAACTATAGAATCAACTAAATGCAGAAGCCCCAAGCTCATGAAAACAAGTCTTTTCTAATATGAAACCACTACCCTTCCAAAATCCTGTGCTGGTATGGTGGTAGTAATTTACTCAGGGAAAGTGCTGGTAGTTTCAATGCTACTCTAAAGATTCTTCTGTCCCTTAGCATTAAGTAATTCATTGCATTACTGCCTGTTTACTGGTGTCAAATGTCTACCTAGTGTCAGCAGGTTATATGTTAGTCCATAGAATCTCAGACTGTTTTAAAGTGTAAATGTTGCATTTTCATCATCATGCAAATCTCATTAATAATGATACACAGCTGTGTTTCTGACATTTTATGTATTTTAGGTATATAATTTTAAACAATAAAAATTAATTCATAGCTTTCACTTATTCACTTATTTTTTCAACAAGCAAGCATTAATTACATAGCTGATACCAGGAGTTAGGGACAGAGTAGGGGCATAATAAAGTGTCTTGTAAATGAATTCTGTTCTGGCTGGGAAAGAAAATTGTCAAATGAAGAAAAGAATACACAATGATAAGTGCAATAAATAATAATAAATCGATATTAGTTAAGGACATTTAGTAAGATATGGCACGATTTCAAATTAAAAGTAATATTTATAATACTCTATTCTAAAATAGCCCACGTAGCATGCAATTTCAATCTGTTAACACCTCTTGCAAAAGCCTCCTACGACTATATGTGTGTGCTGTGCTATCCTACATAGTTGCCAGTAGCCAAGATTGCCAAAATTATTTGTGTATTCTAACATTATTCCTTCTGAAATTCAATATTTAGATATTAATATTCTTGTTTTGCAGATGTGAAGTATTTCTTTTTCTTTTAATGTTTAGCAGGTTAAACTGTGATCAGAGAGATTAGACTAGTAAATCCTACATCACATTCAAAATTATTTTATTTTTATGTGCCATAATGTTCTATATCAACTTAATGATTTTCATATGGATTAAAAAAAATAGGTCATTTAAAAATACTGCAACTGTTGGGGTCAACTGAAAG
Organism: Xerus rutilus; assembly: GCA_028644305.1. Lineage (NCBI taxonomy): Eukaryota > Metazoa > Chordata > Mammalia > Rodentia > Sciuridae > Xerus > Xerus rutilus. Next base: position 58,692,059 of record CM053406.1, read on the forward strand.
TATGGGTTATTTGGAAGCATCATATCTAGACATATTTACTCATATGGTTATTTCTCCATCCAAACTTCTCTAACCTATGGCATTCCTTCATTCCAGATGGTAAACCACAAAGTCATCTGTCTTTTCAAGGAGATGATAACTCAATAAATCAAGTCTTTGTTCTTTGATTTTCAAAATTTTAGATCTGCCTATATTATTAAAACAGTTGTAAAGTTGTGTTTACCAGTCAAAACTACCTGCATTGGTAGAATATTTTTTCTAGTCAGAGGGAAAGACAGGGAAATCAAATGGGGAAAAATACGTATTCCTTAATTCTATGAAGTTGTGAAGCTTTACTTAATAGCAGAGACAACCATTACCCCATTTTTGGTTAAAACACAACAGTTTCATGTCATGGAATGGCAGTAGGCCTGTGAGTCTTCAAGTTTTGTCTCCTCTCCTGATTCCCTGTGAGCTAGATTATATAGTCAAGATGATAAAGAGTTCCAGGAAGCCTTAAAGAGTTCCAGGCACTCCTAATTGTGATTCAAAAATGATCAAAAAAGAGCTGGAGCTGGAAAAACCTTTAATTCAGGAACAAGAACAGTTCATCATCAGCCTTGAAGACCAGCTAGACCAAGGGTACAATATGAATGCCAGCATTCATGGTAAAAGTCAAGAAAAAGGCATTTCACCCTAGTGCTTTGGGTAAGCAAGGATGATCAGGATGTAGATATAGCTCTATGAAAGTAGGTGGGAGCATAGGGCTAGGAAGATTCTGAATTTAGTAAGTTTTTAGGCACCTTGTTCAATGAAGACCTAAAATAACATCCTGAGTTGAATCTTACATAAAATAACGTCAAACTTCTCGCTAAGTTTGGTGGGCAAAGTTTGTAACCAATATATTGGGAAAGCAACCTTTGAGTTAAATTATTCTGAGGTATTTAAAAGGTAGAAAAAAATGTTCTGTCTTTTTCCATTAAAAGATAAGGACACTTATAACAATATGCTATTCTTAAAATAAAACTTTTAATTACTGTAGATGTAATATACAAATAGAAAAGAATCATATCTCCAGATTTTGAACTGTAGAAAATATGAGCAGGAATCCCAAGGCAGTGTTTCTCTATAATCTCAGGGACAAGGAGAGTGGTACTCAGTATCTCAAATTCTGGACTTGAATCAGCTGAGATTAAGTCAGGATTTAATACAGAGGCAAATCAGAAGTGTACTCATCAGAATGTTTAAGAAAAACAGACTTTTGACCATTACCTGGATAGAAATATTATCAATGGCCAGAAACATGCCCATACAGAGACACGCCAAATTATATGTGGATTTTAGAGAGTTCTTAAATGCAAAGAAATTGATTCATTAGCTTCTTCTTTCCTTGGAATTTCAGATTAAGAGAAGTGGGACCACGTTTTGGGGTACCAATTGCTAAAAAAGATGAGATTTTAAAAATTCAAGAATTCTAATATTTTAATAACGTTTGGAGACATGTATTTCCTTGTGAGAATTTTCATCTTTTTAAGTACTGTAAAATAAGATAAAGCAATGCTGTATGAATTTATAATTGTAGCATGATTTTCTTGCCTTTTATCTGGCTATAATCTATTGATTCAATCAAGGTAATTAAATAGAATTATGTCCTAGATTTAAAAGCACATATTTAAATAACACAACAAAGCCAATTTTTCTTTAAATTTGATGTTATAAGAAAATATGGTTTTTGGTAAATATAACTTTTGGAAAGATTTGTGTGTGTGTTTAATAGCATAACTTGATCTGAAGCAATTTTGTCATGTGTGACCCTTTTTACATGAAAAAAAAAAAAAGTCTCTGTCTTTGTCTTCAATTTTCAGTGTCGTTTTTTACAGTGGCGATCCCTGGCAAAATGTAAGTCTCAAGCTACATTGCAAAATCTATTTTTATAGAGGGAAATATCTTTCTGTATGATCCTCAAATGAAAAGCTGTCATCCATCTTCTGAATAGGCTTTATCCCTCCTTCAATGGCTAGTTTTTGAAACTGCTGATGACTAGAAGCAATTCTTTATAACTCCCTAAATAAAGACATCAGTCTATCAGCAAAAAACAGTACATGAGCTGGAAGGGGCAGCTGTCTCTAAGAGGGGGTGGGGAAAAAGAGCTCTTACCAGCTTAGTTAAAAGCTGCTAAATGTTATTATTGAGTGTGTGTCAATGTGATGTGTCCTTACAATTTCAAATGCTGCTTCAAGCAATAGGATCTTTTTCTCTTTTTCTTTTATTTTAAATTTATGCTATATTAACGTAAGCATATAAATTCTTCTGTGCAGAAGAGCCTTACCCAACCTTCAAAGGTAATTAAAGTCAGAAAGGAAACTTCAAAGCCAAAATGAGAGCTGAATCCTAAAATGATCAGTTCACTTGAGGATGAAAGAAAAAGCATTATTCAGAGTGTCTTAGGAAAAAGTAAAGGTGAAGCAAAACAAACCTATAGTTTCACATCCACATAGCCCACCCTCAGTTACCTTGACTTCACCTCTTTATTTCACTCTGTGTTATGTGGAATAGGATATATTATAATTAGAATTTGGTGGAAAAGTAGTGTGATAAGCTAAGCAAAAGCAAATAGAGGGACAAAATTCTTCACATAGCTTGTATAGTTTGTGGGTTTTTTTGTTGTTGTTTGTATGTGTATTTTTGTTTGTTTATTTGTTTTGTTTTGTTTTGTTTTGTTTGTGTGTGTGGATTCACTGCTGTCCATATCTCCCTCCTAGAGAAAGCTTTAGAATTTCTTCTTTCTCCTAATATTTTGAAACAATATATCAATATAATACCTTGGTGTGGATATTTTAAGTATCTACTTGGTTGGGCATTTCCTATACTTCTATAATATGTAAAACCTGAGTCTTTCCTCCTGGAAAGCATTCTGGATTATTTTATGAAGGTTTTGTCCTCTTCATTTTCCATTTTCTCCAAAGCAGATCTGTTGAATGGACACCCTACTTTTTGTTATTTTGTTTTTTGTGTTGTTGGGTTTTCCCGACACTTATTCTCATTCTCTCTGTCTCTTTTTAATCACCCGCCACCATCACCTGCCCCCCATATTGTCTTTTCTTTTTAACTTTGGTTCTGAAATCTCCATATTTATTTTGAGAGCATGGGTCCTTTTTACTCCCTTTTCCCAACCTCACACTTTTCTTTTGCTAGGCTATATGTATATTCTGGAAAACTCATATCTGTCCATAGAATATTTTATTTATGATTCTCTGATAATGTGTTTGTTTCTGTATTCCATATTAATTGCATATTGGAACTCCTGATTTGATACCCTATATTCTGATTTTTACTTATTTTTATCCTGTAACATTTCCTTTGTTCTATTTTCTGAAAATTTTTCTTCATGTCTTTCAAAGATTCTAGTGAATTTTCAATTTTTGCTGTTGTATTTTTAACTCCAAGGAAAGCTTCCTGCTGCTCACTGTTTCCTTTTCTATACAAGAACTTCTTTTTCTTCATTGATGTCATTATTTTTTGCTCTGAATTATATGTGCATGTGTATAAATCCTGCATTGTTTATTATTTCACTTTCTGGAAGACATTTTTATATTCTCTTGTTTGATCTGGTTTTGTCATATTATTCTACTTCTTTTATGCTAAAGAATCTAATGCTACTCTGTTTATATATGAGAATAGGGCACTATAATGTTAATTATAAGTTCTGTGTTAATTATAAGTTAATTATAAGTTATTATATGTTAATTATAAGTTCTGTGTATGGATATAAGTTGAATGTTTGGTGATTTTTTAGTGTGGTGTGATTGGTTGATGGGTGCACTTGCCATTATGTAGGGATAATTTTCAAACATGAGTCTCAATAATGGACTTTTTTTTCATCCATTTGTTTTGCCCAGAGACAAGTACTCCAATTTCCTTTCCAGTGATATAAAACTGTCTTTTATAGGGCCCTGTAATATTAGGAAAAGTGAACCAGAGAAAGAGGGTGGGTTTCATCCTTCAATTTGCATTGTAGCTATTATTTATAATCTGTCTTAACCTGAGCAATGTAGATTTAAAATGCCTGCAGTGTATACATTTTCAAAAAATGTTTCTCTTTATGTAACATGACTAGATTTCTCTTCTCAGTTAGAGAAGAAGAGTAATTCTTCAGAGAAATTGCTGGCCACTGAGAAATATTTTAAAAACATGTCTATGAGAATTAACTGTATTGTGTTCTATTACTACATTTAACTATTCCTGAAACTATGTCCACTAAATCAGAATTTTGGATTACTTGGCCCTATAATTTTTATTACACAGTGTCATTCTAATGTAGTCAACCCACTGAGAGGCAATGGTAATGCATGGTCAATAATAGTCAAACTTATGAAATAAAGCAACACTCTAGGAAATGATTTACACATTAGTAAGAAAACAATGAATAAGGAAATTTTCTTTTTCTAACCTCTATTCCTTAAAATAGATATTTCTAGTGTTTTGGCATGAATGGATGCTGTATTTTGTCAAATGCTTTTTCTGCATCTATTGAGATTATCATATGATCTTAAGTCTATTGATGTGATGAATTATTTATTTGATGGTTCTGTATGTTCAACCAGCCTTGCATCCCTGGAATGGACCCTGCTTTATCATGATGCACTATCTGTTTAATATTTATTATTTGATTTTCCAATATTTAATTAAGAATTTTGCATCTACGTTCATCAAGCATACTGGTCTGAAATTTTCTTTTCTTGATGTGTCTTTGTCTAGTTTGGGTATCAGGGTGATGCTAACTTCATAGAATGAGTTAGTAGGTGTTCCCTCCTTTTCTATTTCATGGAATAATTTGAGTATTGGTATAAGTTCTTTGAAGTTCTGATAGAACTCAGCTGAGAATCTATCTGGTCCTGGGATTTTCTTCCTTTTTTTTTTTTTTTTTTTTTTTAAATAGATGGACACAATGTCTTTATTTTATTGGTTGGTATGTGGTGCTGAGGATCGAACCCAGGGCCTCACGCATGCGAGGCAAGCGCTCTACCGCTGAGCTACAATCCCAGCCCCGGATTTTCTTTCTTGATAGGCTTTTAATGGTATCTTCAATTTTATTGCTTGAAGGTGGTGTGTTTAAATCTTGTATGTCCTCCTGATTCAATTTGGGTAGGTCATATCTCTAGCAATTTGTTGATGTCTTCAAGATTTTCTATTTTATTAGAGTATAAATTTTGAAATAGGTTCTAATTATTGTCTGTTATTTCAGTAGGTGTCTATTATGATATTTCCTTTTTCATCATGAATTTTAATAATTTGAGGTTTATCTCTTTCTCTATTAGCTTGACTAACAGTTTATCAATTTGATTGATTTTTTCAAAGAACCAACTTTTTGATTTTTGATTTCTTGGATTGTTTCTTTTGTTTCAATTTCATTTATTTCAGCTTTGATTTTAATTATTATCTGTCTTCTGCTTTTAGTATTGATTTGTTCTTTTTCTAGGGCTTTGAGATATTTTGTTAGGTTATTTGTTTACTTTCAATTCTTTTAATGAATGAACTCAATGCAATGAACTTCCCTCTTAGCTCTGCCTTCATAGTGTTCCAGAGATCTTGATATGTTGTATCACCATTCTCATTTACCTCTAAGTATTTTTTATTTCATCTGTGATGGCTTCTGCTATCCATTGAACATTCAAGAGAATACTATTTAGTCTCCCAGTGTTAGAGTAGCTTCTATTTTTTATTCTATCGTTGATTTCTAATTCCATTACATTATAATCTGATAGGATGCAAGGTACTACCTCTATTTTTTTGTTTCGTTTTGTTTTTGCTAAGAGTTGCTTTGTGGCATAAATTATGGTCTGTTTTAAAGAAGGACCCATATGCTGCTAAGAAGAAAGTGTATTTAGCTGCAGATGAATTAAATATTCTACATATTTCTGTTAAGTCTATCCCACTCCTCAGCATATACCCAAGGGACTTAAAATCAGCATACTACAGTGATGCAGCCACATCAAAGTTTATTGCAACTCAATTCACAAAAGTCAAGCTATGGAAGCAAACTATCTGCCCTTCAACAGATGAATGGATAAAGAAAATATGGTACATAAACACAATGGAATATTACTCAGCCATAAAGAGGAATGAAATTATGGCATTTTCAGGGATATGGTTGGACCTCGAGGCGATCATGCTCAGTGAAATAAGTCAATCCCCAAAAAACAAAGGCTGAATGTTCTCTCTGATATTTGGATGCTGACTCATAATAGGCAGGGGGTGGGGAGAGAGGAGTGGAGGTTCACCAGATTGGACATTCAAGAATGGGAGAGAAGTGGGGGATGGCAATAGGAAAGACAATAGAATGAATCAAACATAACTTTCCTATATTCACATATGAATACAGGACCAGTGTAACTCTACATTATGTACAACCACAAGAATGGGAAGTTATACTCCATGTACATATGATATGTCAAAGTACATTCTAGTGTCATGTATAACTAAAAAGCAAATTTTAAAAAAATCAGACCTTAAAAAAAAAACCTGAGATTTTTTCTGGAAGTATTCATTTCTTTCCCCAAACAGTAATGGTACATAAAATTTCCTAGTTTCTTGGTGAAGAAATCATGGAAGTATACTACTAGATAATTTTAAAGCTAGATTTATTAGTTCAGTCATTAGTCAATATGATCAGCATACCATACACCGGTAAAAAAAAGGTAGAATTTATTACAAATATTATTGATCCCATGACCAAGCAATCCAAATGCATATTTAATAGAATATAGATACCATGTGTAATATGGTTAAGTATTTAATGACTAAATAAAATCAGAGGCAATTATTTTTTAAATTTGCATAAATATCAACTACATAATGTATTTGTTTAAAATCAAGTTTTGGACTTTAGTAAAATATTACTAGACCTTTTAATATTTACTTTCTAAAGAATATATTCCTGACAATGTCTTTTTCTTCAAATGTTCCATAAATTAAAAACAGACAAATTTGGAAAATATTGATCTAGGTGCTCAAATTCATGAACTCAGGTCAAGCACTATTTTTTCGTATGCTGGGGTTTACTTTCCATATTTGCTGGTTTAAAGCAATCAAGGTTTAATGTGAATTAATATATTTTTTTCTAAGTAGTATAAATCTTTGACTTTAACAGTGGAATCTGAGAAAGGCAGAGTACAGCATGGCAAAACAATTTTCAAAAGTCCATACTATGAAGAATAAATCAAAATGTAACAAACAGTCCATAAGACCATTGAGGCTACATGTTAGCAATCACAGTGGCAAAACTAATAAATAAATAGTATAAATAAAAAGTGATAAAGTTAGAAATTACTCCATAATTGTAAAAAAAATAAAAAACTTCACAGAGTAGTTTGTGCAATGAGAGAGAAATGAAATTGAGGAGAAAATAAAGAAACATACAGTAACAAAGAAATTAAGGAAGAAGAATGAAATGCAATTGTTACTTCAGTCTCCAAGTGACAAATTAAACTGTTGGCTTACTCAATATGGTTGGCTTAGACTATTAATATAGTGTAACTTTTTGCCCATTTTTAAAACAATCTCTCTTGAATGTCACAGTTTTAAAAATAAGAATAAATCACAAACCCACCCATCATCTGTTATATTTACTGTTGTCATTAAAACACAAATAATTTATTATGTGGCAGATTTTCTTCCCATTTGATTTGATCTCTTTATATTGCCATTTATCTGGCTAAATTGAATATTCAATGCATTTGTTTTAATTAATATTGATAATAATAAAATATTTCTCCCATTAGTCTTAAAATCTTATTAATGTTGCCCTGTTTGATTTAATAATAACCCAATTATATTTTTATTTAATTTTCTGTTGAGAGTTTAGAGTTTTGATTTGTACTTTCAAATTTGTTTCTAATTTTTTTTTTTTAATTTTTCTGTTATCGGGTACATTGCATTGTGGTCATACAATATATTGTGTAGAATATCTTTTTTTCTTTGTATTCAATATCTTATTGGTGCATAATTTTATATACAATGTTGGGTTTCATTGTAGTACATTTGCATATTTTATAAATATATCTGTATTAATTTCACTACCCAATAGCTCCTCTACTATTCCCTCCTAATTTCCCCAGAATCCTCTTATTTTACCCTAAGTGTCTGGTCTCTGTTCTAAAACATAGAATTTTTAATGTTTGGTAATTCATTAATATTTACTCAAAATATGAACAGCAGTAATTTTTCATTCAGTAGGCACTTGAAAAAAATATTGTTTCCAGGGTACATGAATTATATTTGAAAATAATATCTACTATATTCATTGTACTTTTTAAATCTGCTATTCTTATTGGTGTCCATAAAATCTATTCAAGAATGATTTTATTTATAACTGACTATTTTTTTAATTTTAATGTTATACCATTTTATATGGCATTTTCCTTTTGTAGTCAACCAATATAATTTTGATGAAGTCAAATGTAAAGTATCTTACTTTGCCTCTTTTTTTCTTTAATATTGATTTTGTGTTTTATTTTGCTCATTATTTTTACCTTTGTTCTATGCATTGTAGAACACACAGAAATTTGTTATTCCTGATGCTTTGAAGTAATCTGAATATATTTACCATCTAATAATTCTGTATTTAAGCGTTAACCATTATATTCAACACCAAACTAAAACACTGAGGATTAACTTTATTGTATAATTTTATCTTCTCAATTTGCCTTTATTATTATTATTTCAGTTAGCTTCTTCCAGACTTTTGTCCATGAACTGAGTATAACAATCTTTTACCTCTCTTGATCTAAATGTTTTGCACTTCAATTGTATTTCATTCAAATTTAACATAAAGTTTAAAATTCAACTTGAATATGTATATATAATTATATCTAAATTTGTCCTACTTAAACACTAAAACTATATCTTATTTATTATTATCTTTTATAATGAAATTGGAAATTAGCCATTGATTAACTTCTTAAGTTCTATATTCCTTAAATTTGATTAAAATAACAATTATGTTTTTTATAATTTTTAATTTTGTGACATATTTTCTTATTTTAGTTTTGTGTACCTTGAAGATAGGTTATCACAAATATTCTCTCTTCTACTGTCTCTGGCTCTATATTTACTTTTATTTAGTCCTCAAGTATGATTACTAAGCATTTATATTGATTATTTGCTACATAGGTCAATTAATTTAAGTGAATAAAAACATAATGCAGATTGATAAAATAAGATTAGAAAATCGGGATGGGATGGGGACTATTATTCAAGAATTTATATTTAGTTAGAAAACAAAAGACATCAAGATGAATCAATAGAATTCATCAAAATTTAAACACAGATGACCTACTCTATTATCAAAAAATTTTGGAGAATCCTAATGCAAGTGTTTCTACTAAGTTTAATTGTTTCCACATTGCATTCAAAATAAAGTCTGAATTTGCTTGCATACATTTTGACTCTGACTTCTGTTTGTGAGATATAACATGATACCTTAGATTTACTATTATGACCTCCAAATCCCTGCTTTCACCAAATCGGCTTCTCCTTTTGCTCGGAACTCACTTCCTACCTCACAGATCACTTTTCCTTTTATTCTAATTTGAAAGTTTTACTTGTTTTTCTCTATTTGACAGTACTCATTTATAAAATTCTAGCTTAAGTAAGTTTGGATGTGCTACTGCAAAGCAGAGTGACTACTTAAAGAAAGTGGTTTGAAAACTTTCACTAAAAAGTAAAGATGAATGTTTCAGGAAATAGATATATTTACCTTGGCTCAAAATATTACACAAACCATACACGTTTCAAACATTAGATATTAACCTATTAATATGAACAAGCTTTATATTTTTATTAAAAGGTTAAAATAAATTTAAAAACAAGTCTAGCTAAAATTTCAAATCCTCAATGATATCTTCTCTGGCATGTTGATTGGAGGTGACTTTATTCTCCTCCATGTTCCAATGATATGTGCGCTAAGCAGTTATTTACCAATTTTCATTGAAATTATTCTTAAGATATTATAAACCACTTGCAATTATGACAAATAACAGAGAGGGATCCCATCAGGAATTGATAATGATACTATACACTGATTTTACTGAGTTATCCCAGTTCCACTTGAATGTGTTGTGTGTGTATGTGTGTGTGTGTGTGTGTGTGTGTGTGTGTGAATTTTGCTTTAAATTTCCTTGCCTCTGATATCATTTATTCTATCTTCTCTTTATCTCTCCATGTAATTTACAAGAATTTAGGGCTAAGTGTTAAACAACCTCTCTGTTTCTTTTTGGTGACTTACAGTCCATTCAAACACATTATTTTTTAAAAGAATGCCTGTAATAAATAATGTTGATTGATGGATGAGGTAATGGTCTGATTATTTTCCTTCATGTCTCTATGTATTTGAACATCTGAAGAGAGACACCACTGATACCTTTTTCTCAACCAGTCATCTTCAAATGGGATGGTCATAAGAATCACCAAGGACATTAAAAACTGTAAATGCAAAATATCAGATTATTTTTTTAAGTTATTATTTAGTAGATGTGTGGGTGACTGTGGGCAACTTTAGATTCCTAAGTTCTTCTGACAAACATTGGTCTTTGGCAATACCAGTCTTCGGTGATTGAGAACCAGAAGGACAGTTCATTGTGCTCCTTTCTAGGGTCTGATGTTAGACAAGAAGGTGGCAAATGAACTTTACTGACATATCAAAGATTATATGAAAATAGAAAAATGTAATATCCTTTGATTATTAGTAGCACAACTAATTCTAAAAAGAGCATTCTACATCATCAAATATGAAGTTTGCATATTATTTTATGCATGCTTTGTAATTCTCCCCAGATTTTTTTT
>CM053406.1:58703379-58775032 GCA_028644305.1 Xerus rutilus
CACTAGTTGTTCATTGAAGGAATGATTTTTTCCTCTTACTTCCAAGACTTCAGAAGTTTGAGTACCTAGGTCTAGCAATGGACTAATTTAGCTGTAATTTAGTTGAAAATCATAGGTTATCCCTAAATTAACTGAGCTTTGGTGGTTTTATTCATTTATTTTTGTCTTGAAAATGGATGCATGCTACATACACAAAAATGGGGCTTGAAACTACAGATTTATTTTGTATCCATCAAGTGTAAATTGACCCAAAGCACTGTTAGGCAAAAAAATTAGTTCTATTAATATTCCAGGTGACACAAAGGAGTAAAAATGTGGCAAAATGGCTCCTGGATTAGATATGTTCTTTGTTTCTTCCAGTTGATAATTTTCTCTGGTTTTATCATGCTTTTTACTTATTCATTGACCACAAGTAAATATTTTAGCCATGATAAAAAAAATTTTGTTTGAGATTTAATAATTTATTTAGTCTGCTGGAGTTGTCATTGAATGAATTTATAAACTTCAGTAAATATTAGAACTTTAATTGAGGGACCATTTTTGCAGTTTTATCCCCTCTTAACAATTTACTTCAAGTCTTAAACAAACATAGTATACTCAGAGGAATGCATCCAAGAAAAATTGGTGGAATTTCTACTCTAATCTGTGAATATAGCATCAAAATTTTACTTAAGGCTTTATAAGAAGCTGCAAGAAAAATTGGACTTAAAGAACTTTGAGTCAAAGGAAGATAAATATATATTAACTCTATATCTTATAACACCTTTCAAACAGTCTGTTATTTTTGTAATTTATTGGGGAGTTTATATAAAATTAATTGTTTGTTCAAAAAGATGAGAAATTGAAAAGCAATTTTCTTCATGAATAAAATTGGTTTATTAGAAAAAGATAAATGCCATAGCTGCCTTGTTTTGATTTATCAAACTGAATTTATTCTCACTTTCATAACATCAGTGCAATACTTTACTTACATAGTGCACTTTAAAGTAAAATCTATAGATATACCTAATATAGTAATAAAGTCATAACATCAAGACATTTTGTATCCATTCTCTTTTAATACTTATCCAAGAAATAGATATTGCTTTATAGCTTACAAAATGCAATCTTGCATCTTGAATTTTTTTCTGTTCTCTTTCTACAACTATATTCTATTTGGAAACTACAACTGTTATTTATTGGCAGAGCATATTATACAATCAGAATAAGAAATTAATTGAAACTTCAGTCATTAACACATTTCACCTTATTCTATTTTCAGTGCCATAGAATAGAAAATCAGGTAATATTTGTGATTAAATTCATCAATGTATTAAACAATAACTTATATAGTTTTAGGAAGTGTTACATTTTTATGGAACATATGTCCATTTGGTAAAATAAGTCTAGTAGTGATATTTTATTAAATAATATATAATTCATTTTGAGAAACTGGTATTTTCTTTCAAGTGTAACTTTAGGGGACACTGTGCTGCTAGTAGACAGTTCTCCCTGGACAAATTGGATTATCTTGTTTTCTTTTTTGCATATGAATATATATCAGAGAGTTTTTCAAATGAATCTAGTCAAAAACATTAAACTTTTCTTACAGCAGTATTTCTCATTAGAACATTGCCTGAAAAAAAGTTAAAAGTTGTTGAAAAGAGTATGTTTCCAGAAAAATAGTTGCATTTCAATAGTAATTTGGAGACTGTTGTCATCTCCAGTTTGTTTTGGAGTTAGAAAACCATACAGTAGAAAAACATAGTTAGGAGAAAGCAGAAGATCATCTTTTCAGGGAACAAAAAAAGTGTGAGAGGAACATGTTCAGTACTAAATGCTTGCATTGTAACTTAAAAAATTATGGCAGCTGGGGCTGGGATTGTGGCACAGTGGTAGCGTGCTCGCCTAGCATGCATGAGGCACTGGGTTCGATCCTCAGCACCACATAAAAATAAAATAAAGATATTCTGTCACCTACAACTAAAAAAATAAACATTTAAAAAAATTATGGCAGCTGTCTATGAAAAAAGAACAGTTAGCCAGAACCAAAAATCAAGATGTAAAGAATACTTTATTAATATTAGTAAACAGGAATACCAATAGGTGAAGGGGAAACAACAATGACAACAACAGAATGAAACATACCAGCAATATAACCATTTGGTGTTTCCAATGGCTCAGTTCTGTCAACTGTTGCCCTTGCCTGCTCTATCAATCATTTCTGACATCTGTATTGCATTTTGATTCCAAAGCAGCAGATCTTTTGTCATCTAGAGAGATCAAAGCAGAGGCTCTGGAAGAAACAATGCAACCTGTCAATAAAAACCATTCTTGTTTGCTTACATCTCTCCAAATTGACCGGCTATAATAAATTAATTCAACTGCACTTGATAGAACTATGTAGAAATGTGCTGTTATAAAGTATGAGTTAAAAGAGTGATATATATTTGGAGATTATGAATTTATTTTGAGACCAATTAAAATGCTTTCCCTTCTAATTAGAAATGTATCACTAATGTCTTTCTTTATCTTTTCAGCCAATATTTGAGGCTAGTACTCATTACAAAATGTGGATTTCATAGGAAGGAGGAAAAGTTGACTGATTCAGAAAGAAGGATACAGATCATACAAATCTTTTTTGCATATGTCTTAATTTCCCACAAAATATATACTTGGGTATGAAGGTAACATGAAAAAGGAAAGCAAATAGAGAAACAGAGACAGTGGGATACTTTCTAAGTTTTGATTTGGGGGAAACCGATAAACATTCATAGTGTAAAAACAAGTTTAGTGTATGTAATTGATCTTCTTGCCTGGGGCATGATTTCACTGAAAATGTGTTTTATTTGATAACTTATTGTATTGCTGCTCCCAAAGCATATAATATCATATTCATGATATAATACAAAGAGTACATGTAGGCTAAAAATTAGCATATAATAAATATTTTACTATCATATATATGCCCTGAATTTTGAATAAATTAACAACTCAGGTCAGTTCCTGGTGATTTCTTTATTTAAGAACTAAGAAATTTATGTAAATTAACAATTTTATTTTAAAATATATCTAATATATGTTAAATCTGAACTTGTGAAATCATTGTTGCATCAAATCAGTCAATTTTTCCTTTCAGTTCTATAGCAATATATTTATGGAGAATTTTTTTTTTAAAAAATTGTGACGATTTTAGGATGCATTGTTTTGGTTTTTTTTTAAATGTTATTGTATTTTTTATGCCTTTATTTTATTTGTTTATATTTATGTAGTGCTAAGAATCAAACCCAGTGCTTCACACATGCTAGGCAAGTGCTCTACCACTGAGCTACAGCCACAGCCCCGGATGCATTGTTTTTTAATATCAAAAGTGATCAGCATTGCAACATACTTTTTCTCTAGCTGTATTTCCAAACTTTTTGTTTCTTATAGAGCTTAAATCAATGAGGAGAATGTAAGAACAGTAGAAGAAAGAATATCAGATAATCCCAGATTTTATATCTTTATCAGTGTTCACTGGAAGAATTTTAAGGATTAGCAACAGGCTAAGTGGATTTTGTACTTCCTCCTGTGAAATTTAATCATGTTCTTTATCTCTTGTTTATGTCTTTGAAGACATTCATTCAAATTTATAATGAAATTTCTTAAAATTCAATTGCCATTTTCCTCACATGTAATTATATAATTCTTGAAAAATACCTTACCATATCTTTTTTCTTGGAATTTCTTACTTAGAAACAGGGTTATGCACATATCATTTGCATTGGATTTTTTGTGATAGTGAAAATTGTTAATACTTGGAAATGACAATTATAATGTTAATTCTGTATTGGACTTTATATAGTGTATTTTTGGTAATGTTGGACCCTTTTAGATGCAAACACTATCAAGAAGTTTTTAAATCAGAAAAAATATATACATTCTCCTGAACTTAGTTTTATTTTACATAAATCAATTTATTATGCCATCTTTTTGAAAAATTTGTTTGAGAGCCCAGATTTTAAATGTAAGATTGTTTGTTCCTATGTTAAGTCTTAAATTTTTAAGAATTGAGAACACATGTTCTATAACATTTGATTATTCTTTTTAAAAAATGCAACCTGTAAATGATATTTCTTTTTATTTTAATTCATATTTTTTATTTAGGTCAGTTTAGATTTATTGTTTATATATTTAAATATGTTTGTTCAGTTCTATTATTTCTCAAGGAGTATATTTTATCTTGGTCAATATACATTTAATTGATGAAAAGAATGGGATTGCCACATATCCCAATGGGATATGCCACATATTTAATATATACATATACTTATATATGTATATCTTATATATATATACACTAGTGCTGCATTTTTGCGCTACAATAATGATGGTAATAACAATGTTATTAATTTTAACTGAATGAATATTAATCAATTATAATTAAAATTATTTTTATTTGATTGCTTTTATGGTTTTGTAACCAATTTGAATTCCACAATTTTTATTTATAAATAGAATTTTCCAAAAGAATCAATGATTATATACACAAATTATTTTGTTATTTCTCTATGAAGACTTACATGAATTAATACTGAACCTTAAATTTAATACATATGCTAGTAAACAGAACACATGACATAGTTCAATGTAATGTTTTGCATCTCTGAGTGTGTACTATATTCAAAAACATTTTTATGAGGAACTTACAAAAGTTACAAAGCTTAAGGGGATAA
The DNA here is from genome assembly GCA_028644305.1 of Xerus rutilus. Classification (NCBI taxonomy): domain Eukaryota; kingdom Metazoa; phylum Chordata; class Mammalia; order Rodentia; family Sciuridae; genus Xerus; species Xerus rutilus. The sequence goes on from CM053406.1 coordinate 58,708,074, forward strand.
CTCATCTCTACTTATTAAAATCCTTCTAAATATATACTTAGATTTGTTGCAACCCAGAAACATTTGAGAGTGAAGTAGAATGGCTATTTTTGGACAAGTAAGGATATTTTTACATTTAAAAAGTATCATTCTTTCTTATTAAAAATGTAGGAAGTCCTTTCAGAACTAAATCTTGGCAGTTTATTTTTATTTATTTTTGAGCTGTTTGTGTTTTTTTCTAAAACCTAATTGTATTCTTCATTGATGTCATCTGAAATCTTGCTATGCAGTGTGTGTCTGGTACTGGCAGGCTCAGTTACCTGGATGTTGCTAGAAATACAGAACTTAAGGCCTCATTGCAAATCCTCTGAGTCAGAGCCTGCGTTTTACAAAATCCCTAGGTGATCCTTGTGTCTTCAAGTTTTAGAAGAATGGGTAAGATATTCAAGGCTTGAAATAAAATTTAAAATCAATAAACAGAAAAGGCCAAAAATAGAATTAAGGAACCCAGAAAAATATCACCAACACTTACAATAGTTTTCCCCAGGGTCATTTGGCTTTAATAAGTTGAATTCCATTATTTCCTTGTGTTTTTTCTCTTTAGATTTTGTAATGTTCATCCACCATTATAATAAAAATATAAAATATAATTATTAAATTATTGGAAAGAAGTCAATAAGTGATGAAGGATGTTAAGGGAAGGGACTGTCATCCTTTGATTTGGAGTCACCAAAAAATAATGTTTGCCTAGGTGATGGCTTCTTTAAGACAGCTGATGGAGTGACTTTCTTCCAGCAATGCCTGTCTCTTGCTTGGCCACCCATGGTGTAGACATTGAGGCGTTACCTCCTCCAAGTCTTTCCTGTCCCCTAATTGAGCTATAATTATTTGGATGTTATGCTTCATTGGAGAGAAAGCTGTGATACTTTTATAGCTCATGCCATATATTGTTAGAAAAATAGAATTCATAAAAACTAAAAAATTATACAGGCAAAACAACTTAAAAAGTTTAGTTATTTTACTTTATAAAAAGAGAGCAAATGATTGAGAAATAGGATCTTAAAAAAATCCTTTATTTCTTCACCATAACATGCATGAAAAATATGAATAAATGCATAGAAGTCTTTTTTAAAAAATAATATTTATTTTTTTAGTTGTAGATGGGCAGAATATCTTTATTTTTTTTTTATGTGGTGCTGAGGATCGAACCCAGTGTCTCACTCGTGCTAGGCGAGCACGCTACCACTGCGCCATAACCCCAGCCCCAGATGCATAGAAGTCTTGAATATTTTTTTTCCTTGAGTGCGAGGAGGAACTCACACTGGTGTGTTATATGTTATAATGAGTTATAATGAGTGAATTTAGTTTAAATGTAACATCATACTTATGTTGAAACAATGAATTTGGGTACAAAATTAAATTGGTTTATTATGTTTATACTTTGGTTCTATTTTTGAAAATATAGAAATATTTTCAAAGTAGTCTAATTTTAATGATATTTATCTTTTGGCAAAAGAGTAATTCTAAATCAGATATTGGTAAACATTTTTTGTAAATGGTCAGATGTTACATATTTTAGGCTTTGTCAGCAGTATGTTTTCTGTCTCTATTCCTCAATTTTGCCTTTGTGGCATGAAGGAAGCGATAGACAATGTAAAAATTGATGCACATAGCTATATTTAAATAAAACTTTATTTACATAAACAAGCTGCATGCTGGATTTGGCCCAAGGCCTCTCTCCTCTCTAATTTTTATTTACAGGCAATTTTTATTAAATAAAATTAATTTTTATTAAATAAAATGTAAGTTAGTAACTTCCTTAGTAATAAAAACTTTACTATAAATAAATGTTTTCCCAGTTTTCAGAGACAAAAGAAAGATTCATTTTGCCTAGTTTCCTATACTGGCATATAAATCTAGATAATTCTCAAGTCTCTTATAACTTGGATAGGGCAGACAGATTTAAGGAATTCATGAGTTAAAATAATACAATATTTGCAAATTTTCATTCCATGGGCAATTTTATTTTATTGGATTCAAATGGAAAGGAATTTAACTTAGAGATATTTTAGCTTGACATGTGCTATCATATTGACTGGTGTCAGAAAAATAAAGGAGAAGAAAACATTGAAATAGACATCTTAGATATCTCTGAATTAGTGCTTTTAGTATGGTTAGTCTGTTTTGTCTGAGAAATTCATAGAATATTGACAAGTTTTAATAGCAGTTTTCCTTGCACTCATTAGGTGTTTATTGATGATAACCTGACTCATATAGTTTATAAAATTTATAACTGTGAACATTGGTTTGTTTTAAAAGAGCTCACCTTTGCTTGCATTTACCGGAAGAAAAAATATTTTAAAATTTAGCTAATCTTATGTAATTCCAAAAGGATTTTTCAAGCCCCTTTTGGGGCAAAGGCTATGTGCTGGTGCAAATTATTTTTGTGCTACAATAATGATGGTAATAACAATGTTATTATTAAATTTACCTGAATTAATATTAATGTATTTTAATTAAAATTGTTTTTATTTGATTGCTTTTCTGGTTTAGTGATCAATTTGAATTCCACAATTTTTATTTTATAGATAGCATTTTCCAAAAGAGACAAAGATTACATACACAAATTATTTTTTGTTATTTTTCTATAAAGACTGATGTAAATTAATACTGATCCTCAAGTTTAATGGAAATATATATTATCAACACCAGTTACATGGTGATTTATTTTATAGTCAGTACTCTGTAGAGAAAGTAGACTGTAAAACAATAATGAATAAAAGAGTGCTCTGTCCCCAAATCTTCTGCAGATACTGAGATACACAACCATAGAGTACTATTAAGACACAATGACTTCCTCAAATACAAATAGATAAGAAGAGGGGGAACACTGCTACAGTTGATTGCATTGTATTAATCCACTGGAATCTACTACATTTCAAAAGAACTTCAATGTATTTAGAAAGCCTTTAGCAGCATTTCTAGTTTGCTTGGGGCTCATAAAGAGCTATGTGGTAGCAATAAAAAGCTCTTTACCACAGGGATCCCTACAATTAAGAAAAGCTGAGATTGTACAAGTTTGCTAGTTTTGAAATATTAGCTTGCCTCCCACTTTAATCCAAACAAAAGCACACTATGGCTTTAGGTCAGCCCAATACAGACAAGATTCAAGCTCTGATTTGCCCCATACAAGGAACTATAATGGAGTGGAAGCAGGAGCTACTTAATATATGAGTTAAAATTACCCGTGACTGAAGTGAGCACATCAATCAAAAGTTTTGGCATGTAATGAGCCAGACAAACCAGTGTGGTGAGCTGAAGGGCAGGAAAAGCCTCTGTTCTGTATTCAACAGTTTTCAAATTACCATGACATCCCTTTGCATACACCACCGGACTTCCAGCAGGTGGATTTTCAAGGCATTGTGCTTAGAACACAAGATGGATCAACCAAGAGCATTTGAGATAGTTTCCTGTTTTGTACTCTGAAAACTAGAGCTACATAAAGCCTCCCACATTCTTAGCATTTTTTAGGTATCAGACAAGGAAGAAATACAGATCACTGAGAATGGAAAATTCAACAATTCGAGATGGAACAGAAACAGTTGCAGTTGATTTATGGCATATACAAAAACTGCACATCCACTCTTATCAGCATAACTGAAACTTGTTAATTTAAGAGATTATACTTCAAAGGCCGACAATGTCTGGTTGTCTTTATCAATTTCAATTAATTTATAAATATCTCAAAAAAGCAAAAATAGCCTTTTTATAATCATGTCTAAATATGAATTTTATACAAGCATGTCTAGGAGGAATGTGCAACTCACAGAAATTGCAGTATATACTCTATTTTTCACTCAAATTTTCAGATACTAATCTCAGAATGAATATTGCCTATAGCTCTATATAAATACTCCCCACAATATCTACAGGAAATCCAATAGCAGAACTTTCTTTGACAAAAATATGTGTATGTGAGTATAGAGAAATATCCCTAGAAAATATAGTCAGATTTCTAGTTGTTTTTTTAAACCATAAAACTATATAAGCAAGTAAGTTGCTCTATTTTCTTCAAATATAATATCATTATTAATTTTATTAAGTAATTCTTTGAAGTATCCCAGTTCTGTTAGTTTTAAGAATATATGCAAAATATTATAACCTTCAAATTTTTGTAAATGTATTTTAATAAAGAGGCATGTCTGACTAAATAGAAGAAAAAAGAAGGATCATGTAGGCACTAAATACTTGCTAAAATGTTTTGTTATAGGGTCAGAAAATAACTGAGTTTTGTAAAATCAATGGTGAATGAAAGCTATAAGTAGTATTATATTAGTTATATAAAGGTAGCAGGCAAATAAAGAATGTAGTTTAATAATTATGAATGGACCCCAAATAGATTAAAAGAAAAACTGTTTTGGCTGGAATTTTTGCCTTTTAATTCAACCAGTTGAGATGACTGAATTTAGTAACAAAATTATTTCAGATATCAACATTTCAGCTTCAAATCAGAGTTTCCTCCTACAACATGCCTCTTTTCTTTCTGTCCTTCACTAATTATATATTATAAGAATTGAAAAATATGTATTCCTAATAGAACCAGGATTCATATAGCTTCAGTTAATAAGAGAAAGGTAGGAGTTCTTAAAGAAGTGTTTAATGTGCTTTTAGTGGCACTCATTATGTGACCACTGTATAAACCATTTAATATATGGAAAGATAGAACAAAATTAGAACCATAAATTTCCCCTAAATTATAGGACAAAGTATACAATGAATGTAATTCAAAAGTTTCTCTATTTCCAACAATATGTGGTTCTTGTAATATTATGAAATTTTTTCTTTGACTTTAACATACAGAAAAAGCATAATTATAATACAAAACACAATCCAAGTTTTTATTGTGAGATGGAAATAAATTATCAGAATTGAAAAAAAAGAATCATGTTAAAAATTTTTTAGGTGAAATTAGAGAAGCTGAAAGATCCCAAACAAACAAACAATCAAATAAACCTCACTTGCTTTGTTTAGAGAAGGTATACAGAGGTTAAAGGATAGGGGTACCAGTCTTTGTTCTGCCTCCAGTTCATTTCCTAAAGACCACCCTCAAAAGTTATAAAAGAAAAACTGGAAGAAGATATTTTAAATTATGTAATGACAAAGGGTTAGTATGAAGAATATATACAGACTCTAAAAGTCAGTAGAAAAAAATTTAAAAGACAATAAAATGGATAAAAGACATGACCGAGCATAGAGGAAATACATATGATCAATACGCACATGAAAAGATACTTAAATTCACTAATAAGAAGAATGATTCAATACCATTATCAGATTCCATTTTATGGTGAGAAGGTCAGAAAAAAGAAGAAATTTGACAATGGTATATGCTAGAGAGTGTGCATATTCACATGCTTTTATTTACTTTAATAGTGGTACTACTAATTGGTAGTCTTTGAAAATGAATTTAGCTATATCTTGTAAAAATAAGCATTTGTAAACCATACCAGATAAAATTATAATTTAGAAGATTATATCCAAGAGAAACTTCAACACATGTACCAGAAAATGATACTGAGAGACAAATAGGTAAGGATCATATAAGGAAAACTAGGTTATTAGTAATATTCTAGTTCTTCACTTAAGTTAGTAAAGTAAAAGATAGCCTTGCAAGGACAATTGATAATGATTATGAGAAAGAATTAAGAATAACCAATTATGTTTACTTTAGATCTTTACTAAGAAAAAAGTAGCAATGAACATAGCCATAACAAAATACCACTGAATGGGGCTGAAGCTATAGCTCAGTGGCAGAGCACTCGCCTTGCACGTGTGAGGCACTGGGTTCGATCCTTAGCACTACATAAAAATAAATAAACAAAGACACTGTGTCCATGTATAACTGAAAAATATTAAAAGAAATACCACTGAATGGAAGCATAACAATAGACATTTATTTTCTGGCAATTCTGGAGCCTGGAAGTCCATGTCCAAGGCACCAAGAGATTTGTTTTTTGGTTAGGGCTTTCTTAACCTAATTTGCCAAGTGTTTCTTTTTGCTGTTTTCTCATAGATCCCCTTTATGTGTGCTGAGAAAGAGAGATGAGATCTTCAATGTTGCTCCCTCTTATTTTGGGGGGAAAGGGTGTTTGCTTTTTGGTAAAGAAAAAAATTACCTTATACATTTATTTTTAATTACTTTTTACTGTTGCATTATAATGATACATAATATGAGGACTCATTATGCCATATTTGTACATGCAGGTGACACACAATAATCAATCTCATTCCCCTTTACCTTCCCTTTTCTTTCTCTCCTTCCTACCCCTGATCTGATTGCTTTACTCTACTGATCTCTCATTATTATTATTATAATTATTATTATTATTATTATTTTAATTCCTATGGGATTTGGGCCCCACCCTAAGACGTCCCTTAACCTTAGTTACCTCTTTAAAATATCTGTCTCCAAATGAAGTAACATATGGGTTTAGAGATTCAACATATAAATTTGAGGCATGAACAATTCAATCCATTTCTCTCAGTAATGGAAATAATATAACACTCAAATTCCCATATGCAAAATAATTTAAGAAATGCTATGAAAGTAAATGTGTATATCACACTTTAACATAAATATGCTTACAATGAAAATTAAATATCTTATACATTTAGAAATGTTTCTAAAATGAAAACTAATTAGTCATTTTTTTTCTCATTTTCTAAGGAAATTGCCTAGCATAAAGAAGGAATGAAAGCTGAGAATATTGGAAAATGACATAATTTTTTTAAAGAAAGTATATTAAAATTTTACAGTTAAATATAAATGTAACTTTCAAGTGAGTTAACTATATTTAAATTTATTTATGTATCCGTCATGCAGGGATAAATAACTCTCCTTTAATAGTAATTTTGTTTAAAAATAGATAAAATTAATTTAGAGTGAACTTTATAATAAGACTACACTAAAACTATACTAAAACTCACCTTTTGAAGAAAAAACAACATAAAAATTGCAATAAAATTATATTTTTGCCTCATTATTAAATTTATTTTCTTAAGCAATTGATTTGAGGGATATTATTAAGTGATAATATGTGTTTAATTTGTTTGATTAAAACAAAACTTTATATTTTGTAGATGCAGCTCATTAATATAAACAATCACCCTGTAGTGTTCTTCCCCTATTACAAGAAGAAATAAGCCATTTTTTTTCACATTTGAATTTACCTGTTTTACAGTATAGAGCATTTTCTAAATAATACATAAAACTATATTTTCTTCTAATTATACAGATTTTTTAAATCTAAAGGCCATATAGTCTTACATATTAGTATAATGAAATTAAAACACTTGAATACTACAAAATTAGGATATTGTCTATTTAAAAAAAAATATTTAGCATCTACATAAGCTGTTCAGAAAATCTGTATAAGATACCTTTGCCTTCATTTAGTTTCTTCTTTAAAATTCTTGCTTTAAAATATGGGATGCATATTTATATATTATTGCAAACAAGTGAGTACATACAATAATCTATAAAGTTTATAGCTCATCAATTTAGTTGTTTTTCTGCTGTTTCCCTTTCCATTATATCAATGAAAGCTTAATTGATCATGGAAGAATTCTTGGGGCTTCTTTTAACCTCTTAATTCACTTTCTTTTTTCTGCTATGCATTTCTTAACATTACTTATGCTGATATTCATATAACTTATGCAAATTTGTAGGATAATAACATAGGTTATCCCTTTAGAGAGTGTGTCTTCATATCATGTCCTTATATTTACTTGGTGCATCTGTTCTTGTGAAAATCTCAGGGAAGGCAATTAGAATTCTGATGTGAAGATCAGAATGTATGCTTATTTAAGCTGGGCTGGTCTAGATCAGTATCCACGGAGTCTGCTGAAGGGCTGGTGGAGCAAAAACAAAAACTCATTAGTGATGGAACTCTAGTCCAGGGCACTGCAAGACCTGAGCTGTGTGCTGTAGGATGCCCATATTTGCACATGAGAGACTTCCAAACTGGGAGGAGATGAGTGCAGGGGATGACAATGACTGAATGAATAATCAAGACTGAAAGAACCCATAAGGTGAACAATATGTTGTATGATGGGAGCCAGGTTCAAATTAGCCTGGAAATTTAATTAATAAAATTAATCATGACATTTTCCCTACTATTTTTTTGACTGGATTTCTCAAACTGCAATATAATCAGACTCTAGGAATATTCTGATTGCACATTATTTTATTTTAATACTCTGGTCAAATCCAGGTTTTCAGGAGCATAGCGCTCCAGTTAGGCACTGCATCGTAAAGAGACTTCCACGATGGAATCCTTAGGAAGTTTTCCTTCATGATCCTGTGACTTAATCTAATTGAACAGTGATAACTTTTCCCAAGAGTGACTTCCTCTTACAGCAACACACCTGGAGACCCTTTTGTGCCTCTGCTAGAGAACTGTGACAATTGGTGACTATGTTCACATTCATCTGGTTTAAATAAAGCAGTAGACACAACTGTCCTCAATATTCAAGTTTTCTTTTTTTTCTGAGACTTTTTATCTCCTTGATTTTATCATGATTTTTAAATTTTTATTTATTTTTAAAACACCAGAATGCTTTTCAATTCACAGTACACATATGGAGAACAATTTTTCATTTCTCTAGTTGTAAACATGGTAGAGTTATACTGTTCGTGCCTTCATACATGTACCTAGGGTAGTGCTGTCCATCTCATTCCACCATCTTTCCTATCCCCATGCCCCCTCCCTTCCCCTCCCTCACTTTGCCCTATCCAAAGTTCCTCCATTTCTCCCATGCTCCCCACCTCTACCCTCATTATGGATCAACATCCACTAATCAGAGAAAACATTTGGCCTTTGGTTTTTTGGGAATTGGCTTACTTCACTTAGCATATCAATGCTCTTTTTGTCATTGATAATTCTAAAATAATTCACATGAACAGAATATCCTTTCTCGATATAATGAAGCTACGGACTTGAGATTCAAAGAAAGAGGCATGTAATATTTTAATCCTTAATACAGAGAATGAATAAGGTACCCACCTCTCAGTTCATGCCATCTAGAGTGATATTATTCTGCTTTCAAATAATGTAGACTCTTTCGTTAGAATTATAAAAGTCTTTCTCAATCAGCTTTTCACCAAACTAAGAAAACTCTTCAACTATTTGGACACTTGTCTATCCACAATGCTCATTGATTCTCAGAGTAAGTAGTTCCACTCACTGAAGGCTCTAACCAGAGTGCTCTTTTTAACGAAGCTGATATCTATGTATTGTTTTACACCTTCCTGTCTTTCCATGTAGAAGTCATGGGATAACCCCATCCTTTTTTTCCTTGGTAGAATGAGTTTATTTGATTGAAGAAAGTGTAACAGAACATGCCTTTATGAGACTAGATATACATGAAGGAAATGTATGGATTTGTCAATCAATTGAGCATTACAGTTAAGAGACAAACTGTAAAGATTTTTAAAAACCTGGTGTGATAATATTAACTGGAACCATTCTTAATCCAGAAAAATAACTTGATAAATACACAGTTGAGAAACTATTGAATTAGAAATTATTCTCTTTAACAAATGAACTTATGACAATAATCTCAGAAGTAACTCACAAAGCAAGTAACTATGCACCTTGCTCTAAGTACATTACATACATTAATCCATGTAATCTGCATAAAATCTGAGTTAGATTTTATTATTATCTTCATTTTACCAAGGAAGAAATTGAAGTTCAAAAGTATTTTAAACATTTGACCAAGACACAAAGTGGAGAAGGGAAACATTAAAAATCTCCAATATCAAATATGTATTTTAAAATAAACAGAAAATCCTATAATAAGAAAGGACAAACAAGTGAACATTGTCTATTCTTCCATACATGATGCTGGTTTTTGCTAGTCATAGACCTTACTAGTATAGCAGGTATAAGTTAATTAACAAGCCTTTATGATGGAAAATGAAAATATATTTTTTATCAAAAATCAGAAGAAAAAAACAAGAAAGTTAAGAAAAATATTTTGAGTAGCTTTGGAAAATGTTTTTATTGATTGCTATCAAGTCATTACAGTGAAAATATACATAAACAGAGTTCAAAAACCAACTGGATGTCTTATTCTGATCAGGCTAATATTCAGGTAGGAGTATTTTTGACTTTTAGGAATCATTCTTATTGATACACCTTGGAATTCTAATCATAAAAACTAAATGATATATTTATATACATTTCTTTCTTGTTTGCCTAGTCTCATAAATGTATGAGTAGATTGTAAAACTATAAGATGAAAAAAACTTCATAACCTAAATAGATTGATGTTGCAAATACTTTTGAAAAATAATATATCAAGATAAAGAAATGTATATTCTAAGTATAAGGTTATATTTAAAAATTATTGTTGAAAATATTAACTATCCATGTATTAATATAAGCATGCTGTATCTTACCAGATCATTTGGAAATTGATTAATTTTAATCTTCTGTCCATATATATTGATTTTTTACAAAGTAAAAATGAGTTGCACTAATGTATTCATAATCTTAAGCATTAACCAAGAATAGACATTGTTAGTACATGGAGAAAACCAAAATGAATGGTAATCATAAGCCTTCAAAAATTAACCTCCTGGCGTTAGCTTCAACATTGTGACTAATATTTTAAATTGAGATTGTAAAATATGAATAGATTATGAAAATATATTACATATATTCACTATTCTCGTTTTTATTTTCTTATTATTGCAAAGAGTGCTTACTGAACTCACTGTACACTTAGTAGTTATCACTGTTTTCAGGTGTGATAACATTAACTAAAACCAGATTCTTTCCTTCAGGAAAAATACAATCAAGTAGGTAATACAGTCAGATAAAAAATGCATGTAGTATCATTATAGTATATACTCAATGTGTTAGATTAATGTACGGACACAATGCTATAATAACTGTGATAATAGAGAAAAACCTCACCAAGAAAGTGGCTTTTGAAATAATCTTTAAAAATAAATAAATACATTAAGTGGAAATATTAGAAATTATAGTTTACAATCTTTAAAAAACAAAAGAGCATAAGCAGATTCACAAGTACCTTGGATAGAGTTGCTAGAATGAGTTTGAGAAAGTATCACATTGCTCATTTATCTAAGGTGCTGTTTTTAAAATGCACCATTATTTTACTGAGGTTTGAGAAAATAAATAACTCTTCAACTGTAACACAGTGTTCCTTATCAGTTGGTATGTATGCTTGTATAGCTTGTGTACCTATTTCCTTTAGTTAATAGATAATTTTAGTTATTAAGAGAACTAGTGTAAATATCTGCCATTGATTTTTATTGTGTATATTTTAGACATTCATAAATGAGTGCATTCATGAATTAATTAGTGAGTGAAAAAATTGGTTGAAGTATTCTAAAATCAATTTTGTGCTCTGAATGCATTTAAACAGAAACAGTCTTTTGGATAAGTTCAATTCCTAGCCATCAGTCTCCATGTTTTCCACACTATAGCATGGTCTTTGATTTTTGGCTGTATTTTTTAGTTTTTAGAAGAACATTTTCTGAGAGTCCTTACCATTGCCATGAGGATTTTCTCCTGGACCTACATACATTCTTCAAGTTTAATGTGTCCTAAGTGCCAAGACAGCCATAGGGCAAGTGCTGCTGTCCATATCCTTATTTAGAAAATGAGAGTTTGAAAAGATAGATTTCTAAGAGGGCTTTAGAGAAATGTCATTTATTTTGGATAGTGTTTCGTTATATACGTTATGATCACATAACAACTTTAGGAAAGAAGTAAATGTTAATAAATCTTTAATACAGAATACATTTTCTTGTTTGCAATAACTTTGCATTATTCCATGCTCAGAAACACAATTATTTGGATTTGAGTATCTTTAATAATATTCATGCATCTACTTTTATTTACCCATGTCACTGGTACAAGGCAGGGATTTTAAATTGTTGTTCTTATAGTTGTGTGTGTGTGTCTGTGTGTTTGAGAAAGAGAGAGAGACAGAGAGAAAAGAGAGAGAGAGAGAGAGAGAGAGAGAGAGAGAGAGAGAGAGAGAACAAGAGAAATAGAGGTAGAGAGGAAGAGGGAAATTGATACCCAGGGTTGCTCTACTAATGAGCTACATCCCCATACCTTTTTAATATTTTTATTTTGAGACAGAGTCTATATCTCCCAGGCTGGCCTTGAACTTGCAATCCTCTTGCTTCAGCTTCCTGAATCTCCAGGATTACAAGCATCTATCACCATGCCCAGTTTGGAATTTTAAGTTTTTCATAATGAGATATACTTTTGTGGCAATATTATTATTCATAAAACAAAAAAGAATAGTCTAAAATATTCAATTATTTAGGAATCATATTTTTTAAATTGAAGAATCTTTTGAGGGTCAGCTATTTTACTGTGTATTTGAACAGCTGTGGGCTAACCCCAAAGCCCGAAATTATCCAAGTAAATTTTCTGTCATGAGGAAAAATTTTAAAATTCATATCCTTTTGATTTTCTTTGATATTAAAACTCTATAAAATAAAATTCATGTTCTCTACTCCTAACCTGTGGTTATGTAATTAGAAATGTGATCATATCTATATCAGTTGTAAGGACACAAAATAAATGTATAGGGATGTGTTTTATAATTCTCAAATGTTTAATTCCATGTTTCTAACATAAATGCATGTTTAACTATCTCAAGTTATTTTTGCATTGAGGATGAGATTTATGGGAAGAAAATCAGGTTGATATATAGGTAGATAAAAATGGGACAGATTAAAAGAAAATGAAATCCCTTCAGGGTTGTGTTTCAGAAGGTAACACATTGTCACACACTATTGAATTATTGGCACAGAAACTTTAAAAAGAATGCCAAATATGTAAGTGAGTTCTATTCACTCCAAGTTAAGAGTACAATGTTTAAAACAAAGTAACAAGCAATAACAACAAGAGGTGCAGCAAGATAAAGACCTTAAAATATAACACATTAGCAGAAAAACTACAAAACATGTAGAAAAAGCACTAATGAGATTTTTAGATGGCAAAACACAAAACCAAGAATCTTTCAGTTTAGTGTCATAATGAACCTTGAAATTATATTGTTTGCAACATTCTCTTTTTCAGGAATTCAAACTTGAGTTTTGAGGGTAGAATCCTTATAAAGTAAATATTTTGAAAATTTTCTCTATAAAAACATTGTTAATATAATCTATTTGAGTTACTGAATTTTAATTTATTTTCAAGTTTTTCAATAGAAATGATGGAGATTTTTTAATATGTTGTGTATTATGTGACTCTTATAACTGGAAATTTTTTGAACTTCTTAACAGAATTTCATTACAAATTCTACTTAGGCATCATATAATTTGAAAGACAACACAGGTCAATATTTTGAATGAACATATCATAGCTATTTCATGTATTTTATTTTTTAGTCTCATTTATAAAACTGCAATTGAATTCCACTCTATAATTAATTCACTTTGAAAGAGTAAATCTAATATTCTTTAGAAATTCCCATGTTTAAATAATGTATTTTATTTTACAATATAAGTGGCATAATTATAAAGATTTATAATTATAGGCCTCTAAAAGTACATTTATAAGCTATCCAGACCCCATAAAAAGAAATGGCATTTCTTTATCAGGTGAAAACACAGTTGAATATTTAACTTATTGTTTAAAATTATATAGGAAATAATATTAATTTTATTTTTAAATCTCAGGTATCATACTTCAATTTTATATTAAAAAAGAACAGTACATCTGACTAAGAATCAAGGTTCTACTGTTTAACAAAATTTTGTGAAAGAACTACAAATTAATTATGCTACTTTGTTAATTTCAGTAATGTGTGGTATAATGAACTCATGCAATTAGTATACTCCAGAAAAAAATATTTTAATTGACTCAATTAGAAATAGTAAAATTAAATATAAGATAATCAAATAATCATTGACTTTTAATGATGACAATAAACTCTAAAAGATCTGACTATATGCCACTGCATGTATAGTTTTCAAAAGCTTTACAAAACCTAAAGGGTGATCAAAATTAAAAATGATTTTGGCAAAGTTAAAACACACACACGCACACACAATTAGGCTATAACAATGGATATCAGTTTCAGTAAAGTATAAGTGCCTGATGTGTATATATATATATACATATATATATGTATATATACACACGCACACATATATATACACACGTGTGTGTGTGTGTGTGTATCAGGCACCCAATTATTTGGTGGATATATGTATATGTAATTGGGTCACAAAACAGATTCTATAGGATATGCAGCAGACGGGTGAATGAGTGAACTGAGAAAGGTGTATGAGGACGTGGGGAGACAGTGAGATTCTAAAATATGAAAAGAAATGAAAAATCAAATGGAACAAACTAAGCTTCCACTCTCTTTCAAAAAGAAACCTGGCATGATAGAGTTTACTTTACTTTTGGCCAAGGAAATTGTCCCTTTAAGCTATGGGAATGAATTGTCTCTTTTTAACTGCATTTTCTCCCTGCAGTACATAATCACTGTCTGTCACACTTTGATGTCATAATCATCCGCTGAAGCTCCCCTGTTAGAGAGTAAATCTGCTTAACTCACAAAAAAAGGAGGAAAATTGCACAGAGGCACTGGCTTCTTTTGCCTCAATGGCAGCCCATTTGAATTACAGAAGTGCAGTATTATGTCACTTTGGTATTACGGGTGCCATTTCAAAAGCCCAAAGCCTATTTTTGAAAATATATCTTAATCAGTTCAAATAGAAACAGCAACTGTTTGCCATTAAATGAGTGTTGTGTGTATACGTTTGTGTGTGTGTTTGTGGGCATGTGTACGCGTGTGCATGCATGCACAAGCAGCATAAAAAGGACATTAAATCCAGGAAATGTTGGTGTATATTCAACCTGCCACTTCCAGAAACGAAGAGCTCTTTAACTCTGTATCTATTTCCCTGCTGAAGAAATGTTTTACATTAAGTGTTCACTCCTATGGGATTTTTTTCAACTTGTCCTCTTTCCACTTGATAAAGGAAGAATTCCATTAATCTTATGATAAAGTAGAAATATTTTACCAATTATTCATTTTATGCGTAACCAGTGCTATTTTTATTATTTAAGGTTTTCAAAAATTGTAAAGGAAAGGGAAAATTTATCCCTTTATTAATGATCTTGGTTTATATGGATACTGAATAATTTGATCTTTTGAATGATTTATTATATATTTCTGATCAGAAAAATTTCAACATCAGTAAAGATAACCTTTTCCACCCATTTCTTGCTATGTTCTACCAACTGGATATCATATAAAATGGGTCACACTTTTAAGAAAAATATTGAATTTCTACATGAGTGGTCCATATTGTCTCTCTGTAAGAATTTTCCAGTTTAATTCAGATTTTATTTGAATTATCTGATAATCTCCAATAAGAATAGAACAATGTTTAAAGAAAGATAACATCCTTCTTTATAAGTTTTTTTTTATTAATAATACTTTGTAACATCATAATGAGTAGTATATATAGGTTGAAGAAATCCCACAGGATATTATCAATCACTTTGTGTGTAAAATATTTAAAGCTTGTCCTATTCAGATCAGGGCATCTGAACTTTTATTTAAGTAGTTCCCTGATGCTGTATTCCCTCCTACCCTTTTAATAATGATGAAGAGTTTCTCAAACAGAATTGTCCTTTCAAAAATTATTTTAAATCAATTTTAACAGTAAAACATTAAAAGCCAATATTTGTTTCATATGGTAAGATTTAATAAAAGCAGTAAAGAAATTGCTGCATTGAATTCTCAATGTTTATTTTTAAAAATACAGAGTGGATAATATTAGGTTAATTTTTTAATTAAGTAAGGGAGTGAAGTATTTTCCAAGGAATTTTATGATTTAATGGCTTTCATAATGCATTTTTTCTTACTACTGTGTCTCTAGCTGCCATCTCCTTATACCTGATGAAGGAAGGTATTTTGATCTCCCATCTTCAAATATCTTCAGTTATATGACTTAAACATGACTAGGTTAGTTGCTGTGATAAAAGAATGATTTCATTGCCCTTACTGCATAAACATATGTTATTCAAGAGCAAACCTATGCGAAGAACCTCTTAAAATATTGAACATTTACTAATCATCTTTCTGTCTGTCTTAATGCAGTCAAACTCATTGGATGCATTTCAACCTAACCATTCTTTTGTTCACGAAATTTATGATCTTAGTGTTTCTAATTACAACTTTAAAATGAAAATGCAGGTGATTCATCCAGAATCAAGAAAGCTAGAGTAAGAAAATGAGATACTTCTTAGGAAAACAAATTACTTTCGTAATTTAAGCAATGGAAGCAGTATCTGCCTTCTTATTTTTCTTATGTGTAATACCATGGTAAGTTTAATACTTTGCTGATAGGCAAATCTCTAAAAAGGAAGCTTTAAATCAAATATTTAAAAGGATGTAGATCTCATTGTAAGACTGCCCCACTCTTCATACCAAAAGGGGATGCTATTCACTAGCAGGAGAAAGGCTTGATACAGCAAGCAGTGTGAATCACAGTTCACCAAGGGGTTGTGCAGCTGTACAGGCAGAGCCCTCCATAAATCAGGACCTCTGGGGCTTTCTTCCTTCTGTCCATCTTTACTCATTAGGGAATTATATATTCTGAGTTGTAAAATGGCATGCACTCTATCTGAAAGTTATGGGTTCAGTATTCTGCACCATGTCCCTCACCTCTCACCCCAACCTGGCTCCTGAGACAGGGTTCATATAGATTTAGTTAGTGTGAGCTTCACGACTGAAGTCAAATTTTTAAAATTGATTAGAAACTGATTAAGCTCTTCAATAAGATTTCTGCAAATTGTTGGTAATTTGAAAGTTACAATGTTGTTAATATGGACTATTAGATCTCTCATGAACTGAGTCTTAGGATGGGAAAATCAAGATAGATGATTCACTCCTCCATTTATCATGTTGTTTCTTAAGAGAGATGATAGAGAGATTGATACATTAGAAAGTCAACATGAAAAAACCATGAATGCTTAAATATTAATAAATATTACTGACAGCGTATGATGTTGCAGAGTTCATTTGCAGAGGTAGAAGGAATGTAGTAGTCTTAAATGTCATATCAAGCATTTTGCCACTGGGACCTATGATGAGTAAAGTGGTCTGCTTCTGAAATTTAGAGAGACACATCTGGATGCAGCTTAAATAATGGCTTGGAGAGACTGATAAGCAGAATGTAGGAAAAGCAGTAAGAATGTAAAAGCAAGAAATCAGGTCTATAATTATGAAGATCTGAGTTGAGGATTCTACAGTAAAAATGTAGAAGAACCAAAAAAATTGGAAACATCCTGTAGGATGTACTAAATAAATTTGGAAATTTGTTAGAAGTTGGTTATGGTAAGGAGGAGTGTATTTTGGTTTTTGTATGGTTTGATTTCGTTAGCCATGTCCAAGGATTTTGGAAAGGGAAAAGAATAATAGAATCATGAGTAGTGACTGTAAGCTTCCTGGCTTGGTTGTCTTGGAGAAACATTACCGGAAACTGAAACATAAGAACAGGAGAAAGAGATATGTGAGAAAAGATAGGATTTAGAAACATGCATATGTTGCTTCATTCAATACTAAAGACTCAGCAATAAGAAACAGGGTTTTAATTTATTTCATTCACATCAGTTTACTGTTAGCATTATGTTTCTCCATAGCAATGATATTTGCCCACTTACTGGCCAGTGGTGACACCCTGCTCTCCTCTCTTGTTATACTAAATTACTCCCAGCAAGTCTCAGTCTCAAAAGGCACTTTCATTCTCTATGTGCTTATTTATGGACTTCCATACATCTTTAGTTTTCTGTCCAGAGAAACCATGTTCATCCTTTGAGTCCCTGTTCAAATGTGTTCTCTTCTTTGAAGTTGGTCCTTCCTGCTGCCTTCATCTCCTAATTCATAGCACCCGATCCCCACCACTGCTCTGGTACAAACTCATTGTGTTGGTAACAGTTGCTTTTTAGCCGTTTTCTACATTCCTGTTCAACAGATGTACAGATTGCAAGGACTTCAATAGTTGAGGCTGTATTTTTGCACACGTGTGTATCTGTCACTCTTTCAATATCTGTGGTAGGACCTCAATAATTGTTCATCAAATGGAACTGAAAAGATGAAATAGGTTGCCAATTTATTAAGAACAATAGGAAAATAATTAAAAATTAAACTAAACAACCTACATAATATATTCCTTATCTTAGTGTTAAAGTCAGACATTTCCGCTGCATTATTGTTGCTTTCTTCAATACTCTTCCCATTGGAAGTCCAGAGCTCACTTCAAGATTACTTCATTTAAGACGTTTTAATGGCCCATGTTCTCATGTTCAGTTCTGGATCTATACTCTTTTCTTTATTTCAGTCATGCACCATTCTCTGCACATTGCTTGTGTTCTAAATGACAGGAAACCCAGAAAAAAAAGTGAACTTTTGCTGAGTGTCATGAAATACCTCTGTTTTCAAATATATACTTACCAATATTATGTGAGTCTAAGCAAATCAGCTAATTTGCAGACCGAAAATTACCTTAAAACTAATATTTGACATTATACAGAGTGTTTTAAAAATCATCCAGTCAACCTACAGGTAGGTGTCTTTCAGTGGTCATTTCCCATTGCCTTATCCCTATCTTTTGTCACCTTATTGCCTCCTGGATTGCTTTCTCTTTCTGACTCACCACCTCCCTTCCAATTCTTCTACCTTAGTTTTTCAAAGATATCCAGCTGTGCCCTGCCCTATATTAACCTCTCTTTCTTTGCTGCTCAGATCCACTCAGGAAGTTATGTTGGAAATAGCAGGCATTTTTCTTCTTCATATCTTCTCTATGTCAAAATTATATTTTCTTAGTAAAAGTAAAAGTAAAATGAGCTTGTTACAAAATTAGCATAGAAATTCATTGCTATCATATGAGAAGTGTGGGGAGCAGTTGTCTCTTGTATCTTTCAATAGTACAGATAATAGCTTATATTTCTGCATTCTCTGAGAATTCTTCAGTTTCAGTATGCATCTCACCAATGTCACAAAGGTCTTTTTCTAGAGTACTTATAGTACACCTTTTCATTTCTGCTTTAAAAATCTTCGAGTTTAGGGGAAAAAAAGACTCAGTGTTTTCCTTAATCTGAAATATCTAATTTAACTTATCAATTTCCTTTGGTCATAATTCATTTTCTTACAAACATACTTGCAATGAAGTTAAAATATCATTTTATCTTGATCTTACTTTTAAGCTGTCATATTTTTCTTCACCATAGAAGCAGAAAATTAATGCCAACTATTGTTGTCTTGATCTTTTGACATTATCTATCTTCTTTATCCAAGTTTTAATTTTTATTTTAACCATTCTTTTCATTTTTTAAATTAAGGCTTTGATATTCAGTTCTTTGTAAATGCTGTACATCTCACATTTCAAACTTAGTTTTCCAGCCTTTTTACACTGAGAAATCGTTAAACTTCTTGCAAACCAGAAATTGTTGTAATTCCTCTGTTTTATCAGTCTTGTTTTTCTTAGCATCATCACATCAATGTCATCTTTTTGTCTCTTAGACATGTGGTTCACAGCCACACCACTTCTCCTACATTCCATGTATTCCTAATCTTGTTTCTACCTTCACATTTCTAAAACACCATCCAAAACAAACAATCCTTTCTTCTTCTTTTTAAAACATGTTTTCTCATATCCCTGGGGGAAGATACTGTCTCTCACAGGATGGGTCTGAAATGTTTTGAGAGCAGATGCAATAAGAGAAATAATCTTCAGGACAAAAAGCTGTGGGGGGCACAGAATTTATTACTAGAATGCATCTCTGGACCTGGCTTTTTCTCTTTCCCTTTTATCCCTGACCTCAATGGCTGTTGGGCAATGCCTAATGTTTAAGTGAACTATGAGCCTTTATGTTAAGGACAATGCTTCACTGTTTTAAGTGCTCACAGGTGTTTTCATTAGTTACTAAATATACTCTTGTTAATAACTGAGATACTGATGCTAATAATAAAGCAAATATATTGGATGCAACAGTGAGCAACAATCAGAGGAATACCTTACTTAAAAGATACAGAAGTTTATACTCATGTTGATTAAAATCTTCTAGAGGAGTTTAACTTGGAGTAAGGAAACTCATATCTTAATGGGAAGAACTTGACTTTTTCAAATGGGAATGTCTAAGTGAATATCTTTTGAAGAACCTGAAGGAAAGAGGTATTGGGGAAATTTAATATCTGAAAAAATAAAAAGAGAAGACTGGTGGTAAAAATTGCTTAGGTAATCACCAATTCTGCTCACTAGGAATTCTGCTTATTCCTCCTTGCAAGAAATGATCGCACTACATTTCCTTACTCTCTTGTATTTTGCTGTGTCCATATGGCTTGTTTGGCCAGGAAGTTTAAGTGGATGTGACACAAGTCACTTCCAGATAATAGCTTTCACAGCCCATGTGCAATTTGTCACATTCTCCCTTTCCTTCTGACATTGTGATGAGCAACATTTGTGAGATCACTGCTCCCTCATCTTGGGCCACTAGGGATTTGATTGAGAAGTGAGTGCTGATATTATATAAGGGCATGCAGGGTAAGTGATACAGTCTTTTTAGGTTTCTGGAATTTGGTGATTACTTGTTACTGCACCACATCTTAGCTCAATCTGATTTACACTTTTGGTTTCCCAAAATCTGTACACAGGAAACCAGATGCAAAAACATTCCACTCTTTATATAGATTGCAATAACACAATTGAAAAAAATTCTCTTTCTTTAATCCTAACAATTTCCTATATTAAAAACCTTAAAAGTAAAAATTAAAACTTGTGCTATATCCCCTTCTTCACCAGTGGATGACATCCTAAGCAAACTCCATCTGGAGTAAAAGATGTCCTTATGACTTTATGAAAGAGATAAAAAAAATCCTTTCTCTTCCTTTGAAGACTCATACATGACTCAATAAGAATATTCAAGTAAAGCATATGACAAATATTCATAATGAATGGTCTTACATAAAAACATAAAAGCTGAAACAACAAACAATTCTTGAGGCTTTGAAAAATCCCTCCTGAAACTGCTTTGTCAGTAACTGTAATATATATTTATGAATAATAACCCAAGTGAAACATTTATTCTAAAAATAATTTTATACTAATCTCTATTTAGAATTTTGAAATTAAGCTCTGAAATATTATATGAAATAAAAAATTTAGATATAAAATTATTTTATGGATATATTTAGATGTTGATCTTTAAGTTTTAAACATATAATGATCAATTTTAGACATAGAACACTGAGTTAGCTATATTGAGATATATAAAACTATAATTACATGTGAAGATGTTTGCCACAGAAAAATATAAATGCATCAGAGAAATATAGGTACAGATCTAAATAAGATAAGAGAGCATGAGAATTTAGGAAAAAAGAAAAAGAAAGCAATTGCTAGCACATATTGTCTTTCTTCAAAGTGGTAGACATCTGGGGCTGCTTAGAAATACAAATTCTTCCAGAGCACTGTCTAAGCTCTTTCAGTATATATTTTCAAAATTAGTGAAATAAAGAAATAATGAAAAGTTAAAGTTGGTAAACAAGAAAATACTATAAACATTAAGTCACTGATTAAAAAACAGTTTCTAAGTGCATAGGGTATTCCTTTTTTCTAAATGCATATGATTATTCCTTTTTTCAATATATGGGATTGTTTTTAATTAACTCTTCTAGGTAAGCATCTTAAGTCTTTCTCTGTTTGTAGATTCCCTACACCATTCTGATGAAATCCTACATGTTCACAGCTGCATGGCTTTTTCTAGCTTTAATAAATTTTCAGAATTAGAGTAATTCATACCATAATGTTCATAACCAAATAATCTATACATTTTGGAAGAAAGAAACTCTAATAACCAATTATCAGCTGGCTTCCTAAAATTCAAATTCAGATGAATATTGAGATCACCTTTTAATACTTACTTACGCAAAACTTACAGTAATAGATTTCTTATTTAATTTAATAACTTGAAATGTAGTTATTTTTGCATTCCAAAGGACTTTCTTTGCACACTGCCTAAAACTGCACATTTAAGTAAAGGAAACCAAAGAAACAATAGAAAAGAAATTGATAAGAAATATACATTAAATCCCAAACTATAATACCACAAAATGAATTTTTATTTGTCTAATATTTATTTTCAAATAACAATTTTAAGATACTCAAAATTGTTACATTAAATATATCTTATTTCTGTATCAATCTCTTACACAAATATAGTCAAAAGACTTACTCTTACAAATGAAATATTCTTTAAGATTGCAAAACATTTGACTGCTAAAGCTTTTTCAATTCAAAATGAAAATAAAATGCTATTTCTTAGATTTTATCATATGTCTGTATATCTAAAGAGCTCAAACATAACCAAACAGTAGAGACAATTTCTTTTGTCTGACCACACAGCCTGCTGAAGCTAGCCTGGTGCTCCACAGGCAGAAGTGCATTATTGATAAATACATGGAAACATATCTGTCAAACAGCGTAGGAAACTGCTACATTTTCTGAGGATGAGTTGGAAGAAAATCTTGTTCTCAATCTAAACTTTCATTTGCTAGAGTTTGGATACTATCCTAGTTTAAAAAAAAATCATCACTTTCTGCAGGAACATTGTTATAAAGAACTTTATTCAGTCTTATTTCAATAGTTTTTTATTGGTAATATGAAGGATGAATTAAGTTGATCACAAAAGACTTTCACTATTGTGAATTACCTGTTTCACCTTGGAAAGCCACACAAAATGAACCTCTTAAGCCTTTTGAAAACGACCTTTTTTCCTCAGCAATGATTTATCTTTCCCCTCGAAAATCCGTTTTACAAAAGGGAGTATGATTAAAGGAAGCCAAGCAGCACAAACACTTGCTGAAGATCCTGCTTATCTGGAACTCACTTGACAATGTATGTTTTTGGGGTTGGGAATGCTGCAGGTTCAAGGGATAATTCTGCCTTTCAGGCACTTCAATTTATTTCATGCCTGAGCACTGTCATTGTACGCAGACAAGATGAAACGCATCGTTGTGTAAAGAAATTGAAATGGAATCCTACTTGACCCAGCAGGATGGGGCATTATGTTTGACTCAGTAGTGATTCCTGGGATAATATCTAATTCCAGGAGGAAAATTTCTTGATATGGCCACCTGCTGTGAACGGCTTTGTCCAGGAATCACAAGTTGTTCTGGGTGACTAGGCTCAGGACATGCCTAGAAGAATGTAGCTCGGCTCCTGCTGGCATTTAGATCTCTTCATTTTCTCCATGCTTTCTATTCAAGAGGAACAACTGAATGGAACAGGGGGGGTGGGGAGAATATGTAGCACTGCACACTCCAGCAGCAATGAGAGTCAAGGCCCGCTTGACCCGAGAATCTTATTTATTTAATTTTTTAGAGAGCCATCATTATTTCTTCACAGGGCACTTTTTAATTTTTACACTTCTCAGGCCAGCCCCCTTGCATGTCTTTCTCTGTTCAGTGTGTGTGAAGTATTTACTTTGAAAAGGCTGCACACCAATAGATTAAATAAAATAGGAACACTCCGTGTCTCACAAGAGAGAATCCTGCAGACAGCTTTATTACTTCTATCAGAGAACAAAGATTTTTCCCAGCATGCAGAGGATTATTAGGCCAGAAGCAAATAAACGGGATGTGTGATGTCAAAGCCTCAAATGCGATCAAGAAAAATTGTCTAATTGATTTTGCTGCAATTATGGCTTTTGGAATATAATTCCTCAGTTTTTACTTCTGAACTTGCCTTGTCTCAGAAATGTAAAAGATTTACTTGTATATAAATATAGACAATGATTCATTATCCTGATATGCCCTTTCCACACACTCCAAATCTAGAGAATATAGTTTTGTGCTACCCTCACTCAAAATAAAACATTCATAGGTTAATACGATAATCACTAGCAATTGACATTTTCTCTCCTCATCTATATCCCCCTCTTTGTTTTTTTTTAGAATGCTGATACCAGAACACATTCATTATCCAAACTTCAATGATTTTTCCCTTGGTCAATTAAGTGTGGACGAAATGAATAATAGAGACATTTCTTCTTAAATCTTGTTTGTGCATTTTTTTATTCATTTGCTCCTCTTATTTTCTTAATTTTTTTCTAGATATAAGTTTGAAGTTAGGAGGATTTACTCTTTATATAAAAACTCATTTTTTAAATTCTATTTTATTTTTTAAGCTGCTCTGAGAACAAAAATACTGGTCTCCCGAGTAAAACTAGCAAAATTTCAGGTCTCAATACTTAATCTAATGAAAATGAATACTTTTGAAAATTCCATACATGATAATACATGTAGTAAATATGTGTTTGTGTATATATGTATATTCATATTCACAGGACATAGAAATCCTTACACATTCACATAGTCCTAACCACATATGATATGCATACATGTATAGACACAATACACAATACAGAATACATGTATCTATATATTGTAAAGTTTTGTATGAAAATATATTTACACATCATTGAAACTGATTAAATTGTTCTGAGTATTGTTTAATGTGAGCAATTTATATGTGGGAAATCTATTTGGGATATGTTCACCTTTTATATTTTAAGGCAGTAATAATCTAAAGTTATTTGGCTACTATGTGGGATCAATCCCTTATTAGATATTACTGAATTGGAGTCATTTGGTTGCATAGAATGTATTTCTATAAATATAATTAGAAAATCAGAAAGAATTGACCCTGTTGGACTTCATGCTTTAATAATTGCTTGAGCTAGGACATGCATGCTACTAGCAAAATGCAGTGGATCAAAGATTTTAGAAATGAAAAACAAAATAAAAACCAAAATAATCTGAACTATTTTAAAAGGCAGAGCAGCAAAATGTAAATTATTCCTTTTAGTAGAAAAATTACATATGTACAGCTTTTGGATAGAATATATATTTCATGAAAAATATGATACAAACTTTCCAAATGATTTCTTCTTTTTATCTTTTCCTTGCTAATCAGTTCATTCTAAACCTATTGTGCAAGATTGTACAAAGTGTGGTTCAACATAGGGAATGTTTAATCTATCTGGTGGCCAAATGCAAGGTATCTAGCCCAAGCAAACATGTGGAACATTGTATCTGCACATTGTATCTGGCTTAGGGTATTGGACTCCAAGTGATATAAAAGGCCTGGGTGCTGAGGCTGCTGAACATGCTGTGTTGAAGTCCAGATAAAGCATGGAAATATTTGTGTAAGTGCAACCAACTATGAATATCAGTCCCCATGTAGGGTCAAAAGAACATTTCCAGAGGGATGGAGATGTACCACAGCCTGAATGTCAGAAAACAAGAAGGATGAAGAAGACTCCCTAGTAAGGCAAGAGTCTGGTAGAGGTGTGAGTCAGTATAGATGAAAAGGTGTGTATAGAAAAGTGGCTTAACTCAAGATGTTTCAGCAGAATGGGTAACTGTAACATCTGTGTGAGGTGGGTAGGGTGTGGTCTGGCAAGGGTTTATGAACAGGAGCTAAGTAAAAAGGACATTGATGTGGAAAGGCAAAGATAGTGACAATATAAGATCAAGTTACATAAAGGAAGTTTTGTTGAAATAAGTAAATATATTGACAATAAATGTAGTTTTCAGAGAAGGAGGACATATAAAAAGGAAAATATAAGGTTTCATTGTTGTTCTAATGGACTTGGCATAACTGGTGGGAAGTCAAAGTTTTCAACTCATGTAGCTATTTGAAGAAGTCAATATATACAAAAATGTGCATATAAATGAATATATATGTGTTTGTACATATTAGCACACACATGCTTATAGGTGCACATGCATAGTTGTATATATAGATTCATTTGTACCATCATTTTAAGAAGCTATGAATAGAGTTAAAACCCAAAGCTTGCAGAAGGAAGGAAACAATAAATTGTAGAGTAGAAATAAATGGCATACACAATAGGAAACATTAGGAAAAAAAATCAACAAAACCAATTAAAGCCATGTTTATTGGCCCTTTACTGCTGATGAAATCTGCACCTGCCAAATTTTGAATACCAAAAAATTCAATGTAAGCATCAAAATTCTGTGGTGTATCAAACAAGGGTTCTTGGTAGGAGTTGAAAATTTATCTTAAATATAAAATAATTTTATATTAAGGTATATCTTTCCAGTTGAAGGGAGAAATGCTTAACTTGTTATTATTAAAAATAAAGAGATGATCAAAAGCAACTGTTGATGTTCCAAGAAAGCCAATGATAAATGAATAAGATGGAAGCAAGTGTGCAAGATGTAGAGTTCGTTTGTGTTAAAGAATGAGGTATTCTTCATTCCCTGATAGCAACAAACTTCAGTCTTCTTTGAGTAATCTAACTGAAAGAAATATATCAAATTAATATCCTATGCCTGGAATATGAGTACTTGAACTGTTCCCAAACATGTTTTCCCACTAAGTGTTTTAGCCGGACACACCAAAAGATAAGTAATGGAATCAACAAATTATCTACTCTCTCTTTCAAATAAGTTTTAAGAGGAGAGAATTCAAACTGTAGTGTAGCCAATTAGGCTCTGGCTGAGCATTGATCAATTATCCTCCACAGGTTGATGTATTTTATTTTCTCTCTCAGAAAACAGTCAGGAAATCATCGAAACAGTGATACTCAAGGATGTAATTTGTCACATCATCTCCCCCCCAAACTACCAGTATTTATTTTATTCTACTACTTGGTGTTTATCATTTGAAATTACTGTTTTGATTTTGCATTCCATTTAGACTGAAGAAACTCTCATAAGATTAACTATTAGAAATTTATCACCTAATAAGTTAGGTCATTCAAACTACTCCAATATATTTAATTTCCAGATTCCATGAAGTAATCTATGCCAAACATTGGATGCTATCCATATTCTTTCAAAACAAACAACCAAACCGCCTATTTTCATTTGCTCAACTAGTGACACTTTAAAAATTACATATACATTTATATGCACAGTGAGAACACTTAATATTTCAGCCCTATATTTTGAAGATCACAAGGCAGTGTAATCTTGGAACTAAGTTACTAAAAATGCAAGCTCTAACCTCTAGTCAAAATATATTTAATTCTACCAAGAGAAATCAAAGAGAAAAAAGAAAAGGTGTGCAGGTATATTTTCTCTACCATATTAGTTGTAGTTTATTGATTCCTTTATGTTACAAAGACTCATTTCACTTCCTTGAGTTTTGAATAGCTAAGGAGACTGCAAATGGTCCTCCTTGGTCAGCATTCTGCTCAGCACATGAGACACTGCTATCCCAATCACTTCTTAGACTTGTTGCATTCCTGTTGCTTATTTTCAGACCCTGATGCAAAAGCTCTTCTTTTACACAGCATGTCTGATGAAGAGTGTGTGTGTCTGCGTGTGTGTACCCCTTTTGCTAGAATGCCCTGCCATGGCAGCCTATGACAGTTAACTGCTTTCAGCATAACTTTGAGAACTTTTTATAAAATCAGAGAATCTTATTTTCAACAAAACAATCCCTAATATTATTGGAAGTCTATCTTTTTGTTCTAATCCTGCCTTTATATATTCCTAGAAATGCAAGGTGCAGCCTACCATTAATCTAAGAATAGCATAAATTCAGATAACACTGAATATTTAAAAACGGCTTATTTCCTTCATAGTTTCTTTCTACCCACTGGACATTTATATAATATGACCATATGAAACAAATGCATATATCCTATAATGTAGATCCTCTTTGGAAATGTACCTTGATTACATAAATATATATAAGTGAGAAGTCTAAGAGAAAGCAAGATTGATCATATAGGATATTTCATCCTCAATTTGTTCATTATATATAAAAAACTCATTATGAAATGCCTCCTCCATTTGAGACGTTGCATTAAGTGACTGTGAACAAGAAAAAAAAGACAGGTAGGAGCTTTATGGTCCCTGCAATTATGAAGTTTACATTACAGGTGAGAGAAACAAAGTAATATCGTTTCTATACTTGAAAAGGAGAAAAACCAAAGTCTTACAAAACCAAACATGTTAATCTAAATCAGGAAAATAGGAAGATATTTCCTTTTAAACTACGTTTGAATGAGGGAAAAACATCTCTGATTGAACCTAAGTCTCTATATCCTAAAGAGATACGGGCCTACATTAGATAGGTGCCTACATTAATTGAAATCCATTTCCAATTTTATTTTCGATAAGAGAGGGTTTTCCTTCTTTGTGGGGCTTTAATGGCCCTTCAGAATGAAAACAGAAAACTCAGACCCTGAGAGGGGGACATCAAAACACTTAACTCAGATAAGACTGATGACTTACTGTGGCTTTACATGGCCACAGGCCTTTCTAGAATCTTACTGAAAGAAGCAAAGCAGCAACAGCAGCAGAGGGACTTTTCTGAATTATTAACTAGCTTATTTTTACCCCAAATGTTCCTCCTTTGCCTCTCTTTTGTCCAACAACTAGATCACTCTAAGCTCATTACCACAAGGGAGGGATATGTCACTGTGGAAAGTACAAACTAAGCCATATCCTTGGTGGCTTTTAGTTTCCAAAAATACAATGTACTTCCAGCAGATACTATGATTTGTAGAGCCTAGTGTGAGGTCCTGCAGTCATTGTGGTGCTGCCCTTTGAATGGATTAAAGTAGTTCTCATGGGACCCCTGAATGAGTTCTCACTAGAGGATTATTAAAAGAACAGTTCTGGCCACTCCTCAAACTTTTGGTTTCAAGCTGCAATATAGTCTGTTCCTCTTGCATGCATTTCTGTTATTGTGATGCCACTCTGTCATGAGGCAATGCAGCCAAAGGGCCCTCATAAGAGCCAACATCATGCTGTTTGAACTTTCAGTCTCCAAAATTGTGAGCAAAAGAAATCTCCTTATAAATTTCCCAGACTAAGGTATTTTGTTACAGTAACAGAAAAAATGGACTACTAATACAGCGGTGGTCTTCAATTAGCAAACCCTGGGACTAATCTCTCCTGGAGAAATAATTTATTGGTTATTGTAGTGTTGGCTCACACACCATTTTGAAATAGAAATAGTGGCTAGCATTTGAAAGAGGAAGCTTTATAATAGCAAAGCTTTCTGGCTTCCCTATAAAATTCAGATGATCTAACAACTGGGCAATAGTCCCTCACAGCAACAATGGAAAGATTTCATTACCAACTGTTATTTACTGGGACACATGCTCTTCCATGGACCTTCATCCCTGCCCACACCTTTTGTCTCTTCATCACTGTGGTACATTATTTGACTTCACTGTCTTGTTCCATTCACTCACTATACTCATTTATGCTACCTTGAGCTTGAAGCTATTTAAGAGATCTTGCCTTAGTGGAAATGATGTATCTTGTTACAGACAAGATTTGGGAGAAAAATTATGCAAGAACCAAACAGCGTGTTTGAGAAATCTGCAACTTTAACAGTGGACAAAAGTAAATTCCAAGAACTGGAGGAGAAAGGACAAAGGAGAAGTGACAAGAGAGCAGGTCGAATGAGTGAGGGACCTTGCCTTACTTTTTTAGCAGAGAACAGGGAGGCAGCAAAAACCTAAGTCAGCGTCTGTCTGAGACCAGGATAATTTATACCACAGGTAGGAAACAACAGTAGAAATTAGAGAAAGTTCTTTGAGGTAGTTAGGTATCTGGTAACTTCAGTCATTTTATAGGTATTTCTTTGCCCCAGCATAGCCTAGAAAGACTAAGTATTTTCTGTGTACCTATGCATTTACAGAATCAACTGTGAATGCCCCTTGACCTGAAGTTTTCTTGCAAAGAGGAGTGAGAGCTGTCCCAGAGATGCCTGCATGGATCAATCATCTGTTTCTAGATTCTGTCACATTCTCTTATGCTTGCCCACCAATATCTTGGCATTGAATGAAATCTCAAAGAATTGACATATTTCTGATGAAATGAATAACAACAATTGAAGTTATATACTAAGTGCACCTGCATTGTGGACTGAAATATATAATCTCCAATGTGGTCATCTGAAAATAGTCATGGGCAAAAATAACAAACAGCCATGACAGCATTTTTACCAAAACAGATGTGGTTTTAAGAATTCATCATAATATTAGAAAAGACTCTGACTAGACCTAGAGGGCTACTTGAGGCATACTGATTAACAATGATCTCAATGTCTTAGGGAAATGAGATTAGAAACTTCACAACCACACACTCACCCCCAAGCATTTGTTTTTCTTTTAGATTGTAGGTTTATTGTTCCTCAAAAACAGTTTTTTTTCTTCTCTGATATAGCCCTATAAAGAATTTCTATAGACTCTGGTGAAAGTGTCCGGAATTTATTCTTTAGGTCTTTCCTGACTCTAACATTGATTCTGGTGCTCAGAGTGGGAGAAACCCAATCAGCAACCTCCTTAAAGATGCTACCTAATGAGGTTTATTTCTTCCTGGGTGTGTTGCCTGATACACTTGCACCTGATACTCTTGGTGTTTTCTTATGAGTACATCACGTTTTTTCACTTCTCCTTTTGTGAATTCACATCAAGTGGATTCAGATATCACCAAACAGATTTCACCACTGGGTCCATTCCTTGCTCACACCCTTTCCTCAGTAGTCAAGTGTACTTTTCAAAAATGAACCAGATGATAAAGCAGAGGGGACAACGTTCAGAATGAAAGCTCACATAATGAACCTTTATCAACACTACCAACTAAAAATTTCCAGATAGATGTGTTGAGATAGCAATCTTAGCAGTGCATTAAATATATGTTTCTGAAGCTAATCTATCAATGGATTCTAGAATATCATATGAATAAAACTAAAATATTTATATGCTCTTTATTACTTTTTGCTTTTCTCTCACACAACCATTTCTTTTCTTTATTAATATTGCTTCTCCTGGGAAGTGTTTTTCTATCCCCTGAGGAACATTTCTTGTGGTGGTCCATCCCCTCCCCCCTCATTGTTTTTGTTTCCCTATGTTATTTCTGGTGACATTGTGGGACTTCAAAGTGGCCCTCACTCTGTATCATTTATCAACTTTTCCTTCCCTTTCAATGTCACTTTGATGTCCCACTGTGCAGTAGGCAAACAGCATAGCACGTCTAAAACAAGACAGAGTTGGCAGAACCCAGGAGTTACAGCAAAACTGGAAAATCTTCCAATGTAAGCAAGACAGAAGCCATGGAATGAGAGCCCTATGATGCACATGCTCATGTAAGGTTGTGAAAAGCAGAAATATAAAAGGTGTTTGCACATGTACAAATGCCTGGCATATTTAGTAAGTATTGAGTAGTAAATCATAGCTTGAATGTTAAAGGAATTCAAAATCAACAACCTAATATGAGGAAACTTACTGATACAGGGTCAGGAAGCCCACCCAATGTTAATCATTATGTTGGAGCACAGGGAACATGCTCTTGTTCTTCTCAGTCTCAGATAAACTCCCGTTCTAATCCACAGTGTATTGCAAAAGGAATGTGTAATTTTTTTCTCATTATCACAAGGGTTTAAGTGTTAGCTACTATAAAATTGTCATTTTCTTTTTTTAATTAAAATAGTTCCTATGTTTGATACCAAGAGCTTTTTTGATTTAAACTTATATGTTCTCACTGACATACTTCCAAAATATCTCTAGCTTGGTGAAAACTGAAATTCCATCTCCAAATCATCTATAAACTAATAATTCATCACTTTACATTTTTACCTAAGTTTCAGGAAGGTACTAGTTTTATCATCCAATCATTTCATTAAGTCCTTATTTTTGGCTCTTACTTTCTATACTTCTTAGCATTCAGTCTTTATCCTTGAAAATTTCTTATTTATACCCATGGCTGTTATTTTATGGGTAGAATATCTTCACTTATCTCTCTGAGGCTAATATGAATTTTTAGATTGAGTCTTGTTATTAAGCTTTCTCTCTCCTCCAAATTAACTTTTTCCTCTCAGCTTTGCTCTTCTAGCTTATTTTGTTTGCTTTTGTATTCTGATCTATATCATCATGTTTAAGTTGCTTCTCAAATATCTAACATTATTTGTTTGTTTGCTCATGATGAAGAACAAAGGACCAAAGGACCTTGGAAATTCTGAGAACATGTGCAGCCCACCCAAAGTGAACCTAGCTTGACTGAACTCTTTCACTTAAAACCATGAATCTATTTTTCCTTCCAGTGATTATATTTGAGGAAAGCTGTTTCTAGTTTTATATCTTGAGTAAGAAACTAGTCTGCTAATAACGCAGACATGAGTGAGAAAGGAGTGTTGGGAAGTCTCATAATTCAGCATGCAAACATGGACTTAGCATTCTGCTGGTATATTATAACCAATACTGGGCAGTATCTCCCAATCCATATACTTTTGTTGAATTTCCCTTCTTCTGCATCATGGAAGAGGGAATATGGATATCTTAAGTCTTCTTATGTAGCCTTATAACCCAGACCTTTGTTTTCAGTCCTACCTTCAGCACGTATTAATGATACCTTTTGCCATCAATTTGTGCTTTCTGTATGCTGTAGATAATGTATTGCTTTTATCACTGACAGCTTTCCCCTGTTTATTAAGTCAGTTCATCATTAATTCATAACATTTCAAAGACTCCAACGTAGAGGTGGAAGATGAACCATATGTTATGTTGTACATCAAAGATGAGACCTTCTGAACTAGAAAAGGTTCTACATTTCTTTATGAAGAAATTTCATGAAACTGAAGGAATCCAATATAAACTTGAGGGGAAAGGATATGAGGCAATTATATGCCAGGGAAGAGGCAAAGGGCATCCCATTTAGAATCATATTGCAACTACAGATGACCAATGATCAGAAACAAATCTGTTGGCCTGAGGATTTATGTGGTCAATATAGTTTGCAATTGTAGAAATACTTTCCACTGTTGGAAGAGCACATTTTCCAGTTGCTACTAGTTGGAGACAATAATAGGTTAGATTGTGGTACCTCAAAATTCATATTCTTCCCAGAATCTCAGAATGTGACTGTATTTGAAAATAAGGACTTTGCAGATGTAGCTAGTCAAAATGAAATCATATAGGAATAAGGCGATTACTTAATCCAATGTAACTGATGTCCTTAAAAACACAAAAATACCAAGAAGAAACACATAGAGACCCAAAAGAGAACTGCACTTGACCACAGAGGCAGAGATCAGAATGATAGGTCTAGAAAAAAAAAAAGATGTTTAGGTTTTCTGGCAACACTAGAAGCTAAGAGAAAGGCACACAACAGATTATTCCCTACCACATTCAGAGAGAGAGAATGGCCCTTCTGCTCCCTCACTTTGGGACTAAAAGCCTCTAAAGAATAAATTTTTATTGATTTAACCCACCCAGGTTGTGGTAATTGGTTATGAAGCCTTCAGAACTAATACAGAAATCATTACCAGAACTCAGCAGGTGAACACTCAGGAGTTACATTGAACATAACACAATGGGTTTATAAGGCCAAGACTATGTCAAGTAAAGAACCAAGTAGAAACTGTTAGCCCATTTGTGCAGTCATTTCAAAATCCCATATAATCACAGAAAATATGCTTTCCAAAAGTTTCAAATGATCTGTCTAAATGCTAGAACTCTTGAAAGTTTCAACCAGATATACAAATGTATATTACCTAGCACCAAAGTTAAATTCTGAAAAGAGACTTTTTATAGAACTTAGTGGATATTAAAGTAGGCTGAGGAGAATTCACTAGACAGACCAGGCACAGAGCTTGACATCTTTGGAGCATGAACACAAAGTAGGTATTGACTTGACTACATAGTGTTTAATTATAATCTTTACAATTCTTAGTCAAAACAGTATTTATCCATTGTCTTCAGCTGATGATAGCACCTATCCAAACATCTTAGCACTTTAAGGAAGCAAAACATGGCCTGCAAGACATAAAGAAGAAAGGTGCTTGTGAAGACCAAGTCAAGGAGGCCAAAGTATATTTTGTGGAGCAATTGCTATATATTCTCAAGAAAATTAACCCAAACATATAATCTATGAATCAAGAAATAATAATCATTTAGTATATTGATATATTTAGTATATTATAATAATCATTTAGTATATACTGTATAATGTACTAAATAGCTTTATATGTATCACACTTAATGTGTCAAGTAATCAATTATACTCGTTCTTATTTAATGAATATATTGAATCTCCAAGTAAATAAAGAACTTCTGGTTATCTAATTTGATAATTGGACTTGGGTAACCTGGTGCTAATGCCTATGATTTTAATTAATACTGCACAGTACTAAAAGATGAGAAAAATATGATTTAAAAATAACGAAACACTAGATGGGAACATGTGATGGAAAAGTTATGGAAGTGTTTCAGGCAAGTAAACAATAATAAAACTCAAAACATTATAAATAGAAAGTAGAGGCAACAGAATAGCATATCGAGACATATTTTATTACAAAACTGAAAAAATGCCACAAAAGACAAATAACATTTAAAATAATATATTAAAGTGAGAAGAAAATTAGAATGTATTTGGATGGAGTCTAAGGGACAGGAGACTAGAACAGGACAAATGAGCTAGAATAGGACCAATGGAAGAAAATGAGTAATACATTAGTTTACACAATGTGTCAGGTATTATGCCAGCTGCTTTACAAACATTATGTTATTTTAATCTTCAAATCATCATGTTAAGTACTATTACTATCTCAGTTTACAAATAAGTATATAAGAATTTTAAAAGTTTAAACTTTTGAAGAAGTTTCTATAGATATTAAGAGATTGTACTCATTAGGGTTTTCCAGATAAACATAATTCATAGAAGATACATACATATATGCATGCATACATACATAAGAGAGATTGTTACAGAAATAGGCTCACATAATTATGGAGGCTGGGAATTCCCACAATATGCTATCTGCAATCTAGAGGTACAAGAAAGCTGATGGGTTTATTCAGTCTGAATCCAAATGCCTGAGAACTAGTGAAGTCAATGTAATTCCCCATTCATGGTCAAGTGACTGGAAAATCTGGTGGTAAAATTCAAAATTCAAAGACTTAAACCAGAAACTCTGATAGCCTGAAGAGCAGTAAAAGATGGACATCTTAGCTAAAGAAGAGAGAGTGGATTTGTCTTTGCTCTGACTTTTTGTTCTTTCTGGGCACTCATTGCTTTAGGTGATGCCTGCCCATATTGAGGAGGGCAGATGGATCTTCTTTAGTTTCATTCAGATGTTAGTCTCTTCTAGAAATACCTGCACAGACACACACAGAAATAATTATTTTCCAGCTGTGTGGATATGCCACACATAGTCAAGACAGCAAATAAAAACAATCATTATCATAATGATGAGTCTTGACTTCAAACACAGGCAGATTGACTGTATGACTCTTAAGTAGTTTGCCAACACTGTCCAAAAGAACATTTTGTAATAATTGAAATACTTCCCTGTGCTATTACAAGATCATGACTCAGCCTGATGTGACTGATAAGTGCCCTAAAGGTGTCCATTGTGATTTTAAGAAGAAACTGAACTTTAAAATTTAGTTAATTTCTATTAACTCCCAATTATTAAGTAACATGTATCCAGTGGCTATTGTATTGGGGGGGAAAACCCTATACACCTTCTACAGATATGTAAAGAAAAGGGATATTTTGCACAATATGACCAATATCAAATAGTACAGGGCTCCTCAAAAAATTAAAAATTGAACTAACATATTAACCAGCAATCTCACTATGGAGTATATATCCAAAGAAAATTAAATAGGTGTGTAAAAGAGATACCTGTATCCCTATGCTCAGTGCTTCACTATTCATGATATCCAAGAAGCAGAAACAACAGAATTATCTATCAACTGATGAATGGATAAAGAAAACATACTATACACAATGGAATACTATTCAGCCATAAGAAAGGATGGGATCCTGTTAGTCACATGCTTGGAACTGAAAATCATTGCTAATGAAATAAAACAGCCACAGAAAAGCAAGTGCTACGTGATATCACTCATAAGTGGAATCTAAAAAGTTGATGACATAAAAGTTGAAAGTAGTATGGTGGTTACCAAAGGCTGCAGCAGTTTGGGGGAGAGGGTGGGAAAAGGTTGATCAATGTGTGCTTAGTTACATATAGGAGTGAGAAATTCTGGTGTACAGTAGAGTGACATTAGAAACAATAATGTTTTGTACATTTCCAAAAGCTATAATAAAGGATTTGGAAGGTTATCACCATAAAGAAATAAGTGATTGAGGAGATAGATATGTTTAACCATATATAAACATCATACAATATATACAAGTATTAAAATGATACATAATTTCTCATTAATACTTATAACTTCATGTTTTTATGTATTAATTAAAATTAATTTTTAAAAAGAGGCAGCTGATAAGCCAGGCGTGGTGGCTCACACTTGTAATCCCAGCACTTTGGGAGGCTGAGACAGGAGAATCGCCAGTTCAAAGCCAGCCTCAGCATCGGCGAGGCGCTAAGCAACTCAGTGAGACCCTGTATCTACATAAAACACAAAATAGGGCTGGGGATGTGGCTCAGTGGTCTAGTACCCCTGAGTTCAATCCCCGGTACCAAAAAAAAAAAAGAGGCAGCTGATAAAAGCAATGTCAGATCCAGTTTCCTCTCTACTTCAAAGGACCATTGTCCACCTTTTCCTTTTTAACCATTTAGAGCAGCAAAAATGTCATTTTCATGTAGTACAATCTAATAAAACCTGGCTATTCTCCAAATTAATTAGTTAATTAACTAAAAAATGAATCAATATCCAGATTTGTCATGAAAAATCATTGAATCTCAAGACTGAAGATGTAATATATCCTGGGCCAGTTTTTCTACCTCTTTCTGCATTAACAAATAACATAATTCTAAATAAAATCACATATTATATATTTCAATATAAATGTTTGACTAAAATGGGTTAATAACTAGTGTCCCCAATTAAAAAAATAAGTATGAGAACCCCAATGTTTAATATATACCTATAAATTTTATTCTTAAAATATTGACTTACATGATCTTATTTATAATACTAAGCACAATATTACATATTAAATAATGAAGTGCAGAATTTGTATTAATAATGACTTAAACATCTCCTAATAATCATAAAATAGGCTTGAGGACATGGAAAACTATTTAAATTTCCCATATGTAAAAATTCAATTACATAATTCTGTCAATTCCCCTTAAATTCTATATGTGAATTAAATATAGCCTGCTAATAAAATCACATTTGCAAAAACTACATAAACTAAGTTAAAATGGAAATGGGAAACTAAAAACTTGTTACACCATATATAAAACAACAAGGAACTGTATATTAAAATCTATAAAGATATCTTCACCTACACAAGAAACATCACGTAAACAGAAGCAGGTTAGGATATGCGAAATGATAAAATAAAATATCTGATCAATAAAAACAAAACATGTGGGGCTGGGATTGTGGCTCAGTGGTGGAGCGCTTGCCTCGCATGCGTGAGGCCTGGGGTTCAATCCTCAGCACCACATATAAAGCAATAAAATAAAGACATTGTGTCCATCTACAACTGAAAAAAAAATTAAAATAAACAATAAAAAAAAACAAAATATGTCATTTTAAAAGAATTCATCTTAAAATTTTGAGGGGTAGTGATTATTATTTTTCCAAATTTTCAAAGATTATGTATGTTAAGAATTAGTATTTGACAGCAAAGCATGTTAGCACATGCCTGTAAACCCAGCAACTTGGAGGGCTGAGATTGGAGGACCTCATATTTGAGGCCAGCGTCAGCAACTTACTGAGATCCTGTGTCAAAAGAAAAAAATAAAATAAAAAAGACTTAAAAAGGACTGAGAATGTAGCTCAGTGGTATAGTATACTTGGTAACCAAATACCCAGTACAAAAAATCAAAAAAATTAGTAGCTGACAGTTAACCTGTGCCAGATTAGTCCCAGAATTTCTGCTGATGGTTCTTGTTTTTCTATGTGAACAGGTGATTGTCAGAGTGAGCTTTAATGACTCTTCCAAATGAAATAAAGACAAATCTAAGTAACTGTGTGGCGCATGGAGACCAAAGGATCCCAAACTATGTTCTTTCAAGGAAAGTTTCAAGAAAGCAGATATAACCTTAATGTAATAAATGAGAAGCCATGGTTCTCACTTTAAGAACTATGGAATGCAAGTAGAAGAAAGAGGTTGTTCAACTCCTTCCTGTCTGGATAGCATTTTCAGTGTTTTTTTTTTTTTTTTTTCCTTTTGTTTTGCTGGGGATTGAACACAGGGCCTTGTACATGCGAGACAAGCACTCTACCAACTGAGTTATATCTCTAGTTTGTATTTTCAGTATTCTAACCAATGGATTTGAACTTCATGAAAGCAAACATTTTCCAGTTCTTCTCATGTCTGACATATATTTGAAATCCAATAAATATTTATTAAGTGGGTGAATTAATTAATGTTAAATTAAACATTTTCTTATCCTATTCTGTTTTGATATGCAAAGTTTTCTTTCCCAGGAATATCCAGTCTACCTTTGAACAAGAATCCATAAATTAGAGAATTTTTAAAAATATTTATGTTTATCCTTATAAATATAATTACTTACAAGACTATATCTGAGTTTTAATTGATGAAAGTAAAGTCAAAGTACATTGCATAGGAAAAGAGAAAGAAAACAATATTGAGAAAATTGGGACTGGTGGGAAAAAAAGTCATTTGGGACTCCCAAGATTTAATATTTGTAACTCACCTAGAAATTGGGGAGTATAAATTACATAAAGTAGGACAATAAATTGTCTTGGAATTCTGTGTCTCCTCCTTTCATCTGACATACTTAGAAATTTAAGTGTACTATCTACACATCTGACAAGAGATTCATATCTAAAATACACAAGTAAACCAAACAACTCAGTAGCAAAACTATCAAATAATCAATCTGAAAACTGGGTTAATGATCTAAATTGATATTTCTCAAAAGAAGACGTGTGTAAACTAATAATGCTCAATATCATTAATCATTAGGGAAATGCAAGTCAAAACCACAATGAAATGTCACCTCATTTCAGTGAGATAGTTATCAAGAAGACAAGAAATAAACAATGCTGGTAAAGATTTGGAGAAAGAGAAGCCTAATATTTTGTTTGGGGGACTATAAGTTAGTATAGGAATTATGGAGAATAGTATTGTTTCCAAATAAATCTATAAATAGAACTTGCAAAAGATCTAGCAATCTCATTATTTGGTTTATATCAATAGAAAATGAAATCATCATGCCATAAATTTCATGTATTTTACATAATGGACCACTCATTTTTAGTTATTTTGAGTGCAAACATAATGGAAATGGCATGTTTCAAACTTATAGAACATTTAGCTAAAGTATTAATGGATTTATACATCATAGAGTCATTCTTGTCTCCTTGACTGCTATCTTAGATATTTTTAAAAAGAATTTTCTAGTTCGACAAGAAGGAATTTGAGGTATTTTGAAAACGTGTTTTCAGATTTGGTGTGAAAAATATGCTTCTCCTTGGATGCCTTCTGATGCCCAATTTATATCTAGTTGCTAAGATAGCCTTTGTGTTTGTGTGTGTGTGTGTGTGTGTGTGTGCACGCGCTCACACAGGAGTGCACATATGCAGATGTACTCCTCTACATTCATTCTCTTGCTTTCAGAAATAATGTTTATTAAAAAAATGAGAATTTTTGGTGTACAACAGAGTGCTAAAACAGGTACCTTGAAGACTTTCATATAAAGTCTCCACTGTTGTCATTGTCGTTTCCTGTAAGAAAATATGATCGATGGAAAGATATTCTCTCTGTTAATGAACAAACCACAAAAAATGCACAAGTTTTAGTAGTAAGCACTCACTGAAATCAATTTATTTTGCTTATGTTTAAGTACAAAGAATCGTAACAGCAGAAAAGCTAAACATAAGGAGCATTTAAATTACTATGTATAGACCTTCTAGAAGGCATTTACAGAACCATTTAGGGATGTCTATAAGAAATGTAATATTCTGTAAGGCCTCTCAGAAGGTATTCTTCCCTAATGATGATTATAGTAGGAAAAAAAAAAAAACTAGTGAAATTAGTTTCCTATTGTTTCTGTTACCAACTAACACCAATTTATGGGCTTAAACCAACATAAATTTGGTATTTCGTAGTTCAGGATTGGAAATAAAAATTCATTTTCAGTGAGTAAAATCAAGGCACTAGCAAGGATGCATTCCTACTAACTCTGCCCAGATTCTGGAGATACCCTCATTCCTTTGCTCTTTCTGATCTCTGCATCCTTCATCGTGCCTCCTGCCACCCTCATGAAGACCCTTTCTTGTGATTAAAATGGGCCAACTGCACATAAAGGATAATATTACTATCTCAGGATTCTCAACTTACATCTATGAAGTCCTTTTTGCTATGTCAGGTAACGTATTCACAAATTCTGTGAAGGAGGGCAAGGGCATTTGGGAGGATCTTTGTGTGGAACACAATGGATTTCTTCACAACATTTTAACTTGGTTATGTGAATCACAGAAGACTATTTGACAACATAGATCTTATATTTTAAGTGGCTTAGAAATGTTCTTTTCCTTTATCTCTATGGTCTATATCTTTTCTAAATTGGAAATTTGGAAGTAAGGAGATGATAACACATCCGCAGCTCTTGGCTCAATTTGATGCACAGTAGGTGTTCTGTTTTGAAAATCATTCCCTAAGGCTTGGCATCTTTTTGTCTCATAGAAAACAATAAAATAAATTTTAAAATGTGTCTTTTTTTTTTTTTTTAACAAAGAATGTGGTAGCAGGTGGCTATCAAGGATCTACTCCAGTTCAAGATCTGGGAGATTGAACTTCCTCCACTTCCCTAACTGATATCTACTAAATCAGCAGTGTGACTGGTAGGTGGGTGACAAGTTTTCTCAATCATCAGAAACATTTTGTTGCTATGGTACCTGAAATTACTGAATATGAGACATCAAACTAACCTCAGGAATTTAAATCTCAAATACAGTGTATTTTTTTGCCTTATTTCTTTTTGCTTTAAAATGAGATTACATAAACTCACATTCACTTCAGATCTTCTAACACAGTGAAACCTGTCAGAGATTCACATTACAGAACCATATTTTACATTTCAAAAAATAAGACTAAAAATTCAATCTTGGCATGTGCATTTATGCATGGATATAGCTTCAATATTAAAATGTGCCACGAATAGTTATTTCAAACTACACAAAACACTGTGATGTCCCTCTGATTCATCTAATGAGACAAAAAAATGTACATCTTAAAAGAGTTGAAATCAACATTACCTGTAGATATCACAGGGTGAGAAGTAGAGTATCCTAAATAACAGAATCTATCAGTCAGATTATTTTGTAAGTACTCTTAGAGGGATATTAATTCAGAGGCTTAAAAGATTTAAAAGGTTAAACAAAAACTGGTTAAGAGTATAAAATAGAATTTCATTTAATGAATGGTTTAATGAGAAAACATCAACAATTACATAAACTTTAAAAACATAAATTATATTTATGCAAACAGGTTTATATATGGGGTCAGCCTTACATACTAGTTGAAATGTTATGTGAATGATAACACCAGAATTTCAAATCAAACCCACAAGTATAAACTGATCTCCTATTATATTAATAACACATAAAAAAGACTGCATCTAAAATCTTTATGTAGTTCAAAATCTAATTTTATGATATTATATTATTTAAAATAAAAGTTTACATCCAAGCCAGAAAGGGTAAATAAATTTGAAAAGACAAGAATTGGTAGGGAAATTCAGATAACACACTTCAGGTAATATAATGAAATCAGTAATAGTTTAAAATTTCTGATTCCAGAAATTTATTTTTCATTGCATAGTAAAGTTTGTGATAATTGTTGAATGTTATTTATATTTAATTTAATCTATGAGTCACATGCTATACTTTATTTTCAAGATTGTTTCAAAGATATGTACTACAGTTAATACTATTTAAAAGTTTTTTTGAATATCTTTATTTTATTTTTATGTGGTGCTGAGGATCAAACCCAGTGCCTCACGCACGCGAGGCAAGTGCTCTACCACTGTGCTACAATCTCAGCCCCAATTAATACTTTTTAGATGTATACAAGATTTTTAAAAAATTTCTGATGATTCAGTTACTTTTAAAAATTCTTGACAGCTGAGAGAAGACTGAGTAGAAGTGAATTGGTTTCTTACTGTGTAGAAAAATCACACTCTACCAGTGACTTACAACAATAAACATTTACTTAATGTTTACACAATTTGGTTGGCTAAAGATCAGCTGTAGGTCATCTAATCTAGGCTAGTTTTCTAGATGACTCTGCTCTATATTCTACTCTTCTACTTGGTAACCCCAAACTAGGCTAGCCTTATTCAGTATCAGCAATCCCAACCACGCTATACTTGCCTTACACAATTAATATATTATTGACCAAAGAAAGTGAATTTCTGTGTAATATAGTAATTGTATGATTAACATTTTGAGGAATTGACAGCATTTTTCCCTGAGCAGGTGTGCCCTTCCACAATCTCACCCCTGTGTCAATGTTCAGATTTTTCTCTACTTCATTTATGTTACTTAATGTTGTGTTATGCGATGGTTAACGTCCATTATAATGATTATATTTCTATGCCTTTAATAATTTCAGTTCTACCACCACCATTTTTTTCTACTCTGTGTATCATTTATTTACATTATTATTTCCATTATTTCTTCACTTCTGTTTACTTAAGCTTTAACTTCCTTTTTCTCTATGTTTTAAAATAGAGTGCTGAATTATTGATTTGAGATGTCTCTTAATTTTTAATATAGATATTATGATCTTTAAATTTCCCTTTATGTACTGCTTTGGTTGTATCTCATATATTTGATTTTATTCATCCACCTCAGAGTATTTTCTAACTGTCATTCATAATTTTTTTTTTTTAAATTTTTTTGTAGATGGACACACTGTCTTTATTTTATTGCTCTGTATGTGGTGCTGAGGATCGAACCCAGGGCCTCACGCATGCGAGGCAAGCGCTCTACCGCTGAGCCACAATCCCAGCCCCTCATTCATAATTTTTGATCTGATGATTAAAGTTGTGTTGTTCATGTCATATATTTGTGAATTTCCAAAAATGCATTGTATTATTGATTAGTAGTTTCTTTTTATTGTGACTGGAAAAGATGCTTCAATCATTTTAAGTACATTGAAACTTTTGTTATTGCCTACAATCTATTCTGAAGAAGCATGTGCTTTTGAGAAAAATAGGTATTCTTCTATTAATGGTTAGAGTTATCTACACTCAATACTTGTGGTTCTCTCTCTCTCTCTCTCTCTCTCTCTGTTTTTCTCTCTCCTAGGAATTTAACCCAGGGACTTGTTCATGACAGGCAAGTGCTCTATCTATGAACTTCTTGTTTTCTTCCTAGCTGATCTATCCTTTATTGAAAATGGGGTATTTGAACCTCCAAATAATTTTATTGAATTGTCTCTTTCTTCCTTTAATTCTCTCAATTTTTGCTTCAAGGATTCTGAAGTTACATTGGTAAAAGCATATGTTTTTAATTTCTTTATCTTCTTGATGGATTGGCAATACTCAATGCATTCTGATTGGTGTAACAAAGTATCTTAGGCTGACTGGCTTGCAACAAGAAATTTATTTCTGGCAGTTCTGGAGGTTGGAAAG
The DNA here is from genome assembly GCA_028644305.1 of Xerus rutilus. Taxonomy (NCBI): domain Eukaryota; kingdom Metazoa; phylum Chordata; class Mammalia; order Rodentia; family Sciuridae; genus Xerus; species Xerus rutilus. The sequence goes on from CM053406.1 coordinate 58,751,722, forward strand.
TCTAAGATAAAGGAGTCAGCAGATTAGATGTTAAAAGAGAGCCTGTTTTCTTCTAGTTGTGGTAACTTCTAGTTGTGTTTTCACATAGTGGAAGGGATGACACAGCTCTCTGAGGCTTCTTTTACATGGGCATAGAAACTACAGAGTCCTTATGGCCTGATCACCTTTCAAAGAGTTCAACTGTTACTGCTATTATACTAGTGGTTAGATTTCAACATATAAATTTCAGGGGCACACAAATAGTCAAATCATAGTAACACTTTTATCATTAAAAATGTCTTTTTTTGTTCTCAGAAACATTTATTTATTAAAAATTATATTAGTCACCCCTTACCTGTGGCAGATCCTAAGTGGAGAATATAGGAGTGGATGGCTGTAAATGGATAGTACTACTAGAACTGAATTCTGTATATGCTGTAGGATTTTTCTATACAAAGCTATTTATATTAAATTTTAATTTAGAAATTAATCACTAATAGATAAACAATGATAATAAAATATAAACATGTTAATATACTGTATGAAAGTGTTGTGTATGTGTTCTCTCTTGAAAGAGTCAAGGAAAAAATTAATATTTTTGGATTTTAGTTGACCATAAGTAACTGAAACCATGGAAAATAAAACCATAATAACAAGGAATATTTTATTTATTTTTACTGATATTGGTATAGTCACCTCTCCTCTCTTTCTTTTGTAATTGCATGGTATATTTTATCCTAAATTTATTTTCAATATTTTGATGTCTTTGAAATAAAAATATACATTAGGTAGCTTGTACATAGTTCAAATTTAAAAACATTATTCTGTAAATTATTGTGTTTATTTTTGCAGGGTTGGGAATGGAACACAGGGCTTTATTCATAGTAAGCTTATTTCCTACCACAGCGATATGTCTTCATCCCAATCATTAAATGGAGTATCCTAAACTGGGCACTCATTTGTGTCTAATACAATTTCTCATAAAATAAGATTTATTTCTGTCATTTTGATATTTGCCTTTTTTTCCTTAATTTTATTTATTTATTTATTTATTTATTTATTTATTCTACTTAGGTATACATGATGGAAGTGTGCATTTTGATTCATTGTACACAGATGGAGCACAACTTTTCATTTCTCTGGTTGTATGTGATGTAGAGTCACAACATACATGCAGTCGTACATAAAGCTAGGGCTATGATGTCCATCATATTCCACCATCTTTACTGTCCCCTTTTCCCCTCCCCCCTCCCACCCCTGTGACCAAAGTTCCTCCATTCTTCCCGTGTCCTCCCCCACATTATGGATCAGCATCCACTTATCAGAGAGAACATTCGGCAGCTGATTTTTTGAGATTGGCTTACTTCACTTAGCATGATAATCTCCAACTCCACCCATTTACCTGCAAATGCCACAATTTTATTCTCTCTTATTGCTGAGTAATATTGCATTGTGTATATATACCAGTTTTCTTTATCCATTCATCTATCGAAGGGCATCTAAGTTAGTTCCACAGTTTAGCTATTTTGAATTGAGCTGCTATAAACATTGAAGTGGCTGTGTCACTGTAGTATACTGTTTTAAAGTCTTTTGGGTATAGAACAAAGAGTGGTATAGCTGGGTCAAATGGTGCTTCTATTCCAAGTTTTCTAAGGAATCTCCATACTGCTTTCCAGATTGGTTGTACCAATTTGCAGTCCCACCAGCAATGTATGAGTATGCCTTTTCCCCCACAACCTCACTAACACTTGTTGTTTGTATTCTTGATAATTGCCATTCTGACTGGAATGAGATGCTTTTTAAATATCTCTTGTGATTTTTTTCCTCTAGTACTCCATTGCTGGCTTCTTTGTATTAAATATATACTTTCCAATATAAGACTTAAATTTTCTTGTCATATTTTAAAAAGTATATTCTAGTGGTTTTCCTGAGAAATACTATTAAATGCCTACTTTACAAAATTTTCATTAAAAATCAATTCTAACTTATTTTCAATAATATTCATAAGTTTTTCTCTAATATAGATCCATCCCCTTCCCCTCCTTTATGCTATTGTTTTCATGCAGATTACATCTTATACATATTTTCTTCTCCAACAATAGGGATTTTAAAATGATTGCTTTATGCAGCTGTCATTTAAATTGCATGGAAGGAAAAGAGACTTACAAGAATATATTGACACTTTTTTTTTACACTTATTGTTTTTCACTTAGGTTAATTCTAGTTATTGTTTAATGTCAGTTTGTTGAAGTCTGGACTGTGTATTGTTTTCTGTAGAACAATATTTCTACTAATTTATTCTTCTAATTCTAGTTTCTGGCAACACCAAAATTCTTCTTCATTTTTGATGATAATATTATTGGCTATTGTTCTTTTATTTCAGAACTTTATATATGTCATCTAATTGCCTTTGGCCTCCATGGTTTGTAATGATAAATCAGCTGTTAATCTTATTGGAGGTCTTTATATAGCATGAGTCATTTTGATCTTGCTATTTCCAACATTATTTTTGGCATGGCTTTTGATAGTTTCAATTGTTAGCTGACGTGATATATCTGTGGGTTATTTTGAGTTATCCCAATTTTGTGTTTGTTGAGCTACTTGGATATGTTGATCTACATTTTTCATTAAATTGTGGAAATTTTTAAACATTATACTTGAAATATTCTTTGTGTCACTTTCAGTTATCCTTTAACTTTATTAAGCATATTTAGGTAAGCTAAATAATGTCTCATAGGTCTCTGAAACTCTGATCATTGTCAGTCATTTAAAATATTTTTTCTTCCTTAGACACTATGTTCACTATTAAGATACCTCCAAGTTTGCTTATTATTTTTCTTGTCTGTTCAAATCTGCTGATGAACCTCTCTTACAAATGTACAAAAACTGAAAAATTAAAAACTTATTTCAGTTTCAGTTAATAATAATTATTTAATTATTTAATAAATTTTAATTATTTTAAATAATTAAAAACTTATTTCAGTTTCATATATTTGAAATTCTAGAATTTTGACTTACCTTTTTTAGTTTTCTCTTACATGTTGGGGATGACCCAGGGCCTTGCACACACTGAGCATTCACTTGTCCACTACTACATACTCATAGCTATCACAATTTAATTCTAATAAGACATTGTTCTTACTTCCTCTCAGTTTTTTAGACATTCTTTAGTCATTTCAATATTTTAAAATAGCTTGTTTAAAGTATTTTCTATAAATCTAATATCTGTTTTTCTTCAAATACAGTTTATATTGAATTACATTTTCCAACGTATGTGTAATCATTTATTTGTTATCACTTTCTGAATTTTTTTGAAATTAGAAATGTTAGTAAGATAATTGAGTAACTTTGGGAATTAAATACTCCTTCTTCCTAAGGTTTTCTTGTGATGGTATTTTATCTTAAATATATTTTAGATCTTATTCTATAAAATGTGTGTATTTTTGTCATTTTGGGTCTCTAAAGTCTCTCCCTGATTAGTTTAATTGTCACCTTATAATTGGAAGAATAATTCCTTAAATTTGAGGAACCAATAAGTTTATCATTTGTTAACTATGACTGTCTTTTTTTATTCTGGGAGGATGAAGTGTTGGATGACTTCAGCGCTCATTCAGAAAGTTTACAGTGTTGGCCTAGCTTTAACTTCCTGCTTACACAGTACCTCAAGATTTGGCTAAGGTGAGATTTTAGGACCTTCTCAGCTTGTATTAGGGTTATCTAGAGTAATAGAATAGAATGTATATATTATAAAAAGGTGATTTATTGGTTTGGCTTAAACAGTCAGAAGCTTGATAGTCTCACAATGGTTGTTTTCAGGCTAAAGTGCTGGAAGAACCAGTAGCTGCTCAGTTCAAGAAGTTGGAACATCAGAACAAGAAGTATCAATGATATATCTCTAGCCCAGAACCAAAGGTCTTGAAACTCCCTGAATAGTCACTGATCAGAGTCTGCTTTGGTGGAGGAGATGGAGTCTGATGTCCTCAGGCAATTGCAGCAGCAAAGAACTCATTAAAGAAAAATTGACAATGTTTCTGCTGCTACTTCTGGGTTCTTTCAACTTTTGTTCCATCCAGGCCACCAACATATTCAGTTTGCTGACCAACATGCCAATCATTCCTAAAAACACCTCATCGATACCCAAAAGCCTCATAATCTTATCCATCCCTTAATACAATCAAATTGACAATTCAAGTAACCATCACTTAGCCCATGAATGAGCATGCATACTTCCCTTAGTATGTACCGAGACCTACACAAAATTGTGGCTTTCTAAGTCTCTAGGTTTTTCCTTTATCCTTTTTGGTTAGGTTATTGTTTTCCTCCAAAACAATATCCAATTCTTCAGGTAACTGGGGTATTTAACATTTGTGGATAATTCTATTTAATAAATTCTCTAGGAAGAAAATCTGTTTTCTTTGGATGGACTTTATTTAATCAAGCGAAAGAAAGAAAGAAAGAAAGAAAGAAAGAAAGAAAGAACGAAAGAAAGAAAGAAAGAAATAGAAAGACCAACCAAAACCACACCTGTGATTTTTGTGATTTTTTTCATAAAAAATAGAAAGATCATATGATGAGTCTATGAAATTTGAAGACGGTCCAACCTCATTATTACCCTTTCAAAGATAGTCTGCTTTTTCTCATTACTATTGAAGGCTGTTGATTTTAAGCCTACTGTAGAATTTAGAAAACAAAGTTAACTTAGAGCAAGTCAAAACACAATCAAGCTTCCTATTCTTACAGAGACAAATCTATTTTTCTTAAACCAATGCTTCAGCCTCTGATTAATTTCTAGTTTCCAGGAAAAGTTGATTTTGATTACCTTTTGGCCAACATTCTCATTACTTTTATTGAATAGAAAATGTTTGGGAATTTTGCTCAGCAATTTTTGCACAGAGGGATTTAGGCTTTTGCCGGTTATACTAACTTCTGCAACCATCTACTCTTTCAATCTTATCTGTTAACTGCACATCAATTTTGTAAATTGGACTTTGACACCCTAGACTTTATAACTAGCTGCATTTTGTCTTTCAGAATTAGGTCCAAAGTTTGCACGTTCAGAAAGTTGTTTCCTAACAAACACTCAAAAATAACTTCTTACCACAAATATATTTATTAAAATGGATTTTATTTCAGACATTTTTTCTTAAAATTCAGTGCCTTTTGAAATGATTGTTTTTACTTATTTGTCTAGTTTTTACTGTCTACATGTATTCCCTAGATTATAGTCTCCTTTGGAAAATAATCTATCTTTTTACCACTATATTACCAAATCCAGGCATATAATAATCACTTATTCTATAATTGTTCAATAAATGTTAATACAATAAATACTAAGGGTTCACAGTATGCTTTTATTCATTATTTCAAGTCAATATTCCATACTACAAAGCCATTTATATATACCATATGGGAAAATAATATGAATTTAGATGCATTAATTAACCATACATGTCAATACAATGATCTATATACATATTTTTCCTATTAACAAATATTCTATGTGTATAAAAATAGAATTCACATTTTTACATTCCATAAAAAGTCCCTGCTATAATAAACGATATGGTACTAAACCTCAAAATAAATGGATCTGAAAAATAAAGCTTTCAATTAGTTTGAATGAGAATTAATAACAGCAAATATAATTTGCATAGGTATTGGCATTTACAGGACATTACCAAAACTTGTATGACTTTATTCTCCCTGAAAACCAATTCATGTAATAGTTGTTCTTACTATCTTTATATTGTAATTGGGATAGTTTATGTAGTTTAGATGACTCACTGAACAATTCTATCTAGTAAGTAATAAAAAAAGATATGAACATATATGCTCTGAATCAAAAGTATGTATTACTGCCAGCATGCCTGGCTATCCTCATTAAATTATAACATAAAATATTATTAATTACTAATACATAAGATACATTTCCCATAGTCACAAAAAATATCCAATCATAGAAACCACAGATATAAAATTTTATATTTATTAGAGCTCATAAAATTTTACACATTGATTATAGGTACTTTCTAATTTCTAATGATTTATTTACTAAATTAACAAGAATAAACTAAACAGTGAATGTTTTTATTTAGCCAACAAAAATTATTTTACCATTTGATCTTCAAAAATCTATACTCCCAAGTATAATAGATGTTTAGAGATACACATTTGTTTTCTATCCTATCTACAGAAATTGCATATAACCATTTTTTAAAAATGTTCTTTGATACTTCCATGTTTGAAGAAAACAAATTAATTTCTGACCTTGAACAGAAAAATTAATGACCTCAATTCAATTACATAATCATCTTCTCCGCCAAACTCCTCCAAAGTATACACAAAAATAAAGTGAGGTCATGGTAATTTTCCCTTGAATTGTCAGGATTCCTGGGCTTCAGAAAAGAGGGAAACAACCTCTCTATTCAGATCCCCACATTAGCTTTGTGTTCTTGGATAATGGATTCCTCATTCGTACACACCTATTTAACTCCCTGCAAAATTCCATTGATCTCTGTTGGCCTTTATGATATTTTCAACTTAGACTTTCTTTAATTTTCTAAAGATATGAATCCTTATTCATGCATCACATTCAAATTGAGATAAGAATATATATACATTTTTTTTTCTGACTGGCAAATATTATTCTTTTTATGGACTTTACTGAGTTAAATATAGAGCCATTTCAGCTAATATCTTCTTGCTTTGATTTATTTTGTAATTCTACAGCTTTTATAAAACAATAAATGAAACAGTATAAACACTACCTTTCCAATTATCAAAGTTATTTAATTAACTACATTTCACCTTAACTTGCCTTTTACAAAAATACGTATTTATGCCTGAAAACATACTTTAGTTTTAAGTTGAAGGTAACAGACTGTCAATGGATGTCATACTGTGTCCATGGGAAACATGAAGTATAGTATTGTATTAAGCAAAACATTGGAAAAGATAGTTTTATTGCTCTTGAGGGTAGTTGAGAGTATTCACTCATTCAGTGTTTGCCAGAAGGTCATAATACCAAATGAACAGACAAATCATTTGGAGAATATCTGAGAACTTAAAAAACAGATGACTGAAAAATAACAACCCATGAAGCATATGCTTGACTTAAGTGATGTACACAGATTAATAATTCTAAAAGCCAGAAAACAAAGTAATGATGCATATAACATCAGGCTCTTTCATTACTGCTGTTTTGTTTTGTTATGCTGGGTATTGAACTCAGGACCTCGAGCATGCCAGGCAAGCATTCTACCACCAAGTTAAGCCCCAAACCAAATGCTGTTATTGTTTTTCTTAATAAACAAAAATGGTTATTGGTATGAACCATGTGTCAAAATTGTATAGACAGAAAGTGACTAGTTGTAGGTTAAAAAGTGAATATTTATAGAATTAAAAATTAAACATATTGCAAATTTATCCAAGTTGAAGATTTTATATTATGAAAACATGTAGAAAAATAACCTAACATCTTCTTTATTACCTACCTGTTAGTCTGATTTCTGTTTTTATGGCAAAATACCTGAAATGAATCAACTTAAAGGAGGAAATGTTTATTTTGGCTTGCAGTTTCAGAGGTTTCAGTCCAAGGTTTCTGGTCTCCATTGTTTTACACTATGGTGAGGCAGAACACCATGGTAAGGAGTGCATAGTGAACAAGAGTTCTCACCTCCTGAGGCTGGAAAGCAGAGTGAAGAAAGAGGGTCCTCTCAAGTTCCATCCACATTGTTGCATATTCACAAATTATTTATTTATTTAAAGTTTAATATTATATATATATATTCCATATTTTCCATATCCATTCATATTTCAATGAACATTTAGATAGTTTCCATATCTTGGATATTTTGAATAGCAACTCAGTGAACACAGGAGTGAAAATATCTCCTCAAAATCCTCATTTCAATTCTTCCAGAACAATATTAAGAAAAGTAATTGCCATGTTTAACATTTTGAGAATACTTCATACTGTTTTCCACAGCAGCTACATCATTTCACATTCTCATTAAAAGTGAGCAAGGGTTTCAATGTCTCTAAATCCTTGCCAAATCTTGCTGCTTTTTCATTTTTAATCTTAATAATAGGTAAATTGATAATCTAGATATTATTTTTGTGGATGTTTTCTTTTATGTTTAGGTGATATTTCACTGTAGTTTTGATTTTCATTTCCCTGATGAATAATGACCTAGAGAATAGTCTCAAAAATCCATAGTTATTTTTATGTTTTCTTTAGATAAATCCATATGCAAGTTCTTAAACAATGAATTAATCAGATTATTAATTTTTGGTTTTGTTGAAGATCTTCAGCTGAAGATTTCCTAATATTTTGGAGAGTAAGTTTTTATAACGAGTTTTAAAAATACATGTTCCCATTGTGCAAGTTCACTTTTCCTGTGTCAGAGTTTTTTAGTTTGGTATGTCCCACTTGTTAATTTTCCTTTGTTACCTATGCTTTTGGTGTCATGCCAATGAAATTATTGCCAAGACCAATGTCGAGGAATTTATTCCTCATATTTTCCTTTTGGAGTTTTATCTTTTCTAGATTAGGCTTAAGTATTTAATGCATCTGGAGCTTACTTTTGTGCATGGTGTGAGAGTTTAATCTCATCCTTTTGCCCATAGACACCCAGTTTTTCCTTTGTTGAAGGAGTTTATCATTTCTTTTGTGTATTCTTGGTACCATTATCAGACATCAGTGGACTAAAGACAAGGACTTTAAATGAAATGATGTCATAGAAAAGAAAGTCCTACCTGTCAGAATATTATTTTACTAGGCTTTGCCAAGCTGGGCTTGCTATTTTGTATTTAATTCATGAACCTGGAAATAAACAACATTATCCTGATATGTACCAAATATAAACTCTTCATTTCAAGAAAAATTATAAAGTTCATGAAATATGAATAAATAATTTAATGTTGCAAAGGACTGAAAATTCAATGGCCGAAATGCATTTTCCTGTCAGGCATATGGTAAAACATGAAAAAAAAAAATCTCTCTTCTTCCAAACAATATGGCTTCTTCCTCACATAGTAAGTTTCAAAAAATAAGAAATCTTCGGTAGAGAAGTAGACAAATTGAAAGAAGTTGGGCGGAGATAAAACTTGAATGGAATTGTTTCTCCCTACTAGGTAGTTTGCATATTGCTCTTATAAGTGGTTTAAATTCTATGTTCCTTTTCATTCTCAGGCAAGTGTGAAATTGTGAAGCCCCTGTGAAGCTGCTGTCATATCCCTTATGGAAAGTCAGTCGCAGATACTGCCAGAACAATAGGAAAACCCACTTTTACTTCCCCAGTTGATACACTTCCTTTAATCAAGTTGGTCCCAGGAGAAGGAAATATGTTGTTTGTCAGACAGACAGCAGGATGAAAGAAATGTCACCTTTAACTCGGAGATAAAGAGAAAATAGAAGTGAGAAAAAAGTTTACTATATATTCAGAATCAAACTGTGTAAATAACATCCTACTATATATCCAGGTGTGGAAATTGTGTGTTATTGCTGGACTATGGAAAGTAATTGGATTATTATAGCATGTCATTCTGTGTCTCCACTTATGTTTCCTAGTTTCTCGTTGATGATTCAACTCCATCTTAAGAAATCCACTCTTATGAAAAATCCTCAAAAATGATTCTTTAATTACTGCAATATTATAATCAATCTTGAATTTCACTATAAATATGGAGAAAAATTATCTTTTAATGGATAAGCTAAAAATTGTTTTGATAGTTATGTTCTTTTATGTTTAGAGTTTACTAATTAATTTCGTATTTGTAATAACAGTATATATTTTACTCTCCAGATTATTTTTAAGCACGATCATTTGTTTTTATATTTGGAAATATATACACAATGAAATAATAAAATCATTAGCAGCTACTTGGTACATAAGATCTTTCAAGTTGCCTTATAACATCTGCTATAAATGTATAATCATTTTGAAAAATAATCAGAAACTTTTCTTCTCTGAATCTACTGGAATACTTGTTCTGTGTTTATGTTAAAATGAACTGTGTTATATTGTTCACATTTAAAATAGATTAGATCTAGTTTTGAACAATTCTACTGATTATAATAAAAATTATAATGAAAGGCTATTTGGCCAGGGTTTTTGAACTGGTTTTAAGAATTCCATTTTATACATTTTTTTAAGTCTCCCAACCAATTGATGGGTTTTGCTCACTACAATTTCAAAACAAAGAATTTCTAGATACTGGAAAAATATTCTATTTTATTCGGCTTTTTCACTGCAGTGACTAAAAGATCTGACCAAAACAACTGCAGAGGAGGAAAAGTTTATTTGGGGGTTCACGGTTTCAGAGGTCTCATTTCGCAGACAGCCGGTTCCATTCCTCGGGGCTCAAGTGAGACAGGACATGATGCGGAAGAGTGTGTCGGAGGGAAGCAGCTTACATGGTGATGGAGAAGCAGAGAGAGAGACTCCACTCGCCAGATACAAAATATATACCCATAGCCACACTCCTCAATGAACCATCTCCTCCAGCCACACCTCACCTGCCTCCAGTTACCACTTAGTTAATCCCATAAGGGATTAATTCACTGATTAGGCTAAGGCTATTACCCAATCATTTTCCCTCCAAAACTTTTTCCATTGTCTCACACATGAGCTTTTGGGAGACACTTCACATGCAAACCATAACATATTCCAACTTACTTCATTCAGGCTGCTAGAACAAAACACCATAAACAGGCTAATTGAAACAACGAATATTTGTCATTTCATTTTTTCAGTTCTGGAGGCTGTGATGTCCAAGATCAAGGATCTTGAATATTTGTGTCTAGTGAAGCTCTCTGGTTCATAGATGATACCTTCTAATACTATCATATCAGGAGGCAGGTTGCCAACCATGAAATTGGTGGGGGACATAAGCAATAATTCCATAAAGTATGCTTTATATGCAAATAATATATTTAATCATTTGGAATAGGTAATACCTGTGCACAAAGATTTGTAGATAATGGTTAAAGTTTATTTTAAAAAGTACTAGCTCCTAATGCTTAGTAGAGAAATGATCTGGTTGCAAAAATAATCCCAAACTACAATCAGGGTAACTTCAGTTTTTATTAACTAAATTGGCCAATGACGTGGTATTGTTAAACACCTACAGCAGTTACTTTACCAGTTTGTAGTAATGTTTCCCACATTAATCAAATGGGCTACATGAGAATACAGTGGAGTGACAAGTTTAAAGTACAGTGTGCTCACTAAACATAAGCAGCCTCAGTTGTATAGCTACTCTATCAGCACAGTTGTCATTTTCACATTCATCTTGTCACTTTGTAAACTCTTGTCTTAATGTAATCATTCTTAGCTGTTATAGAAAATTGTTCAGGAAAATAAATGTTAAATATGAATTGTAAAAACAAATGTGAAATCATTAAATCGTTGAACAATATTTTGATATTTTAATAACAAAAGAATGACAATGATTTTATCTATTTGACCATAGAACCTCAATATTCATGGACAAATGAGAATACTAAATGGCTGTGCTTAAAAACTCACCGTATGTCTTGCTTAAAGCATGCTCTAGCCTTTGGTATGAAAATAAGAGTACAGCTCCCTTTAGAATTTGTGTTTGAGAAAGAATAAAGTAGGCTTTAAAAATAACAGTAACTAATATCGATAGCTTGCCATATGCCAGTGACATTATTATTGCATTTTGTGGATTAACTCTCAAACCCTCAATACTCTTATAGAACCATTATTATCTGCATTTTTTAGAGGAAATTGGGACACAAATATTGAAATAATTTACCCCAAATCACAGAGCTTATAAATGAAATTTCTGGGATTCCATCCAAGATAGTTTGATTTTACTATCCTTGCTTTTATCCAGTTCACTCTAATCTTTCTTTCAATAAAATGAAATTTGCAGTTGGTCAACAGAGGTATTTTATGGTAGTATACTAAATATCTGTGAATACAAATATATGTATAAATTCACTTCAAGAAATCTTATCACTAGCATTCGGAAACAGTGGTGCATGCCTCCAATCCTAGCAATTTGGGAGGCTAAGGCAGGAGATGGCAATTTCATGACAAACTTGGCAGCTTTGCAAGACCTTGTCTCAAAATAACAAATAAAAAAGGCTGGGGATGTAGCTCAGTGGGAAAGCACCCAGGGATTCAGTTCTCCATACTGGGGGAGAAAAGTAACAACTGCATCAAAATAACTATTTTTACTGTATCATTAGTGGTTTACAGTAGCCATATTTCTAAGAGATTTAGGGCATCTTTCATTGCTTCAAAAAGGAAAAGTGAATTAAATTAGTTTGTACATTAGAGCAATTACAATCTATGTTCCAAAATTATCACTTCTTAAATTTTACATCTTACTGCACTGTTCTTAGACTAAAACATAACTACAAAATAATATAATCATTTAAATTGGAGTAATATACAAAATGTTGAAGTATAAAACAAAAGATATTTTGTTTAATTTTACCTACATCTTCCTGTGGCAATGCTAATCTGTCCTCTGTAACCCCATTTATGTTTCTAGGCTTGGTCTCAATTTTCAGAATTGCAGGAAGACCATCTATTGTGAAAATAGTCTATACGGAATCCCCAGTAAAAGTTGTTTTTATTGATGACATCAAATATACTATTTTTCTTAAGGTTGATTAAACCATATTAAAGTAGGCATAGTAGAGCTTATTGAAGTTAAACATAAAGCACATTCTTCAATTTTACAATCCTTGAGTTTTAATTATTTTACTGTAGATTGAGAAAAATACCTAATATTTTAAAAAAATATAGCAATTTTTAAATGAATTATTCAGCTGAGTAACAGAAGCCCACAGCTAAATAATGTTTATAAGAAATATTTTTAACTATTAAAGTGTTTTCCAGTTGAATGTTTATTATTGTATCTAGATATTTACATTTAAATGTAAAAAATAACATTAGTTTTTATTCTAAAAATAATTTTAAGCTGGACCTTTATTTTTTTGAATTTTCTCTTGATAAATATTTTCTTCCATTATTTTTATTGAGTTATGATTTCATAAGTTGATCTAATTGAAAGGGTTAGGTAGAGACTAAATTGAGGAAGAATAGTGTTCATCAGTGTAGCCTGGAAATGATTCAAACATAAGCTTGTTCCATCTGCTTTAATGTCTTTCAATAAATACCATAAATCTGGAGACCTTAGCCATGATTCAAGCAAAATTTTAGGATAAACCCTGGCCAGCAACTTAGTGAGATCCTAAGAAACTTAGTGAGACCCTGTCTCAAACAAATAGACAAAAACACCATACTCCTTAGCAGTCACTCCCTATTCTTCTCTTTCCCTAGGCCTGATAACCCCTAATCTAATTTCTGTTTTCACAGATTTGCCTATGCTGGAAATTTTATAAAAATGAAATGATTTCTTTCAAAAAAGATAAAAAGCTGGAAAATAGTGCCCTGATTGCTTTACCCTCAAAATTAAGTTTCTTGAACTTATCCAAATTTTGGCCCTATAAAAAAACATGCATTTTACATATGCAAATTATTATCTAAATTTTTGGAATTTTGTTTACCAAATTACTCTATGTAGAATTGAAGTTCATTTGATTGGTTTCCATAAAACCAAACATAAATCACAGAAGGTTTATTTTGGTTTATTTGCCTAGCATCTGATAAAAAGAAAATTTTGATATTCATCAGAAACTTACAGTGCCATAAAATACATATTCTTGCATATTTTATTTTCCAGAGTATTCAGAGATATACCTGAACTATTTTTGCAACATAATGCTAAACAGAAACCAATACAAGGTAGTAAACATCAAGTAAACTACTATCTACTTATTGTAATATTTAATTGTTAAAGTAAAACAAAAACATTCTATGTTTGCTTTTCTTATATTAACAAAATTTCCTATAACTTGTTTTCTCATTTATTTATTATTATGATTGGGGGAAGACTGATTATCTGTAATTATAAATATCAAACATGGTAACGCTAACTGTTCTTAGTATCTTAGTTTCATTTCTGAAACTAAAGATCTACACATTATAGTTCTCTATCATTCTGTTGAGATTTTTAGCAAACATAATGATTATTGCCAGTGGAATTTTTTATGCAGTGAAAATATTTTAAATCACAATGTTCTCCAGCTTTCCATTGCATAATAGAGATTGTTTAAATAGCAAACATTTTGTTCACACCTATGAGTCCTTTAGTGTAACTCTGATTTTCAAAATTTAAGTCTATGTATCTTGTTATTAATTTATACTTTCAGCAAAAGTAGTTTTTGCATCTGCACACAACCTACCTCATTCAAACTTCCTCCTCTGGATTTAAACTCCCTGGAATAATGAATTTGGGTTTTGGTTTTTTGATATAGGCAACTTTCTCTTTTTTTAATATCTAAAGCTGTAGCTGGATGCATTATTGATAAGTGCACTGGAACTTCTGCTGAAGCTTGTGAAATAGTTATTTGGTTTCTGAGTCATGAGAAAAAAAGATTCTTATGGAAACTTCATTACATCTTTTCTTACACATGGCATGTGTTTGATTACTTCTGCCACCTTCTTAATGTTGATTGTCACTTTATTTTCTTTCTCCTTGAAATCACTAGGTATCATTTAATGCAGAGAATATACCCATCTGTAGTGTAAATTATGCATGTTTTTATTTTAGCTCACTTGCTCTCAAATCCAAATTCTTTTTCTAAACAGCAAAAAGTTAATTTTACATTTATGCATCTTTCCATGTGTTTTGTGCTTACTTTGAAAAGCTGTATTCACATTCTCACTTGTCTTTTTTAATTAAAAAAAAAAAAAAGTAAAAGCTGAAGTGTTTCCTGCATTTTTTCAAAGTAAACTTAAGTTGCTATATCATGACCTTGGGCCAAATATACAATTGAACTGTGTAAAGCAGCCAATATTACCTTTTCTCATATTCAAAATGAAACCATAGTTTAGTGAGTGCAGTTTTATCTAATTTCTTTTATGTTATTGCAGTGATGAACATTAGGCTAGTGAGCTTTCTTGTACCTGTTCGTATAGACAGAGTGTTCCCCCTTCAACCCCTGGCAGAGAAGGACTCTCAGTGATCAGTTGGTGGCTTTACTGAAGGAGTGATTCTCACTGGACAAAATTATATTTTTCCAACATCAGAAGCTAGGAGATGTTTCAACTGAATGAATTTCAGAATATGTAAAATCTAAACCAATACTGGCTTTCCATGACATTATAGAATTCCTCAAAGAAGCTGAAATCTGACCCATTTTGTTTACCATTAACATATTATGTTGTTATATATAATTAGCATTCTAGGCAAATGATAATAAAATAAACATATAGTTTTAATATTTTTGGAATTTAGGTTATTTAATTGTCTAATGTTCACTAATTCTCATAATTATTTAAAATATCTATTTAACATATTATGATATGACATCACACTAAATTTAACATTTAAGAAAAACATTGTATGTTTTTTTTCCTCTATTTATATTACCCACTCATTATGGTCAGTCAAGATGTTAACTTACAGAAAGAGTGCTCAGTAACATACATTATAATCAACCTAGAAAAGGGGCATTTAAATAATATAGAGACAAACATTTAGGAAGTGCCTATCCTTGCAAAGTGTCTTTTAATTATTTGAACACACTGAATAATTGGCAATGTAAGTTTTATTGTTGGATTACATTTTTCTAATATATTAGGAGTTTATTACATCTCACTAACTGTAGTAAAGTCTTCATTCATTATTCAACAAGTATTTATTCATCACTTGTTAGGTCTTATTTTTCTAGGTCTTAGGAGTTTTCAGTAATCAAAACAAGGAAATATCCCTATCTTTGCAAACTTTTCATTTCAATAGGGAAACATTTTATAAACATAAAAAATAAGTAAATATGTAAATTTGAAGGTGATAAGCATTATAAAATGAAGTATAGCAGGTTAAGGAGGGATAGGAGTATTCAATGGGAAATGTTACTTTAAGTAAGATGGTCAGGATATCTTCAATGAGAAGATTATTTGAAGTGTATGAGGGAGTTAGACATTAGTAAACAGTGGGAAAGAGAGTTCCAGGCGGACGGTGAAACCAAGGTAGAAAACATGAAGGCAGAAGCATTTTAAGCATGGTAGTGGAAAACAAGGCCAATACAGCAAGTGAGATGAGAGACAGAACAGCAAAAGATAAGATTAGAGAGATGCTCCTGGGGGACAACACTATATAGGGATTTTGATCATTATAGCCATTTTCTTTTGCTTGAGTATTAGAACATAGGCCCGACCTGATTTCTGTTTAAATAATTACTCTGGATTCTGTGAAAAGAATATTTCATATAAATGAAAAATAAAGGTGAGTAGATCAACTGGGTAGTCATTAAAATAAATCTGGCCAATGATATTCATGGCTTAAATAAGTGGTAGCAAAAGGCCTTTCCTAGCCCAAGGTTTCATAATCTAAATATCTATTTGGAATTATTTAAAGGCAAATAAATGAAATAACAATAAAAACATACTTTAGGTCATATTTAATCAGGCAATTATTGATTATTCAAAAATTATGTTTTTCGTCTATAATTTGTTTTACTAAAACAGTAGCATAGTTTATTTAATAACTATCATGCCCCAGGTTAAAATTCTAGAAAGGATTTGCATTCATCTTGATTATAATTTTTAAATGCATATAACTACTCTCCCATGCAAAATGGACAGGATATTCGCTATCTGTATATATTAAGTACACCATTAATGACCCTGTCCAGCAACCATAAAGAAGTTTGTTTATAATTGGAAGATGAGATTGCATTAGCCTGCAATTTTTCTTCCAAAGCTACATATGATATATATCAGTTCTTATTTGAAAAATATAATCATTATATTGGCAAGGTGAGAGAATTGTAAATGTTGCAAACTTAGAATCTGTGTAAATTTCATTAAAATAAATGTTCTCTGGGAAAAAAACAGCAAATAAATGTAATTTACACATTAACTTGGAGTAGAATCTAAAAAAATCAGGGGTATCGATCAGAAAGAAATGCAAATTCAATGAGATAACCATATACCCTACTCAGTTCTGCAGAAATGTTCCAAACTGATTCTATACCACTGATTCTGCATACAAAAAAAAACAAACCCTCATATTATTTCTGTCTGTTGTTCTATGTTCCCTCATTTTTTTAATATCACTAATGCACATGAAGAGGAAAGAGAAGAAGCATAGAGGTAGCTCAGATGTGTCTCACTTCATTTTAGTACTTTCATTATGTTTCACCTTTAATGAAATATGATTCTATGAGTTCCCTCATCAGTCAAGTTTTACCTTACTGCTATCTGCTGATGACATACTTTTCTTCATATTCTTAATTCTAAATTGATTTTAACAATAACCATAGCAAGATGGTGTTGAACACATAAATTCATGCTTTCACATACCTTAATGATACCTTCTTGAAGCAAACATTTTGAGAAATCAAAATAGATAAGAAAGTCTGATGAAAATTTGGTATAATGTGGTGGGATTTTCTTCCATAAGTAGCCAAAGAATAGCAAATTTGTGTATTTGTTAAGCTTATCTAGGGCCCTAAAGAATTACTAGCAGTTAAAATATATCTCATATCATGTTAACTTACAGTTTAGTCACTTAACTCTGAGCATCTTTTCTAGTATTCCCTGCATTTTACACTCACTTTTTCATAGAATAGTTTCATATATTTATCATCAAAATGATACTGTATAACTATCAAGCAGAAATTGTTCTTCTTAAAAGCTCAATGCATTTGAAAGTATTATTCCTCTCAAAAATGTTCCTCTGAGGTATAAAGAGTCAAATATTTTATCTTCTTTTACTAATGAAAAAAGTGAATTTCTACATAGTTTTATAAACAGGTAGCAGTTCTCATTAATCCAGCAATGAAAATGTCCCACTAGCTGGTGGCAGGCAATGCTTTACATGCCATCTGGAAAGGGTCAGTATGACCACTTGCATTGAAGCCTGGAAAGTGAATAGGTTAAATAAAACTGGACTTTGTGCCCTCTACTGCCATTTAAATAAGAACAGTATCATTAAATATGTACTCATAGAATGAGGTACATTTCAAGGTCACCTGCCTAAAGTCACAGTGTATATATAAAACTCACATATGTTCAATGGGCATTTGGGGATAGATCAATTGTGTTCTAGTCATTTAGTGAATAACATATCAATCTGATTAGCTATGTAATATTTTTCATATGAATGGAAGATGATTGCTAAGTAACCTTAAAGCATACTTGGAAAACTTTACCAATATTTCATGAGATAATGAAATATGCTGTTTTACCATTCTCCTTTAGTGAATGTAAACATTTTGACTAAAGATGAAAATAAACTGAGCATTATTTAGTATATGCTATATATTTTCAGTAATAAATGTGTTCCATTTTATTTTGTAAATAAATATTGCCAGATATATGTGTATATTGTTCAACTTGTTAAATTCTTATTTTTCTTAATGAATAGCTCTTGTACTCATAAAACAAAGCTCAAAATGCTCAAAAACTCACATCCTTGAAAAAAATTTTCCTTGGTTCTTCACATAGACTCCTCTATAATTCTCTCTGATTTTTTTTCATCTCTTTTGAAATCTGTTCTATTTTTCTACTATATTCTAGTCTACATTTTTACTCATTGATGCTTTCATGGTAATTCAGGATATTTTGATTAGATATCTGTATTATTTTATTATGTTGTGTACTATTTACTATTTTCTTATTTTCTAAATGTTCACTTTTGCCTCTGAATGTAATTTACATCCAGACACAGCTGTCGGATTAACCTTCCAAGCATGCTTTGAGTACTCTTTCCTCTTCTTAATTACTTTTTCAATGACCACTAAAAATAAATCTCAGGTTCTTTCTATATAATAAATCTGACTTCACTTCATTTTCTTACTCATCTTTTAAAATACACTTTCATCTCACAGTCTTACATCCAGCCAAATTATGGCACTTGCTATTTCCTAAACATAGCTTGCTTTTTCCTTCAAATTCTCCCATCTGAACTCATTCCAGAAGGCATTTGTTGACAACTTTGACTATGGCAGTTTTTGTGACAGGAAACAAAACAGACTAGTGTTCATCTACTATTTTGTGAGGAAGTTTCTAAGCCTAGTGGGGGGGAAAAATCAGAGAAAGAACATTTAAATAAAATATGAGAAAATAACAAAGTTCAGAATTTCAAAGAATTAATCTACCTATCACTCACATCAGTTTTTATAAATGACTTTTTCTCCAAATGTCAAGATTTAAGACAAATGGTACTGCTTCAGAGAAGACTTGCATAATTTGCCAACTCATTCACAAGTGCTCCCTCCTGCTCAGAAATACATGACCCATTAACTTCACATCTCCCAACCATTATCATATACTTTTATACCATGCATCACAGTGGTTTGCAGATAGAATACTGTCTCTATATTGCAAACACATTCAAGAGAAGACTTTGCCCACTACAATGTGAACTCCAAATAGCAGCGACACATGAGTAGTGGGTATTTAATAAAAATTTTCATGAATGAATAAAAGCATCATGCAGCATATCTGTGCAATTTTTGTAGATCCTAATGAGTATACAACATAAATTTAAATGAACACTTGTTGAAGAAATGGAGTATAATGATGCATCTTAATTTTATTACATCATTTGTGATGGTGTGCTAGTAAATGCTGAACAATTTATTTTCAGCATTTGCCAATTTCTTTGATATAAATATTGCCAATATGACAAATTTCAAACTAAAAAACAGGGTCATTGAATGAACATTGGGAAAAAGATGAGTATAATAGGCTTTTGAAAGCCAGTGCAAGTCAAATTTTGCTGGGATATTGTCTAGCACACACAGTAAGCCCTCAATGATTATTTAATGATGCAATTAAATGAATGCTTCAGACATGTGACTCATCTTGAAAGAAAAGTATTTACTACATAATAAAAATGTAAAGTATTTTCAAAATTAAAATAAAAGTTCAAAGGCTTCAGAGAATAAATTATGAAATGTAGGCCTCATATAACAGGTAGATTTTATAGAACTACATACTGGATTTATATTAATAATTTTGTAAAATTCTAACTTACTATTTGCATTAGGAATTAATTATTTTTCTTCTTGGTGAATTATCTAATAGATCCTTTAAATTTTGAAATAAGTCATTGCTCTAAAAACAAATATCAAATGATAGTTTATTAAGTATTCCAGGGAAATTCTCTCTTTTCATTTCAGATTTAAAAGATCTCAATAAATAGCACAGCATATTGGCTTTGACCTTGACTTTGTTAGAATTTAGTGCTCCCCAGTGAGCAATAGCTGTAAGGGACTTTATCATACATATTATGTCCACTTATTCTGATAAGCACAAATCTTCCTGAATAATAAGCTAACTTTGCTGTACCTTACTTATCTTGCCATATACTGGTTAGTTGAAAAGAATGCAATAGTTGACACTTTGTTTGAATTCAGATGAAAGAAATCCAACTTATCCAATTTAAATGAATAGCCTTTTCATATAATAAAGAAAGCATAAGACATTCAGGATAGTTATATGAGGAATAAAATGACCAATCTCCTTCATTCTTTAATTCTTTCCCTACTTTTAAACTAATATCTCACATCATTCAGAGTCAAAACTACAGAAAGAAAAGTGGGGGTAATCAGGCTTATACCAGGCAAGCTTGTCCCTTTGTTTAAAAAACAATAATAAATTTCATGATATTCCTACCATTCAGTCTCTGAGTACATCTTATTAATCAGAACTTTTCCATGCAGCAGCCCTTGTAAGGGCAAAGGAACTAAAGTAATAGAAGTTACTTCTGCCTCTAAGTTAGGATTATAATAATAGGGATAGAAGACAGAAAGGATATTGGGCAAAAAGAAACTCCAGTGTTTGACACATAAATCATATTTATTTCATTGTGATAGTGTGAATAAAGAAATTGCAATATCATTATATTAAATATATCAATGATAAAGTATCATAGCTGAATTTTATTACCTGTTGTGTCCATTTATTGAGCAAGGTTGAATATTACTGATGTGTGGACCATAAAAACATTTTATCAGCTATCAGTAATTCAGCACTTTCTCTATTCATGGCACTAGACTAGTAGTTACTGAGAATGCTAAGAATTACAACAATAGTCCTTGGACTGGTTTGACACTTTCAAACATGAGAAATACCACCCACTTTCTGGAGCACATAGCTAAAGGTCATAATCTTTAAACTCTGACATGTACATGATCACAAAACACTAACCTCTTATATAGAAGTTTATTTTACAAACTTCTACCTTTTTTTCCATTGGTTGGATATAGTTGGGATGTCAAAATAACAAATCTCATGACAAATATTGGGAATCTCCAAGTAGTAGCTGAAAAATCTCTGAATCTGAAAGAGAAAGCAAGCAAACATAAAGACTTTCCAAGTAGGACTGAGAATAAATGGGTCAGAGACAAACCTGTTCATCTTGTTCATATTAGTTTCCATAAAAGCTTAATTACATAGGCACTTGATTTATATTATAAGTCATTGACTTTGTTTATTTCTGCATGCAGTGTTGAGGGAGACAGTTGCAACTGCAAAAAAAAACAAAAACAAAAACAAAGAAAACAAAACAAAACATCATTTCAGATCTTGCAGTGGAAGAAAAGCAAGAGTGAGACTGACAATAGTAGCTCTCATGTTAGAATAATTCATGGAATATCCAAACATGAGTCTTAGCCCTGGTCTTCTCACCTATAGATTTTGTGCTTGTATGCAAGCCACTCAGTTTCTTGGAGTCTCAGTTTCTTTATCATGTTAATCTCATATAAAGAGAGTAGAATAAAGTTCACCAAAGTCTGCCAGGGGGAGGGCTAAGAGAGGATAGAATAAGAATGAGTAATGGGTACCAAAATGAAACTTGATGAGAGGAATGGGTTCTGGTGCCCTGTAGAAGAGTAGTATGACAATAGTTAACACAAATTTATTATATGTTTCAAAATATCTAGATGAAAGAATTTGAATATTCACAAAATCAAAGAAATGGTGAAATATATGAGGTGACCAAAATATTAATTATCTTGATATGATCATTGCAAATTGTGTACATATATAGAAATATTACTGCATATAATAAACATGTACAATTACTATGTGTAAATTAATACTAAAAATTAAAAATCCTTTATTAATACATTACAGACTTAAACACCAAAAATAATTATGTTCCATAATTGCTTCCCAAATATTCTGTAATTCTATAAGAGATATTGCTGGACTAGGCATGGTAAATTACCAAATGGAAGAAAGATATTCAATTTCATTAATAAAAAATATTTAAGGCACATAATGAGTTGGCATGGCTTGAGAAGGCTGAAAATTAAAAACTGTATGTAATTTACAGAGATGGATAAGATCAAAGATGAGACTTCAGGCTGTTCAAATGACATAAGAACTGGTACAAAGCAAGGCATAACCATGCTGTGTAAATACTGTGAATTTGTTGTCAGTTTTAGACAGGAGGTTTTATTGCACAGTTATTGTATTTATTTGGAGATAAGGTTTTTTAAAAATGAACACCCTGAAAATCACATTAAAAGTGGACTTTGCTGATATAATAATAAAATCTAAAATAGTCTAGAGAAGGTTATTGACTTGAGTTCATCATTGTTTATTTTCCATTAGTTAGGATTCATATTATTTTATCAAGTAAATTTTCACCAAACTGCCTACTATATTAGAGGTAATCATTGTGATGAGAAAATATATTCTGGAAGAACTGAATTAAAGTAAGTAAGCAAGCAAACAATAACAACAAATCATATCCCATACTTGACTTACAAGTACAAATGTCTTAAAGCATGACAGGAAAGATTTGCAGAATATAAGTACAGAATATCAAGTACAATGAAATATTCCTTTTTCTCGGACCAGTGTGACTGGAAAGAGGATAATTTCAGGAAACAAGAGTGTTAAATCCTGTGGCCAGGCTTTGTGCCTTCCCTCCCCCCGGGGTTGAGTGGAGACAAGGGGAGGCAATCAATCAACTTTGTTGAATAGGGGGCAAAAGAGACTTGTTCTTGCTTTCTGGTGGGTCACGGCAGGTGCATAGTAGTGCAGGAAAAATAAATTCAATGGCAAACTTGATTTTGATAACTGACAGTTTTGAGACGTTCTCATCGATGGTTTTATTAGAATATCTCCAAATTTATGTTTGCTGATGACATTGTTATGATTATATTGAAGTTATGAGATTTTCAAAGGGAAGATTACAGAAGTAAATCCCATTCTCATCACATCATATCACTGACGTGTACTATCAACCTGACATCATGATG
>CM053406.1:58775532-58817720 GCA_028644305.1 Xerus rutilus
GCTTCAAAACTATCCTTAATGACAAGCTTATTGCCTAATAAATTTTACTTTTCACATAACTTGTAAGACATAGTTAGCCTGGGCTTTCTGCCATTATAAAACTAGGATTCCCTTCCCTCCAGTCTCTGAAAATAGTTTCTTGTTCCTTTTTGGGTCCTTACCAGAATGACCTTTAAACTACATATTTTTACCAACAGTCTATTTATAGCTATGTAGGAATTCTCTACATTTTTTTTCTTTCTACTCTGTTCCTCATTTAATTTTGCATTCTCACTATTGGCACATTTCATACTTAGTTTATTCAAGGCATTTCATAATTTTTCAACCATGTTCATTATAATTCTTCCAGCTTATGTCCACTACTCATCTCCAAAGCCACTTGGGCATATGAGATATTTTTTAGATCAGTATGTCACTTTCAGTTACCAAGATCTGTTATAGTTTTATATTTCTAAGACAATATATTCACAAGTACCAGGGAAAAGAAGTGGAAATCTTTACAAGCCATTGTTTAGCATATCATATCACATTAATAAAGGGAAAAATATTACATTAATAATTTCAAAAACTAGGCTGGGGATGTGGCTCAGTGGTAGAACTCTTGCCTTGCAGATGTGCAGCACTGAGTTTGATCCTCAGCACCACATAAAATAAATAAATAAAGGTATGTGTTCATCTACAACTAAAAAATATATTTAAAAAAATTTCAAAAACTGACAGGGTCCAATAACTTAAACATAATAAAATAAATACATTCATTATGAAAAATTCAATAAGCTACAAATAGAATAAATGTTTTCAATCTGATAGAACACACCTGTAAAACTCTAGAGATATCATACCTAACAGTGAATGCTTGACTGCTTTTTTTTTTTGAAAATAAACAAAAGTGTCTGTTGTCACTAATTACATTCATCAATAGTTTTTTAAATTGTAAAATAGCAACAATTTTTTAAATTGTACAATAGACAATTTTAAAAACTTATAGAAATATTAACAAGAAGTGAAAATTTTATTTATTAATGACATGATTCTGCTTATAGAAAATTCCATACTGCTGAAACTAAAGAATGGGTTTAGTTAGTTTGCAGAATACAAGATAAATATACAAAATTAAATTTTATTTAAGTGTTCTAAAAATGAACAATTAAAGCTGAGATTATGAAAAATTCCATTCTTAAAATCATAAAAATAAAATACCAAGGAAAAAATTAAAAGAAGCATTTGATTTATACAGATAAATGCACAAAATATTACTGAGATTAAAAAAATCTATATAAATGGAAAGACATTTATAATGCTGATTATTGCTTGCATCTTGGTTCCTACATCCACCCAAACATGGACTGCTACCATGACACAGAATTATATTCTCCTCTCTGTACTTGGATCCAATAACTCATGCTGTTCTGCCTTTCCATTCCAACAAGAAAGTACAACTTGCTCAGGTCAAGTTAATATATTATGGAGTAAGCCATTCATCCAGAAAGACAAGGCAGATTGAGGAAATAGGGAAGAAGAGAGGGAAGGAGAGAGGAATAACTTTCTATAACAATTACACTTTTTCCTTCAAAATAATCACTATACGACTCTATCGTAAGTCCAGGAGTTTAATAATCCTGTGTCTCATGTTGGTCATATCAAGGTGGAATTCTATATTTAGTAACACCATAGTTGCTGAACATTAAAAAAAAGGACAACAGCATGGATGAAGACAGTAGATTTATTTTGCCTGGACATATTAAGTGAAGACACTGCCTTAAGTATTTTAAAGAATATCCTATTGAAAGAGGTTGGTATAATCTTTTTGTATGTTGTAAAAGGAAAAATAGTCTCAATGGAACAGTCAAATAATGGAAAATAGCAATTACTTAGAATTTTCTTCAAGGAGTTCTTGCTCAAAGACCAGAAATTTTGTTTCGTATTGTTCAAGTACTCATTGTTCTCAGGAGGTAGCCTGTTGTATATTTCTACTAACATTAATTCTATAGCTTATATGTTAAGAATAAGTTAATTGAAACATTTTAGATTAATAGTGGAATATTTGAAACTTCTAAAAGGAGCAAAACTTCCTTAGTAGGTATCAGATGCTGGTTCTAGAAATGTTGAATACTCTACTGTTATACAAATGTGGCTTCAGAAACTGTTTTCTCTACAGTCAGCAGAGTGAAGGACTTGAGGTCATACAGTGATATTAAACTACAACTGCGTGACATGTGTGTGTCCAGTCCAGGTTGGAACAAATGGTGTCCTTTATTTTAGCTGCTGATAAAAATGGTTTTGGATAAATTTCTTGATAGTAGCAATGAATTACAGAGAGGTGACAGACTGTTTCCACAGATCTTCCACCTTTTTGACAATACACATACATACTCAAAAAAATTCTAAACTCTATGGAAATATCTTTATGTGTTGTAGCTTTAAAAATGTATTTAAAATATAAGAAAATTTCCAACACCTACATTTTCATTCATTAACATCCAGGATGAATCAATAATAAAAGCAAATAATATGATGCAGAATAGATGAACTCAATTTAGTAAGATAAGCATAATTGAGAAGGCTACATATGTCTTATTCACAAACATGTCCAGTCTTTATATTAAAAAAAAACTTATTCTTGGAGCTGATTCTTACTTTTACTTTATAACATAATTTGGATAAATATAAAATAGCAGCCAAGTACACTTATATAAATCAGACAGACCTCATAGGTTTTCACCATATGCACTGAAAAAGAAACAGGTTTACCAATTTATTCTGGCAGAGGGTTTGTGCTTGAACTCTTCCAGAGGAAGCTAGCAATATTAAAGACACTGTTTGACAAGCCACACTAATATTTGAGTTATTAAATGAAGATTTTTTTTCTTAAGGTTCATAATTTAAATGAGTCAGCAACCTGATTAGGTAGCATTAAAAATGAGCTTTTAGCTGCTAATAAGCTTCCCCTTGGTTACACAGCCTGTTGTTTTCCTGAGGCAAAGAGAAGAGGGAGCTGCATGAGCCACTGTTTGCAATGCATGAATAAAATGACAAATGGGAAGAGGGCGTGGATGTTGATGAAGAAGGTTTGATTAGCAATTGGCAGCATGAAAACTTCTGAATTATTTTGCAAATTTAAAGAAAGGTTACACATGCAGTTGGTGAGCAGAATTATAGATACAAAAATAGAACTATCTGGAGAAGCAGACATTTTGTTTTCATGCATGTGATTTGGGTATTTTTGCATCTCTTTATCTTTAATCAAAACTTGGGCTAGTATCTTGATACAAAGCAAATGAAATTTACTTGCATGGTGCTGAGCTATCAAGCAAATGTTGCTAGCATTTCCCCAGGCCACATCAGTCTGTGATAACAGTGGGGTGACAATAAATACCAGAATGTAAATGATAAGTGCAAAGCTTCACCAGACTGTGAGAACCCATGAGGTCACATTTACATTAATTCCCCAAATTTCTATACTTGAGCTTCCACCTGTTTGACTAGCACAGGGTATTCAACACTATTTCAAATGTTCTTCCTTCCCAAATATTTACAGCACCCTAAATATTGCAGTCACTTTGGGATTTCTCACAATAAATGATTTAAAAGTCATCTAGAATTGGCTAAAACAACAGGGAAAAAATGTTCCTTATAACAGAAAGACCCAAAGTAGTGTGGTATCATCCTTGGCTCACTGGCATCAAGGACCCAGGCAGGTTCTATCTATTCCTCACAGTTCTATCACTGCAGGACAGCTTGGATATATTAGTTTTCTTGGACTAAAATAATAAAGTATCACAGGTCGAGTGGCTTTAAAAAGGGGAATTGTTTTGTTTTACTTGGAGGTCAAGTGTCTGACAAGACCATATTTCCTCTAGGAAAGAATCCTTCCTTGCTTCCTGGCTAGCTTCAGGTGGTTGCTGGTAATCCAGATGTTCCTTGGTCTACAGTTGCATCACTTCAATCTCTGTCTCAGTTAGCATTCCCACTGTGTCTCTGTATCTATGTTTCCTTCTTCTTACAAGTCCTAGTTTGAAGACTTGTTTATAAATATAGCCCCATCTTAATGTGATTACATCTATCAAGCCTTTATTTCCAAATGAGCTCATAGAGGTTATTTTGGACATAAACTTGATAGTGTTTTAGTCAGCTTTTGCATGTCTGTGACCAACAGGAACAATGTTTAGGAGGAAAGTTTATTTGGCTCAGTTTTAGAGTTTCAGTTCTATGGTTGGTGAACTTTGTTGTTCTGGGCCCAAAGTAAGACAGAACATCATGGCAGAGGGTGTTTCAGAGGAAAGCATCTCAGGATGTAGCAACCAGGAAACAGAGAGAGAGCTCAGCTCATCAAAGGCATCCCTCTAGTGGTCTACTTCCTCCAGCCACACCTTACTTTTGCCTATAGTTACTTCCCAGTTAATCCACATCAGTAGATTAATTCAATGATTAGGTTATAGTTCTCATGATTTAATCACCCTCCCCCCGAACATTCACATACATGAACTCTTTGGGGATGCTACATATCTAAACCATAAGAGTGGGGTATTATTCAGCCCACCACACTTGGTCTCCTGTTAGGTTTCTCAACAAAATAAACCACTGCTATCAGTATGACTAGATATAGATCAGAAAGGGACTGTCTTTCCTTATTTACTCATTTTCAGATTAAAGATTCCATTCCTAATGTTCCACCTGTGCCTTCAGGTCTCCTTGGTGAGAAAGGGTTGTCCTTTTAAATGGACAGAAGAATAAGCCATTGCCATGATTTGCATACAATAGTACACACTGTATTCTTGAATTTTGAAGGGATAAGTCTTCCCTGAAGCCCACAGCTATCCAATTTTGCATAGAATTAATGTTGTTTACCAAAGAAAGTATAAGAGATGAAAAAAAAGTCTGAAAATGACAGTTAAGTGACTGGCCATATTCAAGCTTCTTTACACATATGAGAAATTTAATTCTGGTGATTCTTATGACCAAAAAGCAACAGATCAGCTTTACATTTCAAATTTGGACTATATAATATTATTTTTTTATTGGATTTAAGAAATTGCCAATTCATCTGTAACCTTCTCGTTGCCCTGCCTCATTTGTTTCAAGCAGTGGAACCACACTGGTGTAGTCTAGAGAATTGATGTTCTTGCCTCTACATTTGCCACTGATGATAAACAAAGAAAGTACTATCAGTTTTCACAGTCTGGGTCTGACCATCCTCAGTTCATAACCTCCATTCATGGAGAGTGTACTACTGTAGGTGGAAACATATTTTCCTCAAATTCAAAAAGAAATGAGAACACACATATGCACATGCAGAGAAAGACCATGTGAAGACACAGCAAGAAGATGACTGCTCATCTATAATCCAGGGAGAGAGGCCACAAGAGAAAACAAATATGTTGACACCCCACTGTAGGAGTTCCAGGATCCAAAACTATAAGAAAATAAGTTTCTGTCATTTAAGCTATCTGGGCTGTGATATTTGTTGTGGCAGTCCTAGAAAACTGCTTGAGGACAGTTTCAGGAACACAGAGGTCGGGGAGTCAGACATTCCATGTGAGGTTAAATTAGAAAAACTCACAGCAAGGTCACTGAAGTCCTAGAAATACACACACACACACACACACACACACACACATACCCCACTTTCCATGATGTGCCTCAGAACAAGAACAAGTTCTTAGTATCTGTCTTATGCTACTCAGTTAAATGGAAGTCCCCTTCTAAATGTTCTTCCTCTAAGTTTAATGAATTCATATTGGCTGGATTACCACTACTTTTCCTCATGAATATACTGCTTGGCAAGTGCTCACTGACCGATTTATTGTGACAGATTCCTTATGGCAGGGTATGTTGTTAAGTAGAAGCTCTGTAGTTACATATCCTGAGTTTGACTCTCCACTCTTCTATACATCTTTTTATGCAGGTAAGTTAAGGTCCCTTTGCCTTTACCACATCGTCTAATAGATGGTAATAATAAATAGTGACAATAAACTTCATAGGCATGCTAAGGGTTCCGTAAATGGAAGCTAGAAATAATAGCAGCGATGTTCTCACAGTGTTGAAGCTGCACTGCACTATAAAATGGTGGTAGCAATTTAGAAGGGAAGAATGATCCTCTGTCCCTTGCTCACCTTAATATCAAGGCAGTAGTGTTCATGCTCTGAGCATCACTATTCTCTTCTATAATATCCTTCTTTTTCTTCTGTGTTTGTTTCTCTATCTTTGCCTCCCTATCTCTCCCCAACTCCAATCTCCACCTCTATCTCCATCTTTCTCTCTCTAGCTCAGTATCAATTCCTACCACCCAAGAGTGAGAGGGCAGATAACAGTTGCTTGATTATTTAAATTTTCAATTGTTTTAACAGAGAGTTGCAGAGTACTAGCAAGGAACAATGAGTAATGCACTGGGCTTCTCCTGTGTTAAGAAAAGACATTTTCCTGCCATCATGGAGTGTACTATCAGATGATATGGACAGTTAGCAAAATTTTCAAATATGGTGAGAGCTCCAAAGAAAATCAAATTCTATATGTGCATAAGAGTAGAAATAAACTGCTCTGACCTTAGAGTTGACTGTCAATTAGCTGAGCTACAACAAGGAAGTGGGAGTGTTCCAGTCAGAAGCAAAATATGTGTGAAGTTCTAGAGATGACATATATGAAGACACATCTGAGAAAACACAAAAGAAGTGTCACAATTGGAGCACGGAGAGTAACACATAAAGCCCAAAAAAGCTACACAGTGAGCAAAATCCTGATTTAGCTTGACCATGTAGGTTAAGTATTTTAATATTTATCTAATGGAAAATTCAAGATATTGTGTAATAGGACAACATGATCATATTTGAATATTTAAAAGACAATTTTTATGCCATATGGATGATGGATAGGGATTGATAAGAGGGAATGATCAATGTTCATGGGAAGACAATTGTGAGACCCTAAAAATGGTTGATATGTCAGATATCCAGGAAACTTTCCAGGGGAATGAATGGGTAGAGTTGAGAAAAATCAGCAGGTTTTGAGATTGAATAACTTCTAGACCTATACCTTCAGCACTGTTTGGACAGTGGTATCAGTGACCAAGGTGAACAGGGCAAAGGTAATAATGGAGCAGGACTAAAGATGATGACTACCGTTGGAGTTGCATAGTTTATAAGGCGCTTGTTAATAATATAGAAAGGTATGGAGTTCAGAAAAGTGTTTTGAATTTGAATTCAGACTTTGGGAATATTTGGCATAGGAAAGACAGCTAGCTGCTAGATATGAACATATAGTCAAGGTAGAGAATTTTTCCCAGTTGCTGTAAAGATAGAATTAAATCATAATAACTTATTTTCTACAGCCATACAATTAGCAAAAGTCAAGAGTGAGAATAAAGAAGAATTCACTTTCGTGTCCATATCTGTCTATATCTAGAGACTACACAAGTCTTGTTCCTTTTTTCTGCTTACAAATAGTTTATATCTATTTATTATCAGTGCAATATTTCATTCAATACCAGATTTTTCTTGAAAAGTTCCAGACTAATATGCAATCAGTTCATTTAAAAAATACAATTCCATGATACTGCCCTTGAAAAGTTATACTAAATAAAATTGTTTGTTTAAAGGACAAGTTTCCCATTAACCAAATCATCAGTACATAAAATCCATGTGTTTTTACCAAAACATTACAAATTTTATTATCCTAAAAATGTAATGCCAGATATCATTCATTTGAAAAGTATCCTTGATTTAAAATGGAAGAATCAGCTCTTGAAACACAGAAAGAAATGTGTTACATCTTCAGAATATCCATTTTGAGGCTTATTGAGGGAGCTCCTGGAGGGCTCCTGCGTCTGGTGCATTCTCATTCCCACGGAGTGGAACTCAGCCCTGCATTGTCATTTGCAAGGTACTTGTTTGAGTTATCTGGAGCTGAATTATGAGAGCAACTCCGTCATTTAAGTGTTATTGCTCTTTCTTTCTGGCTCTTCACTTCTCTTCCCAGCCTCGGCTAAGGTACTTCAGTGGCTATAATGAAGCGAATCCAAATTACCAGTTTGAGACTAGCAAGAGACCTGACACGCACACAAAATATTCTTTTAACATTTCACTGAAGTAATCATCCTAAAGGATTTACTCTGTCTTTCATAAGCTCTTATGAGGCTTTGTTTTTTTTTCTTTTAATATATCTTATGATTTAGCTAAAGGAAGCTTTAAAATGTCAATCTGCATCTTCAATAAAGTAATCACAAAAAATAGTTTGTATATTTACTTGATGATTTCAAACTTATAGAAAATACAATTATAAGGCTGTTCAGTCAAGCTTTAACAGCTCCATATGTTTATATATACACACATAAATTATATGTAGTGTATTTTCTGGAACTAATTATTAAACTGACCAATATGTGTAGCAAGAATGATAATGCATTGTTCCAATTTACTCTTTTATGTTAAAGACTATCACATTAATTCACATGAAATTTTCATAAGATATTAGAAAATAGAAATTATATATTTTTAAGAGCTTTAAGGATTACATAGGATAAACTGCAGCAAAGAGTTAGTATTTTATTGGATCAAAGATATATTACTGCTATCCTTGTTTCCTCAACTGTTGTGAATTCTTTGAAGACTGACATGATTAATAGCCAGGTCAAAGTCAACCCATCATTTTTTTAATGATGAAGGCCAGATCATATGGCATGACTTGTGATAAGCAAGTACACGTGCCACAATTGTAGCCCTAATGGAATATTTTCTCCCAGGTATAGAAACTACTGGAAAATGATTGGCTTCCCTTAAGAACACTGCTTCTATAACACGTATCCCACTACACAGTAGAAAATGTGTGCTTTTACAACACAGGCATATTTCAAAGATAAGAACATTACAGTAAGGGTGTCAGCTAAACAAGCTTCATTCTTTCTTTCAAAGAAAGATTGATCTAGATCAAAAGATTGATCTAGATCAATCTTTCTCTCTCAAAGGAAAAGCGAGAAGAAAAAATAAGTGTTAGTGTTATTCGTAAATGGTGGTCTATCCACCAGAAAACATGAGGTAAATAATTGTGGCAGTTAATATTAAATTTATCTAAGGATATACAGAACAGAGGCTTTGCTTCGGTTAATATCCAAGGTATTGTTCTTCAATTTAAATAAATACTATTTATGACATAGACTTCATTCAAGTTTGAATCTTGATGAAAAAATGACTCAACTTTAGGTAGAGGATCTAAAGAGTTGTTGTCAAATATAACAGTCCAATAACAATGGTAAGTTCCAAGTTCCTTATTGGTCAACATGCAATTCTTTCTTTGTTAAAATTCCACTCTTTTATTATCAATGAAGTTAGAGTACCATACTCGCTTCTGTCCAGACTCAGAGAAGTGTTTCACAAAACAAAATACACCATACAAAGTTGTTGTGCAGTCCACATTTATTTGGCAACAAATGTTAATTATCTGTAATCTATGAAGCAGGAGCCACATACACCACTACCAATAAGATCATATGACATCCTTTACACTAGTTTCAGGAAACTATGGGCTATAAGCAACATCCATGTGAATTACCTTCCAAATACATTTGTCTTGTCCTGATTACATTAACAAATATATTCAAACTGAAAAGACAGAATTTGTCATTGTATTTGTCATTTTTTTTCACATTGTAGTCACATAGAAGCCTTATGAATTTTTAGACATAATTGTCTTCTAGTACCAGAGCAGCTACTTCTGGGTAGAAAAATAAAATTGGGTAAAATGGTAAGTGTTTTACATGTGTCAGTATACAACAGTGGTTCACTATTAGTACTATGATTTCTCTGGCGTTCACAACTGTATATCTCATGGTAACCTATGCTGGTTAATTTTATGTGCAAACTCAAATGGTCTAAGTGATGTCCTCATCCTTGCAAAGCATTATTTCTGAGTAAGCATGTGATGATTTGTGTCTTAAATGTCCCCTAAATCTCATGGTTTGTGGGGAACTAATTTCAAGCTACGTCTTTAAGGTAGCAATCAGCTGTGGTAAGAGTATGTGGGCGTGGAGGGCACAGAAGAAGGAAGGATAATATGATTGGCTTGCCATTGGATCTGCGAGTGTAACAGTTCCTGGACAACATTCAAGGGGCTTGTGTGCCTTGCCACATGGACAGATGCTGGCTACATGCATCGTCTCTGATTGGCCAAAAGGCCCTATAAGTTAAATGCTTGTTCTGCAAATAAATGGGTACCTGCTCTGACTGGACACCCTGGCATGTCTGATGGTCCTGCGGTGGAGGGCTGGGAACAGCTTCTGCTCTTCCTGACTCCAACTACCAGGTAAGGGTGCCTCCTTAACCTGCTGGCTTGGGACGAGTTGAGATCCCTGCAATGGTTGAAATCCTGGTCCTTGGTCCAGCAGTGTTCAGAAATGATGACTTCGGGAGGTGTCTGGATCACAAGGGCTCTAACCTCATCAATGGATCAATGCAATGATGGATTCATAGATTAAAGAGCTGTTGAGAGATAGTGGAAAATTTAGGAGGTAGAACCTAGTTTGACTATGTGTATCACTGATTTCAAAGGGTTTGTTTTGTCCCTGGCCTTTTCTTCTCTCTCTCTTTCTGCTTCCCAGACTCTATGAGGTGAGTAGCTTTTATCCACTGTGCATTTCCTGCCATTATGTTCTCTCTCATCACAGTAAGCTCAGAAACAATAGGGCCAAGTGCCTATGGACTAAAATCATGTGCCAAAATGGACCTTTCTTCCCTTTAGTGGATTTTCTCAGGTATTTTATCACAGCCGTGGAAAGGTGATTAGCATTTGAGTCAGTAGACCAAATAAAGAAAATGACTTACCAAAGAGGGTGGGCATCACACTATTTTTATTTATTTATTTTTTGAGGACCCAAATAGAACATCTCAGAAAATGTAAATTTGCTCTCACTCCTTGAGCTTTGGCTATTCATCTTTTCCTTATCTGAGACCTCAATCCTAGTTTTTAAGCCTTTGGACTTAGGCCAAAACTACTTTGCTGGCAGCCAGCTAACAGACAGCATGTTCTCTAACTTCTCAGCCTCCCTAAAACTGTTAACCAATCTCCCATGTTAATTCTCCTTCATATGTCTCCATATATGTCTCATGAGTTCTGTTATTCTGGAAAACTCAACTAATAGATAACCAACAGAAACTTTTGTCTCCAAGAAGGCTTTTTACTCAATTATTTTTACTGGCAGGTGATTGGCCCACCTTCCAACATGGAAAAGAATGACATGAACTTGTCATGTATAGGTACTTCAGTGTAGGGTTGCTTCTTTAAATAATTTATGTATTAATTCTTAACTTGAGGATATATTCTTTCTACTTTTCAATCTTAGTATTGTGTTTCCTTAGTTGTCCCAACCCCAACACACACACACACACACACACACACACACACACACACACACTTCACTGAAAAGGCAGACTAGAAAGATCTTCTGAAAATTTAAGCCCTGACAAGTTACAATCAACTCTAATGGAAGATGAGTACATATAGGGATAGGCAACAAATAAGAGGTACATGACTCCAAATACCCTGAATCATTTTTAGTTTTCTGTATACTTCCAGTAAAATCTAACACCACCATGCTACTATATGTTGTAGTATCACAATAGGAAACAAAAAACAAGATCATAAAAAGATAGAGCCAGGTTTCAGTATCGCTACTGTTCTTCTTTGAAGCCATGGTATAGTCTCATCAAGGTGGGGTTATAATTCACCACTAATCCTTCATAAATGTGAGGAACATCCTTTATAATGGGTGGGAAAAACCATACAATATGAAGGAGAGATCTTCAGATGAAAAGTGAAAAACAAACAGAAACCAAAAAAAACTCACTGCAAGATAACACTCCTTGTTCATGTAAACAAGAAATAACATTTAAAGAGGAAGGGAAATTGGCACATAGTTATGGAAACATCATTGTGGTGTAAATATTCAATATGCATGACACATTTGTTATAGTTTAGATCTGGAGTGTCTCCCAAAGGTCTATGTGCTTAAGGTTTAGTCCCCAGTGCAACAATGCTCAGAAGTAGGGATCTTGAGAAATCATTGATCAGGAGGGCTGATGGTAATCCATATTACCAGTGGATTAATTCATTGATGGGTACATAGCTGATTAGATTATTGGAGTAGTGGAATCTGTAGGAGATAAGGACTACATGAAGGAACAGTCTTTGGGGGCATGCCCTTGGGAACTATAACTTGTCCCTAGACTCTTCCTCTCTCTTTTTATTTCCATCCTGCAAGAATGTAGTGTCATCTAGGCTCAGAAACAATGGAGTCAAATAACCAGGGATTGAGCCTGAATAATGTTTCTTCCTTTAAGTCATTTTTTTTAGCTGTTTTGTCAGAGCAATGGAAAGCTGACTAACATTCCCCCAACTACAGTGATACTGAGTTGCTAAACCTCAGGATTTGGAAAGCATTAGTGAATCAAATTAAAAAACTTATCAGTGCCTACACAAAGCCTATGCAAAGAGAATAAAACCAAGAAAACAAGCAAATTCTAAATTACTATGTAAAATTTCTCTGAACCAGAGCAGAATCATGTCATTAGAAGTCAATAATTTCCTTGGCCCTCTGAAATGAAATAAAATATTTTTAAAAGAGTGAAAATGTTATTTCCAGAGAATAGCCTTCTCTGGGAAACATGAACGCCAAGGGGAAAGGGCCCATGGATAGTGTTGTCACTGGTCCCTATTTTCACAACATTCCTAGCTATTGCCAATTTTCCAATCTCAATACCAGCAGTGCCATATACATTCTCAGTAGTCTTGGTTTGCATGACAAAAGATATGGGCACTCTAAATGTAACTCTGTAATTGCTATGTAGCTAAAACATCTCAATATCATGGATGGTATTTAGGTTAATTGACTGCAGGTTTGGCCACATCTCCAAATAAAGATGGGACCTTCTTTGGCTGAAGAGACAAACAAATTCTAATAAAGTCAGTGGTCTTTTTCCTCCATCATGTGCATCTGCCTGAAGCTCAGGACTGTTGCTTGACTTTGCCCAATAGAACAGGAAATTTGTTTTCCTCAGCT
Organism: Xerus rutilus; assembly: GCA_028644305.1. Lineage (NCBI taxonomy): Eukaryota > Metazoa > Chordata > Mammalia > Rodentia > Sciuridae > Xerus > Xerus rutilus. Next base: position 58,788,575 of record CM053406.1, read on the forward strand.
ACATTTGAGTTTTGATAGACATAAAAGTTCTGGATTAGAATGTTACTTTGGCAATAAGGACTAGGTCACAATGACTCAATCATAGGAAGAAGTAGATCTCAAATTTAAAATAGTTTCTGATCTTCTGGTTCTGCAAAAGAAAACATTTTCATTTGAGAATAATAGGGCCCAAGTTAAAGTTGGAACAGTATTTATTCTTTTACTTAGTTAATTTTTCATGGAACAGATTTAGGTGAAGCATTAGCTCATACGGGGCTATACTTACCCTCAGATATATAGCAGAGCAAACAAAAAGCTTATGACCTTATTATGATCCTGATTCCTCTCTGGGAAATTTCAAGATTTTTGTTGGAGGAAAAAAGAAAATAAGGAACAGCAGTTCTAGGAGTTAGGCAGTTTGCAATTTAAACAAGAAATATTTGGGTCTGGTTTCTCAAGTTGTTGAGGTCTGGGTTATACAAATTCTATATATTCAGATAGAGAAGGACTAAGTAAAAAAGCATTAGATGGATTTTGCATAATTGTTTCTGGTGAAATTGCAAAGCAGTTAAGAGATATTTTGTTACCATATCGAATGCTGACTTCTTGAAAATTCAAAATGTAAAGCAAAGGTGACAAGATTTCTGCTTCTTATTTTTCATCATGTAAATATTACTTCAGTTTTGCTACCGATGAAACAGAATCGACCTTCCTACTAGAGAACATTGTATTAGTAAATGCCTTGAATATGCACTGGGTGAACGGTTGTTATATAAAGACAATAAACAAAACCTGGCATTCACAGAAGCAGGTGGGATTGTGAAAACCTCTTTTCTGAGCACATCTTCCTAATAGTGCCCATTATCTATAGGATGTTTGACTTCACACACATTAGCATGTTCACTTACCGCCCCCTTTGTAAAGACACAAGCTCCGCTCTGCAAACTTTCAACTTACATATTTATTTTTGCATCAAACACATCAGAGAACAAAAGTTCTGTGGGAAAATTATGCACTACCTTTAAAATCCTCTTGTTAGCACAAAGAGCCTGAAGAAGTCTCCTCAGTCTTTTATCCAAACTTTGCTGCTATAATGGGAACAATTCCACTTTATCTTCATCTTCTATTGTTGCCTAACCTGTGGTTCATCTCTTGATTTGCTCTTTTCTAAATTCTGATAACATAAAGAGATGACAAAAAGAAATAAATAGATATCTATTAAAATTGAAGAAAGATTATCATGGCACAACATACATAATAAAGAAAGAAATAATAAAAAAATATTTTTATTCCTGATTTCTGATTTATATGTTTCACCAGTCAACATAACTAAAACTTCCTAAAGTGCAGTCAATCTATTCACACATTAAATAAGGACCAAATTTGGCCAGAAAATAAAGTAATATGAAAAATATATGCTTAAAGCAATCAGTACTGATTGGGAAATCAGTACTAATGGGAAAATTGATCTGTTTTCATTGTAGAGAAAGTGGAAATAATTTCTTTCACATTACACAAATCAAGCCTTCATAATTAGATTTGACACAAATACAGGTATAACATCATTGCATGGGACATTAGGTTGTTCTACAAAGTAATTTAAGTTGAAAATGTAAGTTCAGTTAAGAAATAAATTCATCAACCTCATAAGATTGGGAACATTCTCATGATAAAAAAGAGGGAATCAATACCACACTTTCTAATTTAAATATACAATGAATCCTGGGAAAACAAAATGGAGAAAAAATTACCAAAATTTAATTGTATTGCTCCAGTCGAATAAAATGTGAATAGTAAACAAGCAAAATACAGATTAAAAATTAAGTAGCATTTTAAATCATTTTCTCCAAATTAGTTAAATGTTATTATATATTTACTAAGTTTAGTTTACTCTAGACAGTGTAAAGAGGAGAGTCTAGTGAATACCAATCTTAGAAATGCAACTATTTTTATATTTATTACTTTGCAGTTTTATTTGTCATTTAAAAATAAGTACTTCAAAGCCATACTTGGGAAAATAATAAATTTTTTTAAAAGATATGTACTGAGGTCTTAACTTGGACCTAAGAGAAATTGCAATTCATTCTACTTTATATTTTTTTGAAAGGAGTAGATGTTTCGTGGTATGGTGTGTTTTGATTTACATCATAGCAATTAAAAATGCCAAAAGAGGAGTTTGTTTAGAGGTCTCACTGATGTTTAGAGGTCCCTGTTCCAGCTAGTTATCTATTTATTTCTTCTTAGTTCACCTTAAGTGTTTGAATTGAGATCATCAATTAGGTTCTTGAAGCATTTTCTCCTAAACTTTGCATTTTCTTTTAAACTTTGTCAGTAGAGGGTGCTGGAGGGGCACTGCAGGAAGATGGGGAGTTCATTTGCCTGGATACAAAGTGTTACTTTTGCTCTGTCTTGTTTCTGCTGCACAAAATATCAGCAATTTGTGTGATGGGAGTCATTTTTCCCAACTACAGGTCCAGGACAGCAGCCTCTCAGTGACCTTGCATTCATGGCTCTGTCCTTGATACCACCTTGCCAAAGACATCCTATTGTGGAAACTTCTAGGTCCTAGACTCATGTCGGCAGTGCACAGACACCATCTGTGTGGCCACATGCCAGTCACCTTTTAACTAAAAGTCTCAGAGGGTTTATTTTTTTCTGTTTTCCCAATGTGGAAGGAGAACTCGAAACTTTCAATGGGTAGGGGCTCATTGAGTCTTTCTGTATGTCTGCTGTCAACTTTGTCTCATCTATGCCCTGGAAGATTATTTCCTGTTTGTTCAGTGACTTTGTAACAAATTTAGTTTGCACTACCCAGAAAATACTTCCTGCCACAACTGTATCTTCTTCAAGTGAGGATGGGATTGGCCTTGGTGATGGAGTGTTCTGTCAAATTTTGTCCTTTCTGAGATACTTTTTCTCTAAACCAGAGTATTTTTAGAGTTCTCTTTACATTTTTATAGTAGCCTAGTATGTCATGGGTCTCCAAGCCCACCACCAGTTTCCATGAATCATTAGAAGACTTCACAGGACTCAACATATAGTCACGCATATGGGTATAATTTGTTATAAGAAAAAGATACAAATAAAAAAGAGCAAAAGAAAAGGTAGAATGAACTAGCTTCAAAGCAACAAGGGTCTTCTCTGAGTCCTACAGAACTCAGTCTTTCAGCATTAAATAGAAACAACACATGTGAAGACTATTGAGGAAGGTATTTGAAACTCAGTGGTTTGGGCTTTTGTTGGAGTTTGATCACATAGGCACCCTCTGCCTGGCATGTATCAAAATTCCAAACTGCCAGAAGAAAGGCAGGTGTTCTGCATTAAGCTTATTATTTGCATAAACAGTTTAGTCACAGTGAACCATTCTTATCAGGAAATGATGAAAAAATTTCTGAAATCTAAATTCCCAGAAGCCAGCCAAGTACCAGCCTTGAAAACAGACCTTTCTAAGGAAAGCAGTCTCAAGGTGGCTGTATGAACTCCTATGCATACCTAGCATAGTTTAGTAATTCTTTATATTAAACTTTCTGTATTGAAATCATTGTGTGCTTTCTCTCTCTTAATTGTACTTAGACCAATACAGTGTGTTAATTACTTCTTGGGACATATTAAACTCTTTTAATGGCACACTAACTTCTCATCTCCTGAGAAAATATCTAGAAAATTATTGCTGCAGAATATTAAATATTAACAGAAGTTAGCTTCATGACACCAAATAACAATTCAATTTAGACAATTTAGGAAAAGAAATCTGGACAGCTGGTAGCTAGGTTTATGTCTATCTCAAAAGTCATTTTAGACTAGAGCAAGTATAAAAAGGAACAAGTGTGAAGTCTGCAAAACATGTTCTTGTTTTTATGTGAAAAACTTTTAACTATTTTGCTATATTTTGAATATTCAAATTATTTTAAAATATTCATTAAGGAAAAGGATTGGCTACTTTAAAATTCTATGAGCTTAAAAATGAGAAATGGGAAAATGCTAAAACTGGAGATAGCAGAAGCAAAATATATTTTACACATGTCCTAAGAAGCAGGTGGGGAATTGAAAACTCAAAGCGATCATGCAGGAAACTCATTCTGGGTGCTTTCTGATAAGGCAAAACTGCCATCAGCCAGGGGAGGACTCAGGCTGCTGTGCTAGCCTTTGAGTTTCATTTATTTGGCTCCAGCAAATGCTAAAAAGCAAAACTGAGTTGAAAAGGGCCATTTTTGTCTGTGGATTTCAGATTCCTTGAATTCTTGGAAAGCAAAACAGAAGAATCCCTGACTAAAGGCTTTCTGGTGAGTACCTCTGAAAAGCTATGATTCCCGTACATAACAGGATAGAGAGGAACTAGCATAAGCTTCTCTGGTGTTGCAGAGCAGATAAAAGATAGAGGCCATCTGTCATCAAAATTCCCCTGAGAAAGTTGGTTCTGTTTTGACTTTGCAGGTGAGGAATCAAATAATTTCAAAGGGTAAGTATACTAAAAAGCCATCCAGCCTAAACCTATAATTTTACAGATAGGAAACTAAAGACAAGAGAAATTAAAACCTCAAGAAGCACAGCTAGTGAGGGATATTGTTAGTTAGTAGTAGGCTGTAGAAATAGAGTTACTAGCTAGAGTACACATGCATTCAATGCTGTGTTCATACGCCACTTGATCACACCGGAGAGAACACACATTGGAGATGCATGACTTCTAGTGTACAAAAGCTGAATAAAAATAAAATGTGTAGGCATCATGACAGGCTATATGAAAATCACAGACTACCTGGAGTATCAGGGAAGATTTGTTTTAGATGTTAGACCTTACACTATTTCTTATCTGCTATGTGTTATATAAAAGTTTTTACAGGTCATTTAAATTAGTATTCTTCCTGGTGATTCACAAAGTCTATCTTTTGTGAGCAAAGAGCACCTAAGGCTTGAGAGGTTTCTTTCTTGACTATTTAAACTTGCTGTGGAACTTGTGGTGTATTAGAAGCCAAACAGCAGGGCTTCAGACCAACATTACACAAGAGTCTGCAGCCTTAATTTACACTACTACATTTTGCACTCTCTACAATCTCTATCAGCCTTGTTACCTGGTACCTAATGGCTTAAAGGTTTAACTTGTCTGTCAAAATAGCAACATAATTTACACAATCTTGAGGTATTATGGTTTCATTTTTCTGGGTTGTTTTTGTACCTTTATGTAGTATTTAGTGACATTTCATCCAAGGAAGGCTATCTTCTCCAACATCGTTGGTAACTTGAACAACATTATAAGTGGGAATTGACATGTGATTCTTACTGTTAGCCAATTCTGTGTGTGAGTGATTACTCTTATCATTAGACATCTATATTTTCATGTAACTGTCTCACATTTTGTATATCTTTTACACATGAATTCAGAACAACAACCACCAAGGCAATCCTTTAAAACGATTTTTAAAAATATTATTATAAAGACAGGTAATATGAGGATTATAAAGCTTCTCTTCACTGAACAAAATTTTCTCATTTCATTAACTTTTCTTTCTATAAAATGATTTGCACACTATCTTTCTGGAATTTCTGTTTAGAGGACTCTCATACATTTTCAATGTTTCCTCAATATGAAAACCCAAAATATGAACTCAATGCATCTTATCAATGCAGAATATAGTAGCTTATTTCTTTCTTTCTTAATATAGTATTATTAATGAAATAATAAATTACTTCAATGTTTTAAACAGTTTTCACAATTATTGAAACTCCTGAAGAATATTTCATGCAAACAACTGTAGAAAGAGAATTATCTTACTATTCTTGTGCAGTTAATATTTTTTAGCATTTATGCATATCTTAACTTTTTTCTTATACATTATATAGAAACTGATTCATTGAAAATTTCAAATTTTATGCACGAACTCTTTTGATCCATTTTTATATTTATACATAGAAGAAACCAGTCTGTGTTCAAAAAGATTTAACAAGAAACCAATCTGTGTTCAAAAAGATTCAGGGTTAAATAGTTCATGCCCTTTGATATGAAAGGACACCTCTCACCTTTTGGATAATATATTCATTTATGTGATAATTAGGCAGTTAGGGAAAGAGCCTTAAATGTCGTTTGCTATTACAAACACACAATTCTACTAAATTTCTTAAATTGGCTTGTTTGCTTAATGAACTACAAACTTTTCATTAAATTCAGTGTGCATTTGGGTTTTATACAAAGACATTTTAGAAATCTTTGAAAAGACCATAGATGAAGAAACTAAAACTCTAGATGTGGTTTTACAAAATTGTTATTTTACATACATTCCTTGAAAAATAGAAATGAAGTTAGTTCAGAATATTTTCATAGTGATCCAGTATAGGTCCTGTGTTACCTTTCCAAGGTATATATCTGAGAAATTAGAAGAACTTAGGAGTGTATCTCATTGGAATTCCACATTGGACATGCTAGGGGAGTCACATAGGAATGATGAGATTTATATTTGGATACTGTTCTAAGAAATCCTAAGATAGTTCATTGACAAAACCCCTGCAAGTAGAAAGAAATATCTCCTATAGTGGCAGAGAAACATGCTTGATTTTCTGTACCAGCAAAAAGCAATGACAACATAGTTAATTAAGAGTGTCATAGCCCTAACTTTATGTATGACTGCATATATGTTGTGATTCTATACAGCTTGCAACTAGAGAATTGATATGTTATCCTCTATCTATGTACAATGAATCAAATTGCACTCTGTTATCATATAAGCCTAAATAGAACAAATAAATAAATTAAATATGGAAAAAAAAAAGAAATATGCTTAAAAAAAAAGAGTGACAGAGAAAGGGTGGGCAGTGGATCCTATTGGTGAGGTAGGAGGCCTCAGTCCTGGTGGAGGGCTCCAGACTTTGGGCCCCAGAGCCTGTGCTTTTACTCATTTTACCTCACTACTGTCTTGTAGCTGGTATTTCCATGTGGAAACAGGAGGTATTGATCTGTTTGGAAGACAGATGTATGAGGAATCCATGGATTAGAGATAGTAGAAGGGCATTTAAATAATGGTTTATGTCATTAACTAATTAAGTACTCATTATCAATCATTATCATATAATTATTTTCAAATAATCATTATCACTACCAAGACTAGTACACATAGATTCTACTAACTACTTCTGAAAAAGACAATAAGGGAACACAATAACTGGTGGGAAAAATTCACTGTTGAGACTATAAGTACCATATACATTTTTATATATGTGGCTCTGCTGTGTACATTATGAATGCAATGAGATTATGCCTTCTAAGGATTTATGTTTCCAGGAGTCTGTTTTTTGACAACATGATTGGATAATGCAAAAGCCATTATCAGGGAATAAAAGATGGGGATTGCAAATAATTTAGTAGATTCTGGCTGTTCTTTTTCACTTATCTATTAAATAAATGTACATTTTGTCATTCTTGGTACTACCTTAGTTGTTTTCAAGTAATTCATTTGTGTGAGTGAGTGTGTGTGTGTGTGTGTGTGTGTGTGTTGCAAGCATCAAGCTAATCTATCAGAATTCTCTTATGTTTAAACGTAAGTGCCAGGAGAAACCAACCAACATGGTAGCAACCTGGAGAAATATTAATTGGATAATGATAAAAATTGGATGATTTAGACTGAATAAACATTGGGCACAGTGGCATATGCCAGTAATCCCATTGCTGCTCAGGAGGCTGTCAAGAAAATCTCAAGTTCAAAGCCAGCCTCAGCAAAAGGGAGGCACTGAGCAATTCATTGAGACTCTGTATCTAAACAAAATACAAAATAGGGCTGAAGATGTGACTCAATTGTCAAGTGCCCCTGAGTTCAATGCCCATGACACCTCCCCCCCAAAAGATTGAATAAACATTGAAAATGCATCAGAGACTATGCTAAACCCATACATATTGTATCATTCCATCCTCAGAAAAACCCTGTGAGGTTAATATAGTTACTACACAGTTCTTGGAAGACACACTAAATTTGGTTTGATTTGTATAGTTAGTGTTTAATTAACTTAAACATTCTTATTCCATGTTTCTCACTTTCTACCAGTCTGTTATAATTCCATCCCCTTCATATACACGCAAAATTTTAAAAATATTATAGAATTTGCCTGCAGCAAATTCATATACATGCAAAAGTTTTAAAATATTATAGAATTTGCCTGGAGCAGGTTTCCTAGCACAAGTCAAATAAACACTGCATTACTTTTTTTTCAATTTTTTTGAGTATGGATGGCAAATGAAATTTGTATATATTTAAGGTATGCAACATGATGTTTTGATATATTCATACATTGTGAAATGTTTATCATGGTCAAGCTAATCAATACATTTATCATCTCACAGATACCATATTTTATGTACATGCATGCGTGTGTGTGTGGTGAGAATACCTGAAGTCTATTCCCTTAACAAATATAAAAAATTCAATGCATTATTATTAACTGTAGCCACCATGCTTTACGTTAGTTTTCCAGAACTTATCCATCTTACAAATGAGAGTTTGTAACTCTGACCAACATCATCCCATCTTCCCATTTTCCCTACTTCCCAGCTCCTAGTACTCATGACAATGGAACATAAAAATGAAAAGATCAGTGAGACCCTGTCTCTACATAAAACACAAAATAGGGCTGGGGATGTGGCTCAGTGGTCGAGTACCCCTGAGTTCAATCCCCAGTACCAAAAAAAAAAAAAAGAAAAAGAAAAGAAAAAAAATTCTGTCATTTTTACAACATGAATGAACCTGGAGGACATTATGCTAAATGTAGTAAGCCAAGCAAAGAAAGAAAAATACTGCATGATATCACTTAATATATAAAAACAGAAAAAGCTGAACTCATCCACTTTCTTAGTAATTTGTCCTAGTTTGCTGTCTCAAAAATTTCAAGATTTTGCCAGTGTGGTTGTGCATGCTTGTAATCCCAGTGGTTAGGGAGGCTGAAGTAGGAAGACCACAAGTTCAAAGCCAGCCTTAGCAAAAGCAAAGCACTAAGCAACTCAGTGAGACCTTATCTCTTAATAAAATACAAAATAAGGCTGGAGATGTGTCTCAGTGGTTGAGTGCCCCTGAGTTCATTCCCAGTAACCCCCTACCTCCCCCAAAATTGTGGGATTTTATATTATTGATACTAGACTCAATCTTACTTTGAAAAAAAAGCATTGTCCAACAAATACATCTTTCTATGATGATAGAAATATTGCATGGTATAGTGTTCAAAATAATACTCTCTAAGGATGCGTGATTATTGTGCACTCAAAATGAGAAAAGCATAAAGAACTGGATTTTAACTTTTATTTTATTATAATTAATCTAAAAATTAATTTTAGTAGATACACATGGCTATTACTTGCCATACTGAATGGTGCAGTTTTATAACATAGCAGTTCTATTCTTTGTAAAGGAAGATGCTGAGTATTGAACACACCACTTGAAAATGCTTTCTGCTACTGAGCTATACTTCTAGCTCCTGATATTTCTATTTTTTTTATGTAGACTCATTTGATCATCTAAAGCTGGAATTTAAGATTGATTTCCCCTAGTCAAAAGTGATATTTTAAAGGAATATTTTATACAGAACTACAATATGTAAATAAGAAAGAGTAAAGCTTCCCTACTCATTGTGGCACAGGAGGAGAATGCTGGAGTTTTCAGCATGAGTGAGGAACAAAAGCTGACCTCTCCCATTTGCACCCACTCCAAAGAACCTCTGAGGAACCCGTAAGACACTGAGGATCATCATTTGAAATACATTGATAAATAATATTATAATGCTTCTTTCATTCTTCTTGATATTCAAAAGGTTTCTAAAATTCATTTTATGATGGATTTATTTAAAAATACTAATCAAGAGATTATTACTGTGCAATTTGCAATTGTACTAGGAATAGCAAAACATAAATCTTGCTCTCTTATATGTAACTTACCATTTATTTGAACAATTTTAAAAAAATCTATTATTGCCAATTCCATGTGTTGAATGCTATAAATATGTACTGCGTATGGAGTTGGAGAAGCAAAAGAAGGATACCAAATGCTTCACAGAAGACAGAATGTACAGGTTGATTCTTGAACAAGCAGCATGAATCAGGAGGACATGGTGTAGAGGCTGGGGAGGACATTTTAAGGATACAAGTTCTTTCAGTACCTTAAGGAGTAATTATTTGAAGATATGAAACTACTTACATTTTACCAAGACCACGTGAAATTTTTTTCTTTTCTTATTCATTGAATTTATTTTTTTCATAATAATTTCCTCATTTTCCAATGAAAAGATAAATATCTCTGAAAAAAAAATAAGAAACCAAATAGAATATGAATGCTTTTGCCTACTCCATTATTTGAATTCTTTAAGAGGCATTTTTCAAGCTTGAATACAATATCAATTTTTTGTCCCTGCTTTTCAATAGTTGGAGAAAAACAGAAGACGGAGACATGTTATCCTGGGAATATCATAAAATTTTATATGGCATTGAATACCCTTGAGTATTTTGGGCTAAAAATACCCCATAAACATAAGAATAATTAATTTGTATGGGAATTTATGTGTTTTGAATGACTTTCACATTTTTAAATAATCATTCTGAAGTTATATTGGGGCAGCTGGATGTAATGGTATATGCCCATAATCTCAGTGACCCAGGAGGCTGAGGCAGGAATATTTCAAGTTTAAAACCAGCCTCAGCAACTTAGCTACACCCTAAATAACCTGGCAAGACCCTGTATCAATATAAAAAATAAAAAGTTCTGGGGATGTACCTCAGTTGTAAAGGATGTGCTTCCTTGTGTTCCATAACTAGTACCAAAAAAAAAAAGTTATAATGGGCCAATATTTATTTTTAGCCAAATAATTATTGCCTATATTCTAGAAAATATTGTGAAAAAGCATGCAAGTATAATTAGGCAGAAATCTCTGAGTTTTACAGATTTATATTACCAATTACAAGAAGCAGACAATATCAAGAAAGAATAGAGGCAAAAATAAAAGATGTAATCGTATCAAATAAAAATATATTTATAACTTATTTATTATTTTATTTCTTAAATGTTTGAACTTGATGAAAGAGTAATGAATCATAAGAAAGGAGAGTTAAAAAAACATAAAAAGAACAAATAAATATTAGGACAGAGAATATTTTTTATTTATTATTTATTTATTTATTTATTTTTGGTACCGGGGATTGCGCTCAGGGGCACTCGACCACTGAGCCACATCCTCAGCCCTGTTTTATGTTTTATGTAGATACAGGGTCTCACTGAGAGAATATTTTTAAATATGAAAAAATCAAGAACCAAGTATAGCTAGTTTAAAAAGTAAAAGGACTCAAATTAATGCAATTAAAGATTTTTGGCAACAAAGTTCAGAATCACATTCTAAAAAACACTAAAAGAAATGCCATAGGAAAAATATTTATACATTTATAAATAGAGTTAGAATTGCATACTCAGAGGAAAGAAAATATATAAACATTTGTAGCTATTCTGTAGTAAATTATCTCTTTTAAATATCAACATCAATTGCTAAAATTCTCATGTGATAACCATAGTTATCATAGTCTTTTCTCAAATACTGTTGCATTAATGTTGACTTATTGTCTATAAATTTTCCTCCAAGTTGACACAAATATATGGATTACAGGCTGTAGGGAACTCAGGGACTGTTATTTCTTGATGTTCATTGGTGTCTAGCTGATTTATTTTTGAGCACTCTGCTCTGTCTACCCTGATGGCATGTGCTATAATGATCAATGTGAATGAGATGTATTTCCTGACCAAGCCAATATAAAAAGCATGAAAGTGAAACATTGCAGAAGGGTAAAGTCATTTTTACTTCTGTTTGGAAAAAAAACAGTTTGCTGCCTTTGACCTTTCAGTGTTTTCTTGTGGTTAGCCATCACATCATCCAATTCTCTAAAAAACAATCACTTCCAAAGTGGCATAAAATAAACCAAGATATCGAGTACAAGATGAAAGTATTCAGCAAGACCCAGTATATACCAGAAAGGGAAAAATTGAAGACCATTGACGACAATGTATTTTCGGTTAAAGTTTTCATTATGTCAATATTTCAAGATTTTAAATAGGGTTTAAAGTGCTTTTCCATAATTCTTATCCTAATGTCTAAAGTTTTATCATTGTCATGCAAACTTTTAAAATTTTCTTTCAGGACCAAATATCTAGCTAGATAAAAGTAATGAAATACAGCATGGGTTCACTTTAATTTAGATAATTATGAAATTGTGGAATTTAAAAGACACTAATGTTCATTTGGCTCTTAATTATTTTTCATGGTTTTAAGTGCGTTATTGTATGCAGGTCTCACTTGACACTGTTTTACAAAGGGAGAGATCATGATGCTTGCTCAAGGTCAAACACTAATAATAAATGGCTTACTAAGGTCATTATGTTTTCTGAATCAGTCCCTGTCATGGAGCTCTGTGATCTTAAGTGATATATTACTCCATCCCACTGTGTCTCTTCATTGGGAAGTAATAACATTTTAGGTAGAAGGAATCTTGATATTATTAATATCAAGAAGGAATCTTGATATTATGCTTATTCACATATTAGAGAAAAAACTTGTAGTTAAATGGCTTTTTCTAGTCACAAAACTAGTAAGTGACAGAGCTGATAGTCCACTCCAGATCCTGTGTTTTTTCTCAAGTGACATTATCTCTCAGTCATAGCAATCTGGCTTTTCTTTAATTAGGATAATAAATGTCAGGACAGTATTATTCAAAATTTTTAAAGTGGCAGAAACAATGTTGGTTTTATATCACAAAAAGAGCTGATTGAAATGCTCACAGAATTGTTAGGCAGCTCAAGTCTCAAATTCCAGGGACAGTTGCCCCAATCACTCTAGGAATTCACCTGAGGAAAAGACTTGCTAGTGGCGCTCTTGCCGCTACTGTACTTAGCTGCCAAGAACTCTGCTTGAGTGCAGCCCAAGCTGCCAGCGCTGCCAACAGTTCAATGACTAGAAGTCAATGCAACTACTACCGCTCTTAAAACCCAGTGTCAATTCCTTGTCATTGCAATGAATTTTATATAGTGCCCTCACCTGAGTATAGTGCTGACAAAAAAGCTTCTCCAGGACAAGTGTAATTGTGGAAACTCTGAATCATGGTACTGTGACACAGGTGTAAATCAGAGTGAAAACAGAGCCTTCCTGGCTTCTGCAGAGGCCAGGATTGCCCCTAAAGCAAGCAATTTTCAGAGTATGGCAAGTTTATTCCAAAGGTTCTGGGAAGCCAGAACAAAAAACAGAATCAGAAAGTGATTAGGTAATGATAACTTTCATGCAGACAGATATTGGAAATCCAAGCTCTTGGAATGTTCCCTGGATCCAGGATATACAATTCTGGATACATTTTTTTTTAATTTAAATTGTACAGTTAAATTTTATCTTAGAAGAATTCCTCAAAAATAAAATTTAACTGTACAATTTTAAAAAAAAGTTGAAGTGTTATTTTCCAATTGTGTGCCTTGCACTGAAATACTCCACAGTGTATGGTACAATGTAAAAATTATAGAATCTTAAAGAAATATCTGGATTTCAAAACTACTCCTATTTACTATTAGCAAATTAGTCTTAATTTGGAGACTAATTAAGTCTAATTAAGCTCCTTGAAGCTCCATCACTTTGTTCATATTAATCTATGATATAAGAAGAAAAAGTGCATAGGACAAAGAAGAGAAAGAGGAATATCCAGGATATAAGATGACTTTGTGTAGTTGCAGGGTTTGCACTGGACTGTTTTTGAGATGGGGTTATGTTAGGTTGCCAAGGCTGGCCTCAAACTCACTATCCTCCTGCTTTTGCCTCTCAAATAGTTATGATTACAAATGCAAAGGACTATGCCCAACTTTTGTTACCATTTTACAAAACTCGATTTTATCATGAAAGTTGAAATAACAATTGCTCCATAGGGTTGTATGAAGATTCAATGGGATAGTACAAGTAATTACCTGAAACCAAAATACTGTTCTACTTTCTCTAAACCCTTTGAGGAATTTTGCAAAGTATTAAAAACATTTTAAAACCAGTACCATTAATAAACAAATATATAGAATTGATTCTATTTATTCCCTTCCAAGGTAATTTTACCAACCCCTTTAAGATCCACAATGCTAAATAAAAGACCTTTCTCAATAACTCCAGTAGCTTCCATTGCCTTTCTTTCTTATTCTTCTATTAATCTTTTTGCAAGATCTTATATCCTGGAAGGCAGGGAGAAACTGAGACCAAGCAGGCTGACTGCCTACAATCATAAAACATGCTTTATTTTTTCCTATTTGTTAATAGAACTCTTATTTTATTTATTGCAGCAATGAACTCCACTTGATATCTATAAGGTACAGACTCTTTAATAACTAGTAGGACCATGTAATTAAGTTCTGGAGAGTGTTATATGACACTTTGAAAATATGTATTAAAAGGATGGAGTGCCTTTTAAGTTTTCTTCCTACCTCTGCTTTCTTGCTCCTTGAAGCTCCATCACTTTGTTCATATTAATTTATAAGAAGAAAAAGTGCATAGGACAAAGAAGAGAAAGAGGAATATCCAGGATATAAGATGACTTTGTGTAGTTGCAGGGTTAGCACTGGACTATAATATGTCCTTTGCACATTTTATGTAGGAGAGAATATACACTTGTGCATTTTAAATTCTGTCTAATACCTATATTGGTAGCCACACTAAATACACAACTGTTCTATATTGTCTGTCATTTATTTTGTATTTTCAGTCTCATCATAGTTCTGACTGTAGTAAATATTTAGTAAAGATTGAATTAACTAATGCATTTGTCTGTGGCTTTAAGACAATGTAAGTGACTTGATTTGTCTACTATTTTGCACTTTTGAAAAAAACTGTTGCCAGGCAGGGTGGTGCACATTTGTAATCCCAGAGGCTTATAAGGCAGGAGGATCATGAATTCAAAGCCAGTCTCAGTAACTAAACAAGGCCTTATTCAACTCAGCAAGACACTGTCTCTAAATTATTTATTTAAAAAAGGGCTGGGGATGTGGCTCAGTGATTAAGTGCCCCTGGGTTCAATCCCTGGCACAAAAAAAAAGAAAGAAAAAATTTTCTTGCATAATTCAGTTGTTTGTTCATTAGTATCTTGATCTACAGGTGATTGTATTCTAGAGAATTCCTAAGGTCAGGATTTAGATGTATAACATTTTGAAGAATTCTTTGAATAGTTGCAATAATAGAATTTTTCCTATTTAAAGAAAAAAATAGAAAGGTTACCTGAAGATGAGACAAATATGGGCTATTTATTTACATTTTCTAAAAAGAATAGTATTCAAAAGGGAAGAGAAGGAATCTCCATACTGCTTTCAAGATTGGCTGCACCAATTTGCAGTCCCAACAGAATATGATTGTGCTTTTTCCCTCACAACCTCGTCAACACTTATTGTTGCTTGTATTCTTGATAACTGCCATTCTCACTGGAGTGAGATGGAATCTTAGAGTAGTTTTGATTTGCATTTCTCTAATTACTAGAGATGTTGAACATTTTTTCATATATTTGTTGATCAATTGTATATCTTCTTCTGAGAAGTGTCTGTTCAGCTCCTTCGCCCATTTATTGATTGGATTGCTTGTTTTTTTCTTTTTTGGTGTAAAGTTTTTTTGAGTTATTTATATATCCTGATGATTAGTGCTCTGATGCGCATGTGGCAAAAATTTAGTCCCAGAATGTAGGCTCTCTCTTCATGTCATTGATTGATTGAAGAGGCTTTTTAATTTGAACCCATCCCATTTATTGATTCTTGATTTTATTTCTTGCACTTGAGGAGTCTCGTTAAGAAAGTTGGAGCCAATCTGACATGATGAAGATTTGGGCCTACTTTTTCTTCTATTAGGCATAGGGTCTCTGATCTAATTTCTAGGTCCCTGATCCACTTTGAGTTGAGTTTTGTGCATGGTGACAGATAGGGATTTAGTTTCATTTTGCTGCATATGGATTTCCAGTTTTCCAAACACCATTTGTTAAAGAGGCTGTCTTTTGTCCAATGTATGTTTTTGGTACCTGTGTCTACTATGAGATAACTGTATTTGACCTAGCTATCCCCCTTCTTAGTCTATACCCAAAGGACTTAAAAACAGCATACTACAGTGATACAGCCGCATCCATGTTTATAGCAGCACAATTCACAATAGCTAAACTGAACCAAACTCGATGCGCTTCAATAGATGATTGGATAAAGAAACTGTGGTGTATATACACAATGGAATATTACTCAGCAATAAAATAGAATAAAATTATGACATTTGCAGTTAGAATGAGAGTATATCTTGCTAAGCAAAGTAAGCCAATCCCAAAAAACCAAAGGCTGAATGTTTTCTCTGATAAGTGGATGCTAATCTATAATGGAGGGTGGGACATGGGATTAGTAGAGGAACTTTGGACTTGCCAAAGGGGAGGAGGGGCATGGGGATAGGAAAAATGGTGGAATGAGATGGTCATCATTACCCTAAGTATATGTATGATTGCAAGAATGGTGTAACCCTACTTTGTGTACAACCAGAGATGTGAAAAATTGTTCCCCATTTGTGTACAATGAATCAAAGAGCATTCTGCTGTCATGTATAACTGATTAGAACAAATATTTTTTTTAAAAAAGGAAGGTAAATTAATTAAATCAGATCTGTCTATATCTGCTTATTTTTGTAGAGCTCTTCTTGAAAGCATGTGAAATACTATTTAAGATAACTCTTGGCTAATGGGAAGAAGACAAGAAATAATTTCAGAAAACAAACTCAATATCATACATTCACTTTTTTAGATAGGTAATTTTATTCCAATTGAGCATTGTTTTAGAAAAAATAACTGAAAGGAATATGAACAATGATTATAGCATATGAATACATGCAATCTAATTATCTTTTCTATTCTCTAAAAAAAGAAAGAAATCTAACTTTGTCTTTTAAAGAATTCTCTTATTTTATTGAAAAAGATGTGGGAAAGAAATAGCATACAATGTGAAGCTGTTGAATTGGGTTTAGATAGAAATAGATAACAAAGGAGGGACAGAGTTTGACTCTCAATGGAGGTAGACTTGTAACTGTATGCAAGAGAAGACTGATCTGTTGTCTGTTTTCAATGGGAACATCAGTCCATCATGCAATGTATGGTTTTGCTTTGTTCAAATCTTAAATATCTTTCTTGATATTTTTGTTCACCTTTTGTATTACTGATAAAAGTTTGCTAAAAACTTCTATGGTGCATTTATAAATTTTCTTCATAGTCTGTCAATATTTGATTTATATATTTTGAAGCTATTTTCTATTACAATAGATCTATTTTTAGAATCATGAGTTAGATGGTTAATCATATATTTTATATAGCCAACTCATGTTTAGATACCAATTATTCTTTCTGACATCTCATACTTTCACTATGAGATCATTTTCCTTATAATGAACATAATTTACTGGCCTCATATTTGGTTGGTTTCCTTTCTCATTGGGCCTTTTGTTTGTTTGTTTGTTTTTGTTGTTATTGTTGTTGTTGTCATTTTCTTTTTGTTAAACTGAAAGAACTATGCCACACACCCACTGCTTTCATCTCATCTCTTCAGAACTTCATTGCAAATTTCCTGTGTTGCAGTTCAGCAGCAGCACAGTTGCTTATCAACATGCTTCAGCGAGCTGGGCACAGTGGCACACATCTGTAATTACAGTGGCTTGGGAGGCTGAGGCAAGAGGATCCCGAGTTCAAAGCCAGCCTCAGCAATTTAGCAAAGCCCTGACCAACTCAGTAAGACCCTGTCTCTAAATAAAATACAAAAACGGCTGGAGGATGTGCTTCGGTGGTTAAGTACCCCTGGGTTCAATCCCTGGTATAAAAAAAAAAAAGAAAGAAAGAAAAAAAGAAAAGAAAACAAAAAGCTTCACTGGGACATATGAGTGCAGATTTGACATGACCCATGGAGGCTGAGTATAACTTGTGTCATAACTTCTGTCATAACTTGTGCTGCTTTTATGCTTGGCTTACAGAATTTTATTGTTTATTTTTTACTGTATGTATCTGTCATTTTCTCTCTCTATAAATATATACATATATATGTATAATATACATATTTACATGTGTATGTATATATATACACATACATATTTTATTACTGTTTATCTATATATACATGTGCATATATATATCTCAATATGATATTTCCATATTAGTAAATGTGGATGATATGGCTTTCAAGACAAATTATCTTATGCTTTTCAATTTTCATATTTGTACCTTGAGCATATACTACTCAATAATCAAAAATAGTGAAAATATTTCCCAAATGACAATTAAAATAAAGAATTATAAAATCATATCCAAAATGTCACTTTATCCCTAATATACTTTAAAATTTAAAGAATTTTTTTTTGGTTCTAGATAATAATGCTCTTTCTTACAATATAAAACAAGGAATTTTGGTGTTGAAACTGATCTGTGAACCCCTTGCATATGATTTTGACTTTAAAATAACTAATTTGGAAGTAAAATGTTTTTAAAATCAATTGTATAGTTAACTATACCTCTTTAAAATATTATTATGTCCTTTAATTTTATTGTTTCTTTACATATAAGTACATTGTAAGTTATGTATATTTCATGTTTTAATAAACTATTTTGAGAATATTCTAACAATTATTCAAATAAGTAATAAATATGATTTAGTATAGGCAAATGAGGTCAGAGATTATGAAGAGAAATTGATAATTTACATGCAGATGATACTTCATAATATAACTTATCTAGGGAATATTTTAGATTAGAAGTTTTCATTGCTCTGGAGGTCTGAAACAGCATTAAAATACATTTCTTGATTATAAAGTAATTACATTTTTTCAGCACCATGGAAACACTTTCCTGAAAATGTAGAAATGAGAGAGAATTGAAATGCTTATAACACGTGCCCAAGCACTTCTGAATTATCTAAAGGCAATCACTGATTCCAAATAATCAACTGAAAAAAAGTATGAATAATAAAATAAGCAAATACAATTATTGAGATGATGGCTTTTATAAAAATAATTGTGTGAGAATACATATTTTATAAAAAGGTAATATGTACTAAAATATTTCAAAGGCATATTTCACTAATAAATTGAAGAGCTCTAGAGTGGGAACCAGATGTCCACATGCCCCAAAGCAACTTGATGATTACAGGTGAACCAGAGTTGAGATTTGCTAGTGTAAAGTCATAGAGTACACATGGCTTTGAATTTAGCTTTTATATTCTATCAATGGGCTACCATAGACAGGTTTAAAACATAAAATAATGCCTGTTTTAAATGACCAAAGGTTGAATGTATTCTCTAATAAGCAGATGCTAACAAAAATCAAGGAGAGTAGAGGGGGAGAATAGAAGCTCATTAGATTAGACAAAGGGGAATGAAGGGAAGGGAGAGGGATGGGAATAGGAAAGACAGTAGAATGTGCTGGACATAACTTTCCTATGTTCATATATGAATACACAACCAGTGCAACTCCACATCATGTACAACCACAAAAATGAGATCCTAATTAGCATACATATGCTCCATGTACGTACAATATGTCAAAATACACTCTACTGTCATGTATAACTAAAAAGAACAAATAAAAAAACAAAAAAAAGAACATGATCTTTTTTTTTCCTATAGAATAGGAGCAAGGAGATAGAATACATAGAAATGCATGGGTGCAGGGATGAAAACTAAAAAGATACTGCAGTAATTTCTGATGATTTAATGTATAGCATGATGGTTCTGTTTAGGAATACTGTATTGTATTCAAATTTTGCAAGACAGTTGATCTTAAATGTTTTCATATTATATGTGCAAATGTCAAAAAACTAAATCGATATATATATGTCATATTATAATGCTGTATACCATAAATATGCACAACTTTTTTGTCAGTCATACTACAATAAAAGTAGAGGATGGGAACCTACTGCAAACTTCACCATTGCAGAATGCCAAATAGTTTTTGTGAGTTTTCTGCCCTCAAAGAAATAGAGCATAACTACCCATCCTTTAAATTTGAGCTGTGCAAATTTAACCTTTGAACCAGTATATGGAAAGAAAAGTGAGCAATTTTATAGTGAAGAAACTGGATAAGCACTACCTAAATCAGATAATCTAGGTTAACATCAGTACTGATGAGTCATCTCACTTCAGTGCATCCTGGCATGTGTGATGAGAATAGCATGTGACTTCCATCATCTTCCTCTCAGAAACCCCTAATTCCTGTTGAGTCATTAGAAACACAGCACATGAATCTAAATTTGCAAATACCTAGCCAGTAATCTTCAAAACTGTCAAACTTCTTAAAAACAAGAAAAATTCTGAAAGAACTTCACAGTCAATGATTAAAATGAGTAACAGAAGTTTAGAAGAGTTAGGGATGGAGTGGAGAAAGAAATGCTATGGGAGGCAAAAGAAAGTCTGGGTACTAGATGGAAGCAATTACTTTCAGTTAAGTACCGCTTGTACTGTCTCTTGATTTTCTCAGAACTTTCAACCATGTGAGGAGTCGGGAAAGGTTATTAAAGAGCCAGTATATTCAATTTATAGAAGATGAGGCAATGCATTTGAAAATAAATAAGCATTTACCAAAGAGTGTTCATAAGAAATGGGTAAATTGACAGTGTAAATGTGGAATGAACATTAAGGTGAAGAGTAGGAGTATGCAGTCAATTAATGGATCAAGTCAGATAATAAGCCAAGATTAAAAATATCTAAAGAATTTGTCATGGTAAGACAGACTAGGAAAGGAAAAGGATCACCAAAATGGTAAAAGTAGTTAAAATTACATAGAAATTGATGAAGAGAGAAGGCTTGACTGAAACAATTTTGTGTTCTAACGAGCAAATACTTTGGTAAATAATAACAACAAATAGATAGTGACTTCCCCTTTTAGAGAAAGAAATTTAGATTCAGTGATATAACCAGGATGTAATATGTCTGTCTCTGGATAAGCAGTATCTGATTTATGACTTGGAATCTGCCTAACCCCAAATCCAACTCTTCACTTAAAAATCTAATCTCAAGGATATCTTATATCCTAATGATATTCTTCTCAGCTCTCCAAATCTATCCTGAGATCTCTGGTTTGAAGTTCTTTTCTGGATAGAGAGAGAATTTTTCTTGGAATTCTTGTTCTTGTTTACATCCAGGACAATCTTCCTGTCCTTTTCCTTCTAATGTTTTATCAACAGGGAGAATTCTGTATATTTAAGTATGTTCAACGATATATGTCTATAAATTGCTTAACTGCATGTACAACTTCTCTCATCTTTTTGGTTGTCTTCCTCACCTTGTGTTATGGCTACAAAAGTGTCTGGTATCTGAATATGTGGGTAGAGCAATTCTGTTTCTTGCTAGGAACTGGTGTTTCTGTGCTTCATTCAAATTAAAGCAGCTCTTTACATAGCCATGCACTCTTTCAAGTTCAGTCATTGATTCTGAACCATAGGCAAACACTAAAAAAGACATAGAGAACTTTCAAAAATTCATGGAGATAAACAGGCAGTATGTCCTTGGATTCTGATTTAAGGAAGGTGGGGTAGAGACAGACATGGATTTTTGTTTTCAATTTAAAGATCACCCAAGAGTTTATAATATATAGCTAAATTGTAAAGCATTTATAGTTTCTAGTGGAGAAATAGAAGCATTAAGCCTCTGCATGTCATTTAATCTCCATCATTTCTTTCTCGTCATGTTTTTCTTTAACCCAGCTTCCAGTCCTTAACTGTATTAACATTTCAGTAATATTTCTATCTAAGATTCAAGTATTCATATTCTACACTTGGTCTACACTCTCACACTTCCCTTTATGATGAGAAAAAATGGGATACATCTGGTGCTTACTGGCTTCAATGTGGTCTTTTTAGGACTAATGTAACACTGTGAAGCTTGACAAATACATTGAAAGTATCAGGATATTTTCCATATCTCTCTTTCTCCCTACTGAGGAAAGATCACACTGCTTTAAGAATTTATATGGCAAGCTGGGCGTGGTGGTGCACGCCTGTAATCCCAACACTTCGGGAGCCTGAGAGAGGAGAATTGCAAGTTCAAAGCCAGCCTCAGCAATGGCGAGGCATTAAGCAGCTCAGTGAGACCCTGTCTCAACATAAAACACAAAATAGGGCTGGGGATGTGGCTCAGTTTAATCCCCAGTACCAAAAAAAAAAAAAAAAGATTGTGTTTCTTAAATTTTTTTCAATCTGTTGAATTTATTTAATTTGGTATACACAAAAATTCCCATTATAAACATTCCAGTTAGAACAGTGAATCTGCTGAGTTTGATGTCAAGAGCAGTTGACATAACTTACCACTGACTTTTAAGTTGCATTCTGAGGACCATGAAGTCTCCTGTCAGGTCCTTATCCAAATGCTTGCATCATAAGTCTAACAATTTAGCTGTCATGGTAACTTGTGCCGCTGGCTTTCCCAGAAGATGACTTAATCAGATGGAGCTGCTGGATATTGCTGTTGAGATTCAAAATGCCTGATGGTAGATACCCAGAGATAACAGGAATATTACTGGGTCTTTCTGGATCAGTTGTGCTTTTACCCAGTCCTTGCCTAGAGAATAGTTTCTGCCATGCCACAAAGAAGAAGAAAATACAAATGAGACTAAATGTAAAATTATTGAGAAATAATGTGGAAAACATACAGGTTCTTCTTTTATTTATTATTTTTTTTAGATATGCATGAAAACAGTGTATTTTTACACATTATACATACATGGAGTGTAACTTGTTCTAATTAGGATTTCATTTTTGTGATTGTATATGATATTCATATATGAACATAGGAAAATTGTGTTTTCTTTCCTACTTAAAAAGGAATGTGAAACCTTGAGTATGAGAAGTGCATTATATGATGTATCTCATATTAGAACTTCCCATATTGACCTGTAAAAATCTGGCAGTGATGTTGTGCCTAGAGATGTCCCAACTCATAAGAAAATATCAAACTGGCTATATCTATTGCCACCTTCTTACAATGTGACATTCACACCCATCGGGTCTCCATTTTTCCACCCTTTGGTCAGAGTTATTTGGAAAGTGGGTTGTCCATAGGCAAAGGATGAGTCAGCTGGTAGAACAAGGGGAGGAAACAGGGATTTCAGAGCTGTGGATTCTCAGGGGGATATCCCATGGAGTATTTTCAACTCCCTTTATGCTTTTCTAATCTGCTATAATTGATAGAAGTGATCAAATCAGGGAGAAAATTAGAAGATTTTTCTTGGGATAGACCTTTCTCCAAAGGAGGAAGATAAATAATTTTTACGTGTTTTTAACATAATATTTGTCCCTGTCATGATTAGACATGCAATTCAAAACTTTTAAGGTTTATTAAATTGACAAATGACATGCTGAAAATAATGTTTGAGGAAGACAATATCTTCACTGCAAATGCATCATTGATTGATTGCAACTGCAGGGAGGACGAATCGCAGTGTAAGTACAAGAATTTTAAATGAAATTATTAAGTTAAGGTTTGAGTATATGTGAGAAAGAATTTGGCTTTGAGAACTAGTTCATAGTGGGGAAATTATTAAAAACACAAAATAAAGAGATTCTAGATTTAAATTTCTATAAGGAGACAAGAGAGAGAAATCAAAATAAATTTAATGTTTCTAGACTGTGTGAGTGATTGGTCATAAATTTAATTTGCTCAAGCAGTCCTCTTTGATTTCTTTGAGTAGCTTTGAGAACTGTCTCTAGGTGTGCACTCAGCTTCTGTGACAACATCACCCAACAACCTACCCTCTCCATCTAAATATTCCTTTTGGTACTCCAAAACCACATGTCACTTAAACCTATATACTTCAAATGAATGAAACATCTAACTAAAAGAAGGTGGTAAGACTATTTTTTTTCTTTTCTTACTTTTAATCTTAATTAGGAAGGAACTTATTTTTGTATTCTCTTCTCAATCATAGCCTTTTATCTTCTCAAGTTCCTTATTGTATTTTTCTTCTTCATACAAAGGTGGTGGTACAGAATACTGATGAGACTAATGCTTATTTTAAAATTGCTTATTTCTTTGAGCATAAAAAACCAATGTGCATTTTTACAGAATTTCCAATGGTCTGACTTCCACCATGAAGGGTTTATAGGTAGCCCCACAGCAAAAGGAAAAACAGATATTTCATATTCCAAGTTCTTCCAGAGAGTCAGAGTAAGAGTTTGAAAACAGATTACCATACACTAAAAGTAATTTCCAGAGGCTATAAGATTTTTTAACAATTGAGTTTATCTATAGAACAATAGATTCAATTCTTAAGACAATTATTATTCAATGAATACATTTTGAGAAGTAGAAAGGGGAGATGGATTACATGCAGGAGTAAGGTTGGTTCTTATTTTGTTTGTTAATAATGTACAGATGACAAGTAGGACAGTAACAGCACAAAAATACCAGTGGCTTTCCGTAGCATGAGACACTCTGTAGCCTTTCCAAAATTGAAATTTCAAGCACCATTGAAATTCTTCCTTTAATGGACCTCTGTTATTTTTCAGAATCAGAATCAAATTGAAGCACAAGGATAGTTTTATAACATTTTCCATCAGAAACTCCAAAATGTGTATAGATCATTTCATTGGTTTGATATAATTTGCACATATTTACCACTTTTGTTTTAGTTAAAATAAATTTACAGTTGAAAGGAGAATGGATAATTTTTCAAAGAAATTAGCATTTACCTAGCAATTATAATTCAAATGTTTTGATAGTAATGACCATTTTACTGTCTGAAATCTTTCTATTGTTTGCAAGAACTGACAGAAGAAGCATAACTTGTAAAATTGTGTTGATTCTTCTCTGAGGAATACAGTAGATGAAATGCACACAGTAAAGCAGCTCTGTTTAGTGAAGCAACATCTACATAATAAAGTTAAGTTCAGCTACAGGTAAAAGGTGACTAGACAGAAACACATGTGGAGAGAATTAATATCAGTTACTAATATATCCCTATGTTTACTGTTGTGGAAACTCTCCTGTTTAAAATATAAGGTCTAGAGCTAAGGGACAGTGAGTTGTTACATTTTGAAATCCTTATGATACCTAATACAGATTTCTGTGCAGTGGAGATTGTTGACATATAAGTAATGGATGACTAAAGCATACCAATATATTCCTGATTAGATATATGCATATCCACCCATCATCCTCACCTTATGTGTGTTCAAACAAACTCATTTTTGTAAATGTAACTCTGCATGAGGAAAGAAACATGACAGAGCATGCAGGCCCTGGTATCTGGGAATGCAGCCAAGGGATTTAGGACCAAAGGATCCCCAGTGATACTAATTGCAGTTTTGTCCTACTTCAAAACTGTTCCCCAAGTATTTTCTTTTTTTGTTATTCTCATATGGAATATCATTATAATAGAATTTGCCAATATATTTCCAAGTGATAGTAAGAAGAAATACAACACACACACACACACACACACAATTTGTGTAAACTTTCTTTATACTCAGTCTTTCAACAGGTCTTATATGCATATTACCCATGAGATACTGAAGAAACAAAAATGAATAAGATGTCTTCCTTCATATCAGACTGTTTTAATTCTGCAGAAGAGGTAAACAGGAATTTGTAATGCAGACTTAAACCAGTCTTGAAGGATTAATTTATTTTCAAATGTGTCTACATATAGCCTTATAATTTTTTCTAATGTGCTTCTAATCACTTTTAATTGAGCATTGAGCTTGCAGGTGTCAATTTAAATGCTATAGTGAAGAGTATCTGTAAAGGGGGAAATTACCCTGAAAGGTTTTGTCATGTTTTTATGAACATTTTATGATAACTCTGATGTCCCATGTTCCCTGATAATACTCCATCAACAGAATACAACAATAAACCTTCATATTCAGAAGGATATTTAGAAATTAATTAATATAATGTATTATCTCACAGAAGAGGAAACAGATTCAAAGCATAATACTTGCTAAACAAGATCACAGAACTCATTACTGCCATAGTTAAAATGTAGTACCATTCTTCAACCACAAAGAAACAGATATAAATAGATAGCTATAGACAGATTAAATAGAGATAGAAATGAACAAATTCACACAACTGAATTAAAATCATTACATCATTGTGCACTTAGAAAGGGAGATTACACTTTTATTGAGTATCTATGCATCAATATTGTTCTTTTCTTGAGTCTGTAGACTAATCAAACCCAGAAACAATTAACTGAAGTTAAAATATTTTATGAAATATTAATTATGAGCATGTTGATTTGATATTTTTTTCTTATAAAATTCCATTTCCATTGCTGGCAATATGAGTTTGAATGAAACAAAGACATAAAGGTCACTAATGGAGATTCAGTGACCCATAGGAAAATTAGCACATATTATAGATAATACATTACTTGGAGAAATTGCTTAAAACTTAATACGGCTTTATTTTATTTACTTAGCAACATGTAGTGTTTATTATGTGTTAGACACTAAGAGTGCTTTAAAAATATGATCACATTAAAACTACAAAAAATTGAATCTCCAACTAGATTTTTAAGAAGGAGATCTATGTATACAATTAATTTGTATCTTAAAAGAACAGTATTACTCTGACTAAAAACTTAAATGGGGAGAAAAAGGATAGATGAGGGAAAAATAAAGCTATTAAAGTCTAAAAAACAGTTGCCTTCTCTTTTTTCCATGCACTAAAGTAATATTTTGGTCTTCATACAAAAATACTGAGTTCTATTGAATGCATATCCAGGACATGAAGCAACAAGAGTGTTTCTGTCTGGTGCATTGGTATGATTCTACAGTGATAGGATGGATAGGTAGGTAAGTCGGTAGGTAAATAGATGATAGATAAGAAGAAAGGAACAGACGCACTTATATAATGCATTGTATTACAGCTACTGAATGCCTTTAATGCATTAAGATTGTTATGATTTGGATAAAAGATATCCACCCAAATCTCCAATTAATTCAGGGATATTTATAGGTAAAACAATTAGATTGTGAAAGCTATAACCTAATCAGTCCATCCTAGTTTGAATGGACTAGGTGGGTAGCAACCTGAAGATGGGGGAATAGGTGGAGGAGCTAGATCACTGAGGACATGACATGGAAGGCTTTATCTTCCCTGTGGTCCTTCTCTGCTTCTCTGATGCCATAAAGGGAGCAGCTCTCCTCCACCATGTTCTTTCACTATACTGTTCTGCCACATCTTGGGCCCAAAGGAATGGAATCAACTATTCATGGACTGAGACTTATGAAACAATGAGCACCAAAGAAACTCTTCTTCCTCTAAGTTGTTCTTATCAGATATTTTGGTCACAGTGAGACAAAAACTGATTAAAATAAAAATTTGTACCAGATGTGGTGCAAGAGTGGTTGCTGTGCCCAACCTGACCATGTAGTTCAGAAGCCTTTGGAAATGTTTTACAGGAGGAATTTTGAAATTGTAATGCAGATTATGCTCATGATGCTTTAGAGGAAAGCAAGGATAATATTGGGAATTAAAGTAGATGCCACTCATAATGTATTCTAGCAAAGAACTTGTCTACATTTTTCCCACATATTGAGAATTTATATGAAACTGATTTTGAAGGTGATGGAATAATCAATCTGAAAGAGAGAATTTCAAGGAAGTACATCTTTCAGTCAACGGAATGAATATTTGTGGTAAATTTTAGCCAGTTTTACTATAAAATTTGGAGCACAAAAAGGTACTCAAGAATTTTTAAAACTTGAAGTTTGACCAGAACAATGCTGATAAATTTGAATCTGAAAAAGGTGTACTCACTAAAGAGATCACAGTCCCTGAGAAAGTGCTAAGTACTTTAAAAAGAAACAATAGGAAGTGCCTCAAGGGCATCTCATGAATTTGCAAGATCACACCCACTAAAGATTACAGTGTACCAAAGAGAAATTCCTTTGAGAAGAGATCAAGGGGAAGCCAGAGAGCCTAAGAAACTGTTTCATAATGCTTAGTTGCACAAGTGCACAGAGGCCACAGCAGCCATGAATCTTGGAGAGTCAAGTATAGCGCAAACTTGCAAAAGATTTTTGCACCATTCATGGGGTACTGGTTCTGAAGAAATGAAGAATGCTAAGGTTAAGGTGTCATGGAGTCTTCCACCAAGATTTCAAAGGAAGCTTATAGAAGATAGGCTAAGTAGAATAGGGTGAGAGTTCCTATTGTTTGCCCCTGAAAGGACAATGTGTGAAGCTTAGAAGATGAAAATAAACTGAAATTGAGACCTTGGAAAGGAAGAGATGCCAGTAACATGGACTGTTTGCCAAGAAAAGACACTGACTATAAAGAAATTCAAGCTAAAAGAGGGTTCAAATGGGCTGTAATTGGCAAGGCCTTTGTAAATAATAGCTCAGAGCCAAGTGTCCTAGATGAGTTACATGCAGGACTATAAGACTTGCTTGCCTGACTTGTGTTTGGGTCTTGCTTTGGTCCCATTCTTTCTTTCTATGCTCCTATTTCTCTGTTTTGGAATGAGAATGTTTAGTCTAAGCACTGTATATTGAATATATGTAACTTGGTTTTTACAGGGCTTACAACCAGGAGTTTGCTTTGTGTCAAAGTAGACTTTAGATTTGAGCTTATAGCAATGCTGATACTTGTAAACTACAGGACTCTTGTAGAGAAACTAAATGCGTTTTACATTATGAGATGGACATGAGCTTTTGGGTGTCGAGATAGAATGTTATGGCTTGGAAAATCTCCAGGTAATGCAAAGATATTCAGAAGTAAAACAATTAGATTGTGAGAGCTGTATCCTAATCATTTCACCCTTATTTGAATGGATTAATTGGGTGGTAACTCTAGCCAGGTGGGTACAAGACTGGAGGAGAAGGATCATAGGGAGCATGCCATGGAAGAATGCATCTTTCTTCTGGCTCCTTCTTCCTTGCCTCTCTGTCTGCTTTTTATGTTGCCATAAGGGGAGCAGCTTCCTTCACCACATCCTTCCCCCATGATGTTCTGCTTCACCTTGGGCCTAAAGCAATGGAGTATATGAGTATATCATCCATGGACTGAGACTTCTGAAACCATGATTCTCAAATAAACTTTCCCTCCTCTAAATTTTTCTTGCCAGTATTTTGGTCACAGCAACGCAAAAGCTGACTGTGAGTCTGAACTCACAAAACAAGTACCTTAAAAAAATGTACATCTAAATATTCTTTAA
>CM053406.1:58818220-58845328 GCA_028644305.1 Xerus rutilus
CTGTTGGGGAGGGACTACCTTAAAAAGTGTGTGTGTTTTCACAGGGTAGGTTTGGGAAGAGGAAATTCACAAATTCACAGGAATGTTGAGTCAATGAAATGAGAATGGTAACTGTCAGAGACAATGTGGAGTTTTTGGACTTTTTTGTTTGTTTAGTTTAGTTTTGTTTTTAGGCTTCTAGAAATAAGTGTAGACTCATAAACATATTCAATGGATGGAGGATATAGAAAATAGGTCACAAAAAAGTGTTCAGAAAGTCTATCATTTTTAAAAAGTATGTATTCATCTTTAAAAAGTATGTGTTCATGTGTTCAATTATCCACAGAAAATTAATATAATTTATTATTCTTGAACTGAATGAAGTGCTAGTTCCCATTGCTATACTCTTGCATTTCATTAAAGATTTTGGTCATTTCATAGGATGTGTTTAAAGGAATATTGCCTGATCTTTATGTTATGAACATGAGACATGACATGGCAATCTAGACCTAGGTTACATATTATATTATCCATGATTGGAGAATATTTTCATTTTTCTCACTTCTCTATCATAAGTAAGAGAAAAATCAAACAAGTTTAAATTTGTCTAAGGCTGAGGTGAAAAAATGGATTAATGGAGATTGATAACTGGTTAAAAGTTTTCTGTTTGGGTTGATGGAGATCTTAGATGTTGCTGATTGTACAATTCAGAAGATAAAGCCATTGTGTTAGGTAGCTTTTTGTCACTGTGTTCAAAATACCAGATGGGAATAATTTAAGAAGGAAAGATGTGCTTTATTTCATGGTTTCTGAGGTTTCAGTCCATGTTTGTCTGGCTCCATTGCTCTGGGCATGATGAGGGGCAAAAAAAAGCAGAGAGTGAGGAAAAGGCCAGGGAAAATCTGTAGTCCCCAAGGGCATCCCTTACTCCCAGTGACCAACTTCCTCCAATCACGCTCTACCTGTCTAGAGTTTTACCTCTTCTCAGTAGTCCATTCAAATTATTAATCCATCAAATAGATTAATCCACTGATGTGATCAGAGTTCTTATGATAAGATCATTCCCCCAAAGCCCCACCTCAGGATACAGCGGCATCAAAAACCACGTCTTTGACATATGAATTTTTGGGTAACATTCCAGATACAAACTGTAACAATCATTAAATTATAAATGTTAACTTGATAAACTTCATAGCACAAAAATTATATCTCAGTAAAGCTATAAAAAAAGAACAGAAAAAGAAGCAATTCTAAATGTTTTAAGTCAAATGGTAGTGCACTGAAACATTGAAACATTTACCTGCTGGTGAGTGAATTTACTTTTTCACAAAGCTGCCTAAACTCATGACTCCGGGGAGAACATAATTAATGTTAATGGAGAAGCCTTCTAGAAAATGCAATTGTAATTTTCCAAAAAGCTCTTCAATACTTCTTATTTGCTATCAAATGGTCTTGAAATAATTGTCTCAAAGTATAACTATAATCTACTCTTATGTAATTTTCTTATAGCATAACAGAAAAATGAAGAGCAAAAGTCTCAGAAGGAAATTTTCCATTATAATTACAGTTGACCTAGTACTATGGATTTGGGTTTTTTCTGATTGACTTTTCACCTCCAATTAATTGTTTTCATAATTTTTCCATAAGGGAATTTTATAATCTATTTCTTCATTCAATACATGCCAGGCTCTCAACCCTGTATATAAAAAGGCCTAATCCCTTTCATCATGGAGTTTACAGAATAGCAAAAGGAGGTATAAAATGTAAATGTTTAAGTAAGTGGATGACTCAACATAGTATTTGGTACCTAAATCTAATCCTAAAATACACGTAATATTACCTCTTTTTTGACCCATTTCTTCTGAGTATTAACTTTTGACACACATACACATGTATAATGTACAAATATTCATGGATAGAACTGGTAACATGTATCTTAGTTATAAATGGTTTTATATGTTTTGTAGAGTAAAACTAGACTGAATTCATTAATTCATTAATCAGCCTTGAAGGGAGTGAAAACCATGTTACCTGCCAATCCTCCTTATAATAAATAATAATTGGTTTTATTTGTAAATGAACAGAGAATATATCTGATAGGAAAATGAACAAAAATAATTTTTTTTCTGCCAATGTTGAGCTTGTCTGTGTGTAGGCAAGAATTCACAACATTCAGACTTTGGAGAAAAACAGTTTGGATTTAAATTCTTGCTTTTCACATCTTTGCTGCATTCTTAATGTGTGAAATGTGAGTAATAACTTTCCAAAATTTTTGGTGAGATTAGTAAAGGAAGTATTATATTTTTTTCTATTGTAGTACATAAAACTATTTTCTGTTACCTATGTATAAATATGTAATTTAATTAGAAATTCAAATTCATCATGGTATATTTGTGACATCAACAACAATTAATATGATTAGCACAAACTGTTTTGAAAAATCTAGAATTAAACTCTTTTTTTTCAAATATTTCATGGGATAAAAAAGTTTCCCTCTAGGAACCATATCTTTAAGGTAGAATTTGATTTAAAATACACTGGATTTTATGTGAAATAAGCCTTTACATTGTGCCCTAAATACTCTAGTACTTAAAGTATTGCATTTGCTTGATAAATTTCATATTAACTAGCAGAATAATGATAGACAAAAACAGATCCCTAAGAAGTGGAGTCTTATTGTTTATCCCAGTGAATCTGGACTTGTCCCATAACTTCTGAGACAAATGTGGTAGAAGTGATTTATGCCAGGTTTGGGTCTATACATTAAGAAAACTGGCAGTTTCCATTTCCTCAGTAGCAATTTGGGTGTCATTCTGTGAGGAAACCCAAGCAGTAACACAGAAAGGCCCATGTGGCATCCTCAAAGTCCCCAACTGATCATCTCATCTAAACTGTTTTCCAAAGGCATGACTAACCTTTTACCCACATGAATAAGTCATAGATAAGACATCTTCAAATAAATTCTTGAGTTCTAGTTCCAAAGAATGCCTGTGGAACAAGAAATAGATCTTAGTTTTAAGTGCTGATAAAACTGCAAAATCATGAACAAAGAAATGACCGCTATTTTAAAGTGGTTCATATGGAGTAGTTTATTGTGCAGCAATAGATAACCAAAACTTCAACCAACAAAATAATACCCTCAGGGTTTAAAAATATGATAGAAAAGCTCTTCTTCCTACTCCATTAAGAATCTGCTAATACTTTTTGTCAAAGCATTTGCAAAATTTTATCATAACTACTCACCTATATCTCTTCTTTCCTTAATTAACCTAAGTCCTTCTTAAGTCCTCAAGAGGCAATTTTTGTTCCTTCACATCCTAAATCATGTCAGATAAATAGTAAATATACAATGAATACTCATTGAATAAATTAATAAATCATTTCATAAGAATTATTGTCTTCCTTGTTATTAAAAAAAAAACTTAACCCTGATTCCTACAACTTAAAAAATGTAAACAATTAAATGAAAATAAGAGCATTCACTTAGAAAACAAAATGATCATGTGATGAGAGTAGGGAATAAGGACTTTAATTCCTGTTGTGCAGATATTAGAAAAAAGTAACTAAACATGAAGAAGGAATAGATCTTTTAGAAAAATAGAAGCTAACTATAGTTCTCAATTCCTAGTGACTCCTACAAAATATTTTTATTAAGCAATGAACATAAAATTCTTTAGGATTTCCATTAAGTTAAAAAACAACAACCAGTACCTTATAATTTGCAGCAAGGAGTCTGTGAACTGAGTTATTTTAATGTACAGTCATTCCTTTAGGTGCATACAACCGTGTGGTATGAGGCGGGGATAATTAGACACCAGATGGTGATATCAACTCCAATAGAGAATGCCTATGCATTATGCATGAAAAGTGACTTTATTGTTGTTTTTATCCATTTGGTACCATTATGCTGCTCTTGGACCTCAATCTAAGTCTCAAAAAAAAAAGTTTGGATCTGGAGTTTTTCTGTTCTGAACAATTTGTAACATCACTTTGTCATATTCTGATCAGTTATCTCTGTACTCAACTTACAATATTTCTAAGAACACATTATTTTCTGGCAGCACTATAGAACTAAGTTTTCCCATTATCCAGAGTATCTGAGCTTCCTGGATATAATTTTATGTTTCTGCCAGCAGCATAAGAGTTTAAGATTAGTATCTTTTAAAATTGAATCTGATTTTTAATGATTGTAGTGTCACATTTCTGGGCTGAGGTACTTTTAAAATATCATTAGTGGATATGTGATTAATCATTTTATGTCTTTTGACCACTAAAAATATCTTTTATTTTCATTATAGATGTAATGAATTTGAAAATGAAGAAGAGAATAT
This sequence comes from Xerus rutilus, assembly GCA_028644305.1. NCBI lineage: Eukaryota > Metazoa > Chordata > Mammalia > Rodentia > Sciuridae > Xerus > Xerus rutilus. Next base: position 58,822,531 of record CM053406.1, read on the forward strand.
GTAGTGATTTGATAGTAGATTTCTTTAATATTATTAATTTTTCAATGGTAAGCTCAACAAAATGGTTGTTTATTTTGATCTGTTTGGAAAATGGCAGTTTTTAAGGGGGTGTCAAGATACTATATCAGAATTCAAGGACATGTTGCCTTCCATCCCTCTGTCTTCTCCTGATTGATCTTTTACCTTTAACCCTTGAAATAATACAGTTAGTACTTAATAGTTTCATGTTTGTTTATTTAATAAATGGCTCTACTAGATTACATAGTTGTAGTGGCAAGATTTTATCACTGAAACACAATCATGAAAGGAGAGACAATACATGGGATTTATTATAGAGATGTTCCCATAATAGTTTGCGAACTAAATATCACTACTGCCTGTTGTAGAGGATCTGACGTCAGCAGAGTAGAGTGTGTAGGCAAAAGGATGTGAGGCCAGGAGAATAAGAGCAGACTGAAATCCATGAAAAGTAGTTGGGATGTGGATTGGTTGATCGCTACCTCCACACCTCCAGATTCAATAATGCCAGATGATGCCCTTCATCATGGAGCTGAGTATATATCTGGCTCAGGAACAGAGTAAATGAAGGAAGTTTGGCAGAATTTTCTGCAAGGTGGGCATGTTTCCATGCAGACGAGGTCAGCTAACAGATCAATAACACAGTGTGTAGCTACAACAGTGCCTGCTGCTCTGTGCTTACTGTCAAGAACTTAAAAACAATAAACTTTAAAATTGTAGAATGTATCTATATTGAAAGAAATATAAATTCTGCATTCCCAGAGAGCATACATCCAGTTTCCCTTAATATTAACATTTCACATTATTATGGTACATTTGTCACAATTAGTGAACATTAAATATGCATTATTTTATTTTTAATTTTTTTGGTACTGAGGATTGAACACAGGAGCTCTTAACCACTGAGCCACATATCCAGCCCTCTTTTGTGTTTTATGTACAGACAGGGTCTCACTGAGTTGCTTAGCCCCTCGCCTTTGCTAAGGCTGGCTTTGAACTCGCAATTCCCCAGTCTCAGCCTCCCAAATTGCTGGAATTACAGGCGTGTGCCACCACACCTGGCTTAAATATGCATTATTTTTTACTAAAATCTATATTTCAGATTTTCTTAATTTTTAATCTAATGTCTTTATTCAAGAACACAGCCAGGAAACCACATTGCATTTAGTTAGCTTGTCTCACTAAGTCCTTTGTAAACAGTTGAATAGACTTGTCTTGTTTTTGATGACCTTGACAGTATCAGAAATTATTGGGCAGGTATTTTGTAAAATGTCACTTGACTGGGATTTTTAATATTTAGACTGGAATAGCAACACATCTTAAATATAACCCCTAATTGCACTGAGACTTTGTTCCTATTAACATTTTGCAGATTTCTTTTCTTTAATATCTATAATTTTTTAAATTAACATGATGCATGTTCTTTCTATAACTCAGCTTTATTAATTATGTGACATTAGATGATTTTTAGTTGCTGCATAATATTCTGATACATAAGATTTCAGGTACTCAGGAAATAGTTTTTTCTATTGTAACTAAGTCAAATAAAAGTGATTCAAATAGGATACACGTTTATTTATCTTAAAAAAAAAAAAGTTCAAAGCCGGGTGCGGTGGCACACGCCTGTAGTCCCAGCACTTTGGGAGGCTAAGACAAGTGAATCACAAATTTAAAGCCAGCCTCAGCAACAGCGAGGAGCTAAGCAACTCAGTGAGACCCTGTCTCTACATAAAACACAAAATGGGGCTGGGGATGTGGCTCAGTGGTGGAGTACCCTGAGTTCAATCCCCAGTACCAAAAAAAAAAAAAAAAGTTCTGTACGTGCTCCAGGATTTCTCTGCATCACAAAAGTCATTAGGGATATAAGAACCCTGTGCTTATTTTTTATCTATTATCCCTGCTCCCATTGTATCAAAAAATCTGTCCTATCCCGTGGACCAAGATGGCTATTTCAGCTCATGCTATTTACCACCATACAGCAAGAAGAAAGGGGATACTCTTCCTTTCAAAGATCTTTTTTTGCACATTTATTTTCTATTTATATCCAATTGGCCTTATCCTAGTCATATAACCATCATAGTTTGAAAGAAAAGCTTATAGTTACAATCCTTACTGTAGCTGAACAGTTTTTTGTTAATATTTGTAAGGAGTTTTCATAAAGGAAGTAGAAGAGAATGGATCATTGGGCAATGTAAACTGTGTGAAAGTAGGCAGGTTTGCCTTCTACTCTTGGACTTTATTTTTTTAAATTATTTATGGCATTCAGTGATGCTGTGTTGATCACCTTTAAACACATTTCTAATTTTCTAAAAAGATATCAAGGGAATAAACTATTTTAGTGGACCCCAAAATATTAGCCAAGTGACTTTCTAGAGATTTTGGGACAAGATGACATCCCATTAACAGTGTGTGTGTAAGTCCACAGTATTACTTTAGTTCTCAAATCACTTTGACTACTATAATACACTATACATGTGTATGTATATATACACACACATACATATATACATACATACATTATACATATCTTCAAAAACATTTTTGAGGGTAAGGGACAAGGATCAATTTTGCCCTGTTAGTGGCTTCTGTTTTTTTTTTTTTTAATTCATTGTACACAAATGCGGCACAGTTTTACATATCACTGGTTGTATACAGAGTAGGGTCACACCATTCTTGCCATCATACATGTATCTAGGGTAATAATGTCTATCTCATTTCATCATCTTTCCTTTCTCCACGCCCTCTCCCCCCTCCACTTTGGCTAATCCAAAGTTCCTCTACTCTTCCTAGCCATCCCTGCTTTATGTATTACCATCCACTTATCAGATAAAATATTTGGCCTTGGTTTTTTGAGATTGGCTTACTTAGCATGATATTCTCTAATTCCTTCCATTTACCTGCAAATGCCATAATTTTATTCTCTTTTATTGCTGAGTAATATTCTATTGTGTATATATACCACAGTTTTTTATCCAATCATCTATTGAAGGGCATTGAGGTTGGTTCCACAACTTATCTATTGTGAATTGTGCTGCTCTGTACATTGATATAGCTGTGTCACTATAGCATGCTGTTTTTAAGACCTTTGGGTAAAGATCAAGGAGTGAGATAGCTGGGTCAAATGGTGGTTCCATTCCAAGTTTTCTAAGGAATCTTTATACTGCTTTCCAGATTGGCTGCACCAATTTGCAATCCCAACAGAATATGATTATGCCTTTTCCCTCACAACCTCGCCAACACTTACTATTACTTGTATTCTTGATAACTGCCATTGTCACTGGAGTGAGAAGAATTCTTAGTTTTTATTTACATTTCTCTAATTACTAGAGATTTTAAACATTTTTTCATATATTTGTTGATCAATTGTATTTCTTCTTCTGAGAAGTATCTGTTCAGATCCTTAGCACATGTATTGATTGGGTGGTTTGATTTTTTGGTATACAAATCAGATGTGCATGTGGCAAAGATTTGCTCCCAAAATGTAGGCTCTCTCTTCACCTCATTGATTCTTTCTTTTGCTGAGAGGAAGTATTTAGTTTGAATCCATTCCATTTATTGACTCTTATTTTTATTTCTTGTGCTACAGGAGTCTTTTTAAGGGGTTGGAGCCTAATCCAACATGATGAAGATTTAGGCCTACTTTTCTTCTATTAGGTGTAGGGTCTCAGGTATAATTCCTAGATCCCTGATTCACTTTGGGTGTTGTACATGGTGAGAGATAGGAATTTAGTTTCATTTTGCTACATATGGATTTCCAGTTTTCCCAGCACCACTTGTAGAAGAGGCTCTCTTTTCTCAAATGTATGTTTTTGGCACCTTTATCTAGTATGAGATAACTGTATTTATATGGATTTGTCTCTATGTCTTCTATTTTGTACCATTGGTCCACATGTCTATTTTGGTGCCAGTACCATGCCATTTTTGTTACTATAGCTTTGTAGTATAGTTTAAGGTCTCATATTGTGATGCTTCCTGCTTCACTTTTCTTGCTAAAGATTGCTGTGGCTATTCTGGGTCTCTTATTTTTCCAAATAAATTTCATGATTGCTTTTTCTATTTCTATAAGGAATGACATTGGGATTTTAATTGGAATCACATTGAATATCTATAGCGCTTTGGGTAATATGGCCATTTTGACAATATTAATTCTGCCTATCTAAGAGCATGAGAGATCTTTCCATCTTTCAAGATCTTCTTCAATTTCTTTCTTTAGTGTTCTTTAGTTTTCATTATAGAGGCCTTTTACCTCTTTTGTCAAATTGATTCCCAAGTATTTTATTTTTTGAGGCTATTGTGAATGGTGTAGTTTTCCTAATTTCTCTTTCAGAGAATTAATCACTGATGTATAGAAATGAATTTGATTTATGGGTATTGATTTTATATCCTGGTACTTTGCTGAATTTATTTATTATTTCTAGAAGATTTCTGATGGAATTTTTTGGATCTTCTAATCACAGAATCATGTCATTGGAAAATAATGATAGTTTGAGTCCTTTTTTTCCTATTCATAACCCTTTACTTTCTTTCATCTAATTGTTCTGGCTAGAGTTTCAAGAACTATGTTGCATAGGAGTGGTGAAAGAAGGCATCTCTGTCTTGTTCTAGTTTTTAGAAGGAATGCTTCCAATTTTTCTCCATTTAGTATAATGTTGGCTTTGCATTTAGCTTATATAGTTTTTATAATGCTGAGAAATATCCCTACTATTCCTAGTTTTTCTAGTGTTTTGAACACGAAGGGATGCCATATTTTGTCAAATGCTTTCTCTCCATCATTTGAAATAATCATGTGATCTTTTTCTTTAAGTCTTTTGATGTGATGAATTGCATTTGTTGATTTTCATATGTCGAATCAAACTTGCATCCCTGGAATGAACCTCACTTGATCATGGTGAACTATTTTTTAATATGTTTTTGTAGGCAATTTGCATGATTTTATTGAGAATATTTGCAAAAATATTCATCAGGGATATTCATCATGTTGAATTTTAGTAATCTGAGTTTTCTCCTTTTCATTAGGGTGGCTAAGGGCTTATCAATTTCATTTACTTTTTAAAGAACCAGGTTTTTATTTTGTCAATTTTTTGAGTTGCTTTTGTCTCAATTTCATTTATTTCCACCTTTATTTTAATTATTTCCTGTCTTCTACTTTTCAAGTTGGTTTGTTCTTCTCTTTCTAGGGCTTTGAGATGTAATGTCAGGTCATTTATATGTTGACTTTTACTTCTTTTAATGTATGAGCTTAATGCAATGAACTTTCCTCTTAGTACTGCTTTCAAAGTGTCCCAGAGATTTTGATATGTTGTATCAGAGTTCTCATTTACCTCTAAGAATTTTTTTTTATCTCCTCTCTGATGTTTTCTCTTATTCATGTATAATTCAATACTGCATTGTTTAGTCTTCAGGTGTTGAATAGCTTCTAGTTTTTATTTTATCATTGATTTCTAATTTCATTCCATTATGGTCAACCAGAATGCAGGGTAGTATCTCTATTTTTTTTTTTTGTATTTGCTAAGACTTGTTTTGTGGCATATCATATGATCTGTTTTAGGAAAGGATCCATGTGCTGCTGAGAAAAAAGTGTATTTGCTCATTGATGGATGGAATATTCTATATATGTATGTTATGTCTAAACTGTTGATTGTTTTACTGAATTCTATAGATTATTTGTTCAGTTTATGTTTGGATGATCTACCCAGTGGTGTGAGAGGTGTGTTAAAGTCACCCAGTATTATTGTGTTATGGTCTTTGTGTATTTGACTCTTGAAGTTGAGAAGAGTTTGTTTGATTTACATAGATGTCCCAATGTTTGGGGCATATTTACAATTATTATATCTTTCTAATGTATGATTCCCTTCAGTAGTATAAAATGTCCTTCTTTGTTCCTTTTCAGTAACTTTTCTTTGAAGTCTACTTTATCTGCTATGAGGATGGAAAGCCCTGCTTATTTACACAGTCCGTGTGAGTGGTATGTCTTTTCCCATCCTTTCCCCTTCAGTCTATGGATGTCTTTCCCTGTGAGATGAGTTTCTTGAAAGCAGTATATTGTTAATTCTCTCTCTTTTTTTTTTTAATCCAATCTGTCATTCTATGTCTTTTAATTGATGAGTTCAGGCCATTCACATTCAGAGTTATTATTGAAATATAATTTGTTTTTCCAGTAATTTTGGTTTATTTTTGGGTTTTTAACTTGGCTTGATGTCTCTTTTGATTGTCCTTACCTTTAATGGAGATCCTTTAGTATTTTATCCTCAAAAAATAAAATACTTGGGAATCAACAAATTTTCATTGTTGTTATTTATTTTCTCCTTGTGAAATACTTTGCCAAGTATGTTCTCTAGTGCAAGCCTTCTCATTGTAAGTTCTTTTAACTTTTGTTTATCATGGAAGGTTCTTATTTCATCATCAAATCTGAAGCTTAATTTTGTTGGGTATAAGATTCTTGGTTTGCATCCGTTTATTTCAGAGCTTGGTATATGTTGTTCCAGGATCTCCTAGCTTTGAGGGTCTCAGCTGACAAATCTGCTGAGATTTGAATTGGTCTCCCCCTGTATGTATTCTGATTCTTCTCCCTTGTTGCCTTTAAAATTCTATCCTTATTCTCTATACTACGTTTTCATTATAATGTGTTTTGGTGTAGATCTGTTGTAATTTTGTACATTTTGTGTCCTGTATGCCTCTTTTATTTGGATTTCCAATTCATTGTTCATGTTTGGAAAATCTTCTAATATTATTTCATTGAAGAAGTTGTGCATTCCTTTGGTTTGGAACTGTGCCTTCCTCTCTCTCAAGAAATCTTAGATTTGATCTTTTGATGTTCTTCCATAATTCTTGGATGTTCTGTTCATGGTTTCTTACCATCTTCACTGTGTGTTCAACTTTAGTTTTGAGATTGTATATTTTGTTTTCATTTTCTGAGGTTCTTTCTTCCAAGTGATCTATTCTGTTTGTAATGCTTTCTATTGTGTGTTTTATTTGGTTTATTGTTTCCTTCATTTCAACATTGAATGTCTATCTCTTTATTGATGTAATTTTTTGCTACCTGTATTTGCTCTTATCTCTTTGTTGTTGTGATCAATGTTGCCTGTATTTGCTGTCTTATCTCTTTGTTGGTGTGATCAATTTTTGCTTTTATTTGTTTACATAGGTCATTCTTTAATTCACAGATAAATGTAATTATCTACACTCTGAACTCTATCCCTGACATTTCCTCTACTGCGTTGTCAATGGATTCTATAATTGTAAAATCTTGGATAGTTTAAGGCACCTTCTTTCCTTATTTTTTCATGATGTCTATTTATCTTTCTCTCTTGCAGTGGAGATCTGAGGTATTACAGTTTCTACCTTGAAATCTTATAGTGTCCCTAAAACTTACCAGTACCTCACCTTTAAGTGTTAGATCAATGTTACAGCACTCAATGCAATGAATATGCACCCATAAATCAATTGGGTCCTATTTAGACATTTACAGTTTTGTCACTATAAAGAGGAATGATGAGTTTAGTTGTCTTCTACCATATATCCAGTAGCTTTGCATAAGGTTTTATAACTTATAGTGATTAACAGAGACAGAGTGCTGGGGGGGGGCAGTTAGGATGTGATTTTATAATGTAAGATGTTAGAATACTGAGGTGTCAGATTATAGGACTCATGAAAGGGGAATCAAAATAAGTTGGCTCCTAGCAGGAAAAACATTAAAAAAAAGAGAAAAGAGAGGTGACCCCATGTAAGGCTCCCTGTTACCTCTGAAACAGCATAGTGTCTATTAGCATGCTTAGTAGGGATACCTCTGGCATATCCAGTCCTGCACAGACCTTGATGCTAGTCTTTGGGTCTTGTTTGTTGTCCATTGATTGAGCAGCTACATCCCTAGTTGGTGTCAGCAGTAGCATCAAGCCTATAAGTACCTTGATATTGGGCTTCTGATCTGCAGCCATGGCCTTAAATAGAAGCTGCTCCAGCTAAAGGTAGTGGAGGGGACAGTGGAGTTAACCTCAGATGGTGGTGTAGGTGCCCCAAGTTGGAAGCAACCGTTTTCAGAGATGGGGCTGGAAGGATGGGCTGTGAGCTGGCTTGCTCAGTGGTGGCATGCAGTGTTGCAACAGGCAGCTATTCCTGTCCTTCCTGTCCTTACACCTGTGATGTAGATTACTATAGCTGCTGTGTCCCAAGATGGAGACAGTTTGGGTGGGGCCTCACATTGGTGGATTAGGAGCCCCAGCTCATTGGTTCTTCCCCACCCATAAGCCGGTGTTCCTCTCCCGCAGCAGGTGCACAGGAGTTCCTGGTCCAGGCCTCTCCTTCAATAACATTTTCTATGAAGGAAGTTACTGCCCCCAAAATATACAGACCAAATATATCCTTAATTTATTATTTTATATTCATTGTTTATTTGGTATCCATTATTTTCCAAATTTTGTACTAATTTGCCTAACTTAAAATTCATGCAAAGTGTGTGTGTGTGTGTGTGTGTGTGTGTGTGTGTGTGTGTTTGTGCATGTGAATCAGATATATGAATGCTATAAGGAAAACATATTTTCCTTGGTAATAAGATAGTCAATTGCCCCTTTGTAATATTAAATTGCTTACACAATCTGTAGGCTATATGTAGAAAGATAAATTATACTATTAAATATAAACATTTAAAAGAAGTAAATTACCATCTCTAGAATCAACTTTCATAACTTCAGAGTCCATTATGATTACCAAACTGAAATAATGCTAAACTGAAATTGAAATTATTAACACCAGGTGTAATTATACAACATTTTAAAAGACATTACACCATTTGACACTTCCTACTTTGGTCTACTGAAACTCAACTTGAACTCACAGTATGATTTTTATATGGAAAGAAAGAAAGGAAGGAAGAAGGAAAGGGAAAAGGAAGGAAGGAAGGAAATTGCCTTCTTAGTTGAACACAGAATGAAGATTTTAAATTACAATAAATTAATCAGATTTTTTTTGGAATATTTGACTTGTCAAATTAGTGAGATTTTATGTAGTAGTTTCAGGGAGAGAAAATTATCCCCAGAGAATAAAACCACAAGGTGTATTCATGCGTAGAAGGTCATTCATTGTCCATTTATTTATGCACCTATGAGCTTATATTCTTCGTAGAGGAATACTTTTCAGTATACTTGTTAAATATTTACTTAAAAAGGAGATAGTGGTTACATAACAGCCTGGACTATGAAATATCCTCAACAATAGGATTTAGAATCGTAGCATTTTTGACGATTTTTCTGAGCAGCTCTTTGATTTATTTATCACTTATCACAACATATTTATTTTCTGTCTAATATTTAATCTTTATCATCTTTATCATCCTACCTTTATAATTCAATGCCCTGTACACACACACAGACACACACACACACACACACACGCATACCAGACTTTTTTGTGGAATATGGAATTTTATATAGGAATATGGCAAGTTAATGTATACCTGAAAATATTTATAATTACAAATAAATACCATCTGAGTTTCTACTATTCCTTGAAATGTTTTAAAAATTTATATTTATTCAGAAAATTTCAATCTAAAATAAAATGACCAACTAAGTTTCCTCAACTGTTATTTTAAATCAAATGAGATTTTTTAGTGGTCAGATTGCATCTGAATCCCCACTTGACCTGCTGGCTTCTCATATTCTGAATGTGCTTTGACCATTTGTTTTCCTCTTCAAATTAAAAAAAAAAATGTGATGAGACCTAACATAATTGAGAGTAACATAAATTTTCAAGTGGCTTCTTTAATCTTCTTTAATCTTGTAAGCTATTAAAAGAGAACACAAAACTAAGATTACTTTTTTCTGAATGCTCCTACTTGTCCCAGACTCTTATCACTCTGCAAAATGACATACAGTAAGAATGGTGGTAGTAAATCCATGGTAGTAAAGTGAAACTGTGTAGTGATTCACAGGGTCCCCTTGACTTTCAAGAATCCCAAGGATATTCCTCAAACAAGATATTGAAATTGAGAGCTTTAAATACAATAAAGAGTCACCCAAAGAAATCACAATCTAGTCAATTCTTAGGGATTTCCCTATGTATACATGTTGAATGGATTTCATTTAAAATAAATGGTGAGATAATATTAAAGACTTGATTTTGAATCGTTAAAATATGTTACTTTGGTTCTCTTTCTTTTGATTGTTAGAGAGTTGAGTGCCTGTTTCAATTTTAGTTCTATTTCTTCCTAAGAATTCGTCTCTGCCTGGTAAACCAGACTTAACTTTCCTGATGCCAGAGAGCTACAGGCAGGAAGCAGTCATCTCCAGAGTTCTATAAAATGCATTACATCATAATCATAGGAGCTTTGGTCCATGGAGAGTTAACATTTTGTGTGAACATTTCTAACAAGCGAATATTTACTAACCCCGATTGAGCCCCATTATTCTTTAAATTCCTATGATTTAAGTTATTAAAATTTAAATGATGTGTAAATAATTGGACTGATGATCAGACAAAACCAAGGCTTACTGAACAAACATATATTCTGGAGTATGGAAATAGAGGTGGATTAAAACAGAAAGAGCACATAACAAATTGACATTATTCATCCTAGTCAGTTGATTTGAAAAGGATTTGATGGATAATGTATTTCAAGTCAAAGAGTTGTATAAGGCAATCTAAATCAGAGTTTCAGGGTATGAGTGAATGGAGCCCTAAATAAGAGCAATTTATATTGCTGAAACACACACAGTAAACTACAGTCTTAAAGAGCCATGTGACTTTAGAAATACACATTTCAATGTTATGACAAAGTCAGGCAAATTTTGTTTTATTCTACAAATGTTACACATATATTATTTTATGGATGTTTTTGTACTCCTTATCTGGATCTTATTTTTTTACACAACTAAAGATGTTTGCCTTTGAGAAAAAAAAAAGTTTCTCCCACTTACTATCATTTTTGAGACAATGATTGCAAATTCAAGAATTACTATTATTTGATGTTTGATAGGCCATATTGTAGATATGTAAAATTGGATTGATTCATTTTTACTTGGTGATAGAAAGATTGCTGAAAAATTCTGCAACAAAAAAATGAAGTATCTACATATTTAATTCCTAGGTAGTATGAATTCATATGAATATTGATAAGTAGTTTCTTTTATGGTATTATCATTCTGAGTCAATATTGTTCTTTTTTGAGGGGGAGTTGCTTGCTTGCTTATATTTTTGTCCATATAGTACTTTCCAATATACTGAAACGTATTATTTTTGATCTTTTTCTCTTGATTATCAGACTGTATTCAACCCTAGGACAAACAAGTTTGTATTAAATAACAAAATTGTGATGCATTTGTAATACAAAATAATGATGCTTAGTATTTTTATATTAGTTAAAACTTTCTGTTCATACTGCATGTTTTTTCACAAAATTAAAGGGAAAAAAGGCTGAGAATAGCCTTCCTAGATATTGTTATTTTCCAAAATCATATGCCATAGTTAGTTTACTGATAGTGGCCCTAACAAAAATAGAAGGAAATTACACAACTTACAGTAGTTTAGCATATAATCTAAAGATGTCCTCATTTTGTAATGAGCTTCAGATGGTTTGATTGTTGCTGGATTGAGATTGCTCTGTATGAAGTTGATATCACAATTATAGCAAGATATTCTCAGAAATTCAATAGATTCAACTCTTTCTGTTCTATAAAAGAGGCAATGTGATAGTGCATTTTTTTTTTAATTTTTTTGTAGATGGACACAATGTCTTTATTTTATTGCTCTGTATGTGGTGCTGAGGATCGAACCCAGGGCCTCACGCATGCGAGGCAAGCGCTCTACCGCTGAGCCACAATCCCAGCCCATGATAGTGCATTTTAAATAATAGAATGCACTAAAAAATTACACAAAATTTAAAACTGAAGTTTTTGCTTCTTTTAAGAATTGTAGCCAGGTGCGCTGGCACACACCTATAATCCCAGCAGCTCAGGAGGCTGAGGCAGGAGGATTGCAAGTTCAAAGCCAATCTCAGCAAAGTGAGGCATTAAGCATCTCAGTGAGACTGTCTCTAAAGAAAATACAAAATTGAGCTGGGGATGTGGCTCAGTGGTTGAGTGCTCCTGAGTTCAATCCTTGCCCTACCCCCAAGAAAAGACTTGTAGCACATGAAAATGATCATTTATCCTTAGTCCAAATAATATTTCAAAAGAATAGTATTTGCTCATATGGATTTAAGTATGTCCTGCTGCCTAAAATTCATGTATTAAAGCCCACATTGAATAATCTTTGGAGAAAGGGCTTTGAAAAGGTAAACAATGTTAAATGACATTATGAGGTGAGATCTAATGCCAGCAGGATTTGTGGTTTTGTAAGAAGTGGAAGACAGAGGGATCTTCCACACTCTGGCTCTCCACCTGCATACATCAAGGAAAGCCCATTAAAATCCAACAAGAAAGCCATCACCAGAAAAGCCTCCTCCTGACATCATCTTGGTCTTCCAGTTTTCAGAACTGTGATAAAAACATTTCTCTTTTTAAAAATTTTGTGGAATTTTGTTATGGGAAATCAATTTGACTAAGACATTGATAGGAAATAAGAAAATAAAAATTATTTCAAGGATATCTTTGCAATAATGAGAAATGAAGTAGAAATCAAAGTAATCACTCTCTGCATATTTGTCCCTATTTATTTAATTACATCATGCTAAATATTAATATTATCTTTTCTTATAATTATTAGTTGGTAACTAAAATTTTCAGAAGTTAATTTGGCTCTCTGTTTTTGTTCAAATATTTTGCCTTAAGTCATTATTAAAAATTGATGTTATTTCCATAGTTGCAACACATTAATAAATTCCTTGCTTATATATAGGCTAAAATTCAGATTATTTGATATGATTCAAACCTTCTCAAAAAAGTTTCTTCTTTCTGCTGACCTCTATTATCATCTCCTCTCATACTATGCCAAATGAATCCTCAAAAGCATTCAATAACATCTATAATTTACAGAAGACAGAATCCAGAGAATGACTTGTGAAATGAAACAATTAATAGAAAAGTCCAAAGTAGAATTAAATATCTTAGAGAAAAGTCTAAACTTATAGCAACACTAAATCCTGTCTAGTTTAAGTAACAAAGACATAGTAAAGAGACCATGAAAGTCTAAATCTGAAATATCAGAAAACTTTAGATTGAACTAATAATTCTGATTGACTGTTGTCTTTTCGAAGATGATAATTCCTATGTAGTGTGACTTTTTATGATTCTAATCTATACTCTAGTAGAAACTTGGCTTGCACAATGAAAGTTCATCAATAGAATAATTGCCTACCTATGAACCATGTTACTATCATTAATACAGTTTATCCCAATGATTTTATTCTATTTTTTCCAATTTACTATGATTTTTAGAATTTTTTTTTTTTACAAATTAATCCTTTTTGAGTAACTCACTGCACTTTCCCTCCCAAAATGATCAAACTAGGGAAAATACCAATGGATTCCATAGACTTGCTAAAACTTTGCAATATGTTAAGACTATAAACATCTACTTTAAAATGCTTTTATGAACAATTTACTTAAGAACTAGATAGCTTTTTTTTTGAGACTTGTTACATCATCAACATTGTTATAATTATTTGCATTTTTAGCTGCATGGTAATTTTTATTTTGCCAAGCCTGAATAATAAATAGGTTAAATACAATTATAAGTTTACCATGTTAGACATCAAAGTGAGCTATGCAGATTGATGTCATTTAGCATTAAATGACAATAAGTTCCAGTATGCTGTTCACAGAGGGATGAATGACAATTCTGCTTGTTATACAGATACTTAACTCCTTCATGTGCATTATAATTTTGAAGATGCCTTCTGATTTACACAGAATGCCTACTGCTAGAGATATGATGCAAGGGATAGAAGCTAAAATTGGTTTCTTTTTGTTGCCTAACATCCTTGACTCTAGGATTCACTCATGGCAAAACATTCTTAGCTATTTGGAGCTTAGAATTCCACTTGAGTAGGAAAATTCTTAGTGTTTGCACAGGTAATTTGAATACTTTAAGATGTTTAGTAATCTTTCATTGACAAACAGTATTTTGGTTTGTAGCTCAACTTTATTTGACTATACCACCAAGGAATAAGTAGTATTTTTTTACATACCTTGTAGCGTACTTTGCACACATGGATCACATCCTAACTCCACATGGGTCTTGGAAACACTGTACCTTGGTGTAAATTCCCAAACAGTGTGAGAAAGAACATCTGTTGAGGGGTTATGTAATTTTCCAGTCAATTTATCCTGTCAAGAAGATAAAGCATTTCCTTCCTTTGTAAAAAACAGCATTGGGTGGAGTGAGGGTGGAGCTTAAATTATTATACAACTTATGATAGTATCACTATATTTAAAACAATTCTATCACACTGAGGGATAATGTAATTTTAATCTTTTAATAAAATTTTCCTATTTATTCGGGTATTTTGATTAAAAATTATTCTATAATTTCCAATAAAACCTATCATTTTAGGACACATAAATTGCTTTGTTTTGGAAATGTTATCTGAGTTAATGCAAGGACATTAAGGTAAATGATATTTATCTTGTTCATCAGACCTACAATGTAATTTTCCATTTTTGGGTCAAGCTAGAACAATTTATTTCAGTGTGAAAGCTTTTTTTTCTTTTACAAAACAAGTATTACTAAGAAAAACTATTAAATTGAGAGAAAAAAGAAGATATGTAATTTTATTCTAATAGTTTTATCTTCAAAATCAACATAAGGATATTTTATAATTATCATTAAGAATAGTAAGACATGGAAACAACTTATTATAATATTTTCCTCTGCTTTTTTTTTATTTTTTTATTTTTTTTATTTTTTTTAAATATTTTTTTAGTTGTTGATGGACACAATGTCTTTATTTTATTGCTTTGTATGTGGTGCTGAGGATCGAACCCAGGGCCTCCCGCATGCAAGAGCTCTACTGCTAAGCTACAATTCCAGCCCTCCTCTGCTCTTTTTAAGAAACAAGTTGCTTGTATGGGGTACAAGGCAGCAAAATATAGAATGACCACTATAATACATTTTTCCTTCTATTGCCATGAAGACTTTAAAACTTTAAAAGAATAATATTTATTTGTGGAAAAACTTTACAGCAACTATTACTCCTTTACATAATTAATTTTATTAAAATAGTGAATGTAATGAAATGTAACTTGACTTACTTTATTGCAGCCATGATAGACATGCAATTTATGAGATCATTTTTAAGTTTTTAAAAAATTTATTCTAAGAACATATGAAACAGTTCAAAATTATCTTGAAATTTGGGTGTCTTTTAAACAGGTATTCTTGTCACTTAACAACATATGAAATTCAAAGTTGTAATAAATACCAGGACCATTAGAAAGATTCGATGGTGTATACAAACCTATTGCAGAAAAATGAACATTTTTGATTTTCAAACATACCCACATTACTATTAGCTTCTTTCAATCTTTAGAACTTTAAGTTATACATAATAGATTTCCCTATTCCAAAACACATTATTTTAGTATTATCAAGAAAAATAAAACTATCATTTATTATTTAATACTTGACTTTTTTTTTTTTTTGGTACCAGAGATTGAACTCAGGGACACTCAACCACTGAGCCACCCCAGCCCTATTTTGTATTTTATTTAGAGACAGCATCTCAGTGAGTTGTTCAGTGCCTTGCTTTTGCTGAGTCTGGCTTTGAACTAGCAGTCTTCTTGCTTCAGCCTCCTGAGCCACTGGGATTACAGGTATGTGCCACTGTGGCAGGCTTAAAGCTTAATTGGATTCTTTGATATGGAAGATCTCCATCATGCAAAGGCAATGCTGTCATCAGTGAGTGATCACAGATGTTCTATGGGCATGTGAGACCTCTGCATTGACTGACACAAACTGTAATGTAAACTCCTGGCATCCTTGCCAGTCATTCAGAGTAGCTCACCCATCAAAAACTGGCCTTCATAGCAACACATTCACAATAATACAATAACATGGCAAATGCAAGAACGATCAATAGTTTCAGTTAATTAAGGAAGTAAAGTTGTAGGGAACAGAACAATGTTATTTCACTCCTCTACAAATTATTCAGGGCATAGGTTTATTCATACCTTTCTTGTTCCCATCCTGTACTTTGTAAATTCCACATCCAAATTCAATACCTTCCAAACTTCAATCAGTCATATATAAATTGTATGTTCTACATCACATCTAAGCATTAAATATAGTTTAAAGCAAGTAATGTTTTTATTCGAATGAACGATGAAATAAAGTTTATGCTATTATTATAGATAATCTTTATTCTATTTAACTCATGATTTTTTCTATCATAGGAAAGCCATTACTGAAATATTTTTGGGTAAATGGGACTTCAGAAACATGCAATTTGGGCAGATCTCACTGTGTGTTGCCCACACTATATTTCCATCAGATTCTGTGAGCAAGATCAGAGCCCTGGAGAATGGAGAACAAAAGGACAAAAGATAAAGATTGAAAAAAGAATTTAAACTAAGCTCAAACAAAAGTAACATCATGGTCTCTGTCCTCACATCTTATCTAATGACGTTTATCATTATGAAGTAATTCATTTTATGAAGCATAAAAAATAGAAATAAGCAATCAACATGACCATCCTTGCTAACAATAATTAAATTTTATTCTATTCATCATATTCAACACTTTGCAAAATCCAATTTCAGAAGAAGTCCATGTATTAGGTCCAATAATTAAATCAAATTGACAGATGAAGAAACTAAAGCACAGAATGACAGCATATCCAAAGTCCAAATCTGATATCAGAGTCCACAAATTTCAACTATCAATAATTCGTAATTCATTAAGCAATGAGCACTGCCAATACTCAAATTTTAGACTTTGTTTTTAGAATGTAAACATATGTATGAATCACATAAAATTCAAATCATATTATAAAATTGTTTTAGAAATTATTTAAAATATTTAACTGGTTTAATCATAAATATTGCCTCAATTGATTATTTATTTATTTTATGGACCAAATAGTTTTCTCTAAGTACTTATAACTTAAAAGCCTCTTTATGGGGCTTTTAGAGTCTTAGTTATTTGTGTTTTTTAAGGCACAGTTTTATTTCTTAGGAAGGTATAATAAACAAGCCATTAAGCATTTGAGTTCTAATGACAATACTGTTTGAACAATAATAGACATAAATAGAAACTTTTTCACTTTTACATAACCACAATCACTTACAAATGGAATTTCTGCACTTGCTGGGCACCGCCTTTTCCTCAAACCTGGGAATCATTGTGGGTACTTTGCACTCATTTTCTGTTCCATATTGATTTTAACACAACACTTGATTTTATCCTTGGAATTACCAAAATACAGTTTTTGGAAGATGTGATGTCACTGGAAATATTATAGCCCCTTCTAATTTTGAAACTGTAACCATGAAACCAGTGCATGATACATTAACTGACAACTATCAAGTATTGTGATTCTCTCTAAAACTTAAAATTTCTCATTAAATTTGGATTTTCTTAATAGCATTCCAGAGTGTCTGACTACACACTTTGAAAAGTACAGGTTTATATTAAAAGAACCATCACTTATTTGCTCACAGATTTGAGTTCACAATTTAGACAGGACCAATTGCCTCATCCTTGCTTTATGTGACCTATGTTAGATGACTTATCTAAAACTGAAGGATCAGCTTGAAGATAGCTCACTCTTAAGGCTAGAAAGGTCATTCTGGCTTTAGCTGGGGACTTGGGAGGGGTGCTTACGAGGGAAAATCAATTGACTGTCAGTGTCTATCTCTATGTGTTTGCCTGCCAGCATGACAACCATATTCCAAAGGAATGGAAGGAGAAACTGCTTAGAGAGTAGATGTGGAACTGGGACTTTATTACTTCCATCTTTGCTATCATTAATTGAAGAAATCCAGATTCAAAGGGATGGAGAATTCGACTGTACTTCTGAGGAGAGAGGGAATAATTTTTTATCAAATTTTAATAGACTTTAGTTGGTATGAAATTTGTCAAGCAAATATTCCTGGAATAATTTATACAGTAATATAAAAGTTTACGTCATTAAAAATCTACTGTGTTGTAAGTAAAACTAAAAATTAGTAGTATGATTCTGAGGAGAAAATACTATAATTCATGGAGTGTCTAAAAGGCAGTGTTTAATTCTGGCTTTCCTGAATTTGTGCTAAATAATATAAAATTTTAACATTATACCTATTTTTGAACAGTGGCCTAAATGACAGATAGATAGATAGACATAGAAAGAGTGATTTATTACAAGGAAATTACTTACATGATTAATGGAGACTAGGAGCTTCAAAATCTGCAGTTAACAAGCCAGAAACTCTAGAAAACTAATATAGTTTCAGTCAAGTCTGAATACCTGAAAAAAAGAAGGACCAATGATATCAATTCCAATTTGGTCAGAGTTCAAGGCCAAAGGCAGAAAACAATGTCCTAGCCCACAGAGTCTGAGAGAGTGGGTCAGCGGGAGGGTGGCGGGTACTGGATGGGGGAGAGGAAGAGGGAGAAAGAGAGAGAGGAGAGAAACAGAGAGAGAGAGAGAGAGAGAGAGAGAGTATTCAGCTTTTTTGTTCTTTTCAGAACTTTTGTTGATTGAAAGAGGCCCATCTACACTGGAGAGGACAAGCTGTGCAACCAAATATTTATATTTAGTTGTACATATTTAACCAAATATCTGGGCATCTTATAGCCCAGACAAATTGACATACAAAATTAATTATCACACTTATTTTTTTCATAATTGAAAACTACAGTGAACATCCTAATATACAAATATTTGTTCTTGACTTCATTGTTTCTTAGTATCAATTCCAGAAGTAAAATTGCTCTACCAAAAGATCTGAAAATCTAATGTTTTATCACATACATATTGCCAAATTGTCTCTAGCAATGCAAGTTCACTGTACCTTACCAGAAGCAGCACGTGGCTCTTTTCCTTTTACTTTTTAATCTTCATTCCACTTCTCCAGTAGCCTAATAATATTTGAAATGAAAAACTTGAAATATTTAAGAAAAATATAGATTTTTCTGGAAAGGAAATAAACTAGGATTCTATAGTAAGAAATAAATATATAGAATACCTTTGCATTTTTTATAGCAAGAAACATAAATATTATCAATTTTCAGTTGCTAAGTTAACATCTTTGCATTCCAATTTGCCTGCTTATTGCCTGTTTTGTATCACCCTCCAATATTTGATTGACAAAATTCCTTGCTCCACAGTGCTTTACCCTGTGATACTGACAGTTTTGTCCCAGAGATTCTACTCATATTATTCTTAGTTTAGGAGTTAAGTTCAGGTTAGACTGCTAACACCTAATTCTACAAAAGCTGAAATTCTTTTGGGTCTGTGAAGATTTTTCTGGTTTGTTTAGCTTTGCAAATAGCATCTCTCCATTCTAACTGAATATTCCTCAGGAATCCCTGTTCTGTTTCAAAGTCCACATTATCTCTTATATGGCTTTGGCAGATTGTCTGATCCCTTTGTTGGGAAAAGGACTTGCTCATCACAAGTCCAATCAAAATCTGACCATTCACTGAGAAGTGACTTAGCCCTTCAGGTAAAACACACAGTAGAAACTCAATTTTATTCAGACTTCATCTACCCTGATTTTAATTATTAGACATTTTATATACATATTAATAAGCATAATATCAAATCCATTTAAGAACTGCAAGTTGTAAAACTATTTTCAGAAACTGATATCTAAGTGGATTCTCTTTGACTTAAATTTTTCCTGTAGTCTGTAATTTTTAGAAAACGTTTGCCTTAATTAACACTGGCCATGAGATTGTAAAAAAATGCTTTAAATATTTTATTTTACTAAAACATATATAGTTAATGCCTGCATTTGGCATAGTACAGAAAAGCAACAAAATGTTCTCCTTGCAAATGCAAGTGCTTCTGGTTCAACAAAAGATTTAATTATAAAACAAGGGAGATGACAAGATGTATTGTTTTCAATGCCACTCATGTCTTCAGCTTCTTACAATTGCCTAATGTGATGCCTTCCAGATTCTTTATATTTTTTAGTTTTTGGTCTTTTACAGATTGATAATACTATTCTAATTGACTTCTACATACATGGAGAGGAAAAAATCATTTTCTGTCTATATGACATTTTCATTTATTTTTAGGTAGTAATTTTCCTGCCTAAAAACCTTTAAAATGTTAATCTAAAATAAGCAAATAGGTTTATCAAATTAGATACATACCAAAGAAGATGGAAATCTAATAAAGAGACATCATTTCCAGCTATATATACCAAAATTTTCATTAACTAAATCTCCATTTATTCCCAGGTTGAATTAAGATGAGGGATATAGATAATATTTGAATTCTATTTTCTATAAGTAGATGCTTTATGATCCATCCTAATATAACTACATAATGTATAAGTAATTACTTTTTGTGTTTTTATTTATGCAAAAATGAAATAAAAAATTCTTAATAGAAATAAAATATTTAATTAAAAAAATTTATAATAATATGCCCAATTTTCATGTATATGTAACTTCAATACTAGGAATTAAGTAGGAATGAGAAGACTAGGAATGAATAAATATCATTCTTAATAATACCTGTATGCGTTTAATGGTTAATAAATGAATCCTTTATACTCAATTCATCCTCTTCTGTTCAGCTTATTAACCATATCAAATTAATTTTATTTGTTATTCTCAAAAGGTCATTTATCACTTTTTAATCAAATATACTATTCATTCACAACAATTATATCTGTTCCTAGAAATGTAACTAAGTTTTTCTTGAATTTAAATATAAAATAGTGAAAAACTTACCTAAGAAACAAAGTTCTAGAAAACTATTAACAAATGATTAAAAAATGTTTAACTATGAGGAAAATATTTTTGCATGAGAATTTATAGTAGTTGTTTACAACTAAGAACACTGAATCTTTCATTTTTAATCATTGAAAGAAGTTGCAAATAAACATATAGAACTAAAAATTAAAGTGACTACTATTTAAATAAAAAGTTTAAATGGTAATTTTTAAATTTACCAACAAAAGTTAAAAAAATTATTACATTTTTATCATGAACTTAAATTTATTGATTTAGTTTTTATGCATGCTGGTATCCATGAATTATTATAGATGTTGATTTGCCAAAAAAGTTATTAAAGCTCTACCAAACTAGTGTGTGACACATATACTAGGACATATGTTTGAAAACATTTAAAACAGAGTCAGAATCTCAGAATGGAAATTATATAAACTGTTTTCAATCCCTCTTCATTGTTAATTAGTTCTGTGGCCTTTGTCTTGCATGTAATTTTGGTGAAACAATGTTTGCTCACTAGTAAAATGAATAAAATATGTGTAATATTGAAGCATTTCTAGGAGGATAAACATATGGAATGCATGAATGTGCTTATCAGCATGCTTGGAGCCAAGCATGATATAGTTGCAGATCAATTAATGAAAATAACATTAACCACTACTATTATTAATACTCATGACTAAAATGTTTATATTTGTGTATTACATACAGATAGGTATATGTGCATATATGTATATGTAAATATACAATCAAGAAATAAAGATTGAGAAGGCAGATATTTACCAGCATTAGTTCTGCTCTTATTCAGATATATATAAAGAAAAACAAAAAGTGAATCACAATGAAAATAGGAATAAAGGATAAGAGTCAATCACATCACTAGAATCCTTGATAACATTTCCTATATGCAGAAATAGACATGAGTTACATAAAGTTTATAAAATAGCACCAAAAATGATAGTGGAAGATGAAGATCATAGTCAATTCTACCTTCAGTAGGCTGTATCAGGTTGATACAGTGCCAATGAGAATGGGCACACTTGCTACAGAAAACCTTGATTCCATGGTAAACAGGCTTGGGATTCTTCCCTGTTGTCCTCCTTAGTAATTATCCAGGTATATCAATGTGAGACTGTAGAAATTATATATATAATCCTTGCTTGAAAGAGAGAATAACAGACTGTCCAACCCCAAGCTCACAAAAATCTTTTAAAACCTTAGGGCTATTGTACTTATAATTTTTCCAATAAGTCATGTGGGAAATACTCTACCAGAGCTGCTGAGAAGTGGTATTTTTGTGAAGAATGAAGTATTATAATCCTGTAGGTCTGCTTATTAGATTTCAAAGATAACATCAACTCCAAATAAGTCCTTTAGGAAACATTCTAAATTGAGGTTCAATAAATAATAAATTGAGGTTCTTATGCTAGAAATGGCTAAAGGAGCTGAGCATGAAAACTACATTTTTCTTATAAAGATTAAACATGTCCATTGCATTTTGCAATAGAGATCATTGATAACCTTGGAGTTATTCAGTTTGGGGAAATGAAGTCACAAAAGTCAGACAGTACAGAAATAGAGAAAGGTTGACTGGGAGGTCAAGAGACCAGGTAATAGCCGGTAGGAGGTGGGGTGTGGAATAACGAGATACTTCTGAAAAAAATTTAAAAAGAAATAATCCAATTTAAAAGTAAATGAAAATTATCTATGTGAAAAAGAGTTTTGGAAGATCTAAAAAAGAAAAGACTCTTTTTAGGGGAAGATAGAATATCTCTATTTTGTCAAAAAAGAGAAACAGGATGTACTCAGACAAGGGTAAATTCACAGGTTGGTAGATCTGATGACTTCTATTTTATTGTAATATATAAGGCAAGATGACAGAAAATGCAGGGAGGATTCAGATGTTTCGTTCAATTAGAGATGGTTTGAAATGGTTATGATTTGTGGTCAAGATATTAATTAT
>CM053406.1:58845828-58862084 GCA_028644305.1 Xerus rutilus
AAATTGTTAACAATATATTGCCACAAGTTGCATAGAAACAGTAACAATGGTCATTATTGTCTTATATGAACATGGACATATCACTTTACATTCCATATTTCAATATTATTTAATGTATTTTTTATTTAGTTATAACAGTTTCATAATGAGAAATAAGTATATTAGCCTAAAATCCATATTTCCAGAAAACAAGAGGTAACACAAAATCCTCGAGGACAATATTTGGGAATATGAGTCCAGTGAACAACTATGAATCACTGAAAGAAAGAGGGGGAGGTTACACTCAAGTGTGTTACTGATTTTTATTCTCTACTATAGGGAATGGTGAATCCATCCTGCCAGGATCTTCTGAAGAGCTTTATGGAATGTACCTCAAAAATGTTCACTTGAAAGATGAAAGAGAAAAAACCATTTATCCATAGCATCCCCATATAATGATTTAATGTTAGCTCCAGAAATGTACCCTCTTGTTCCAAAACATACATGTGAGTATATAGTGAATGCCACAGATGTCTGGAAACAGGTGATGAGACATGCAGCATTTTCAAGTAAGGTACTGTGATGGCAAAACAAGTCCAAGTTCATATGGAACTGCATTATACCTGGAACTAAGTCCCAGAAAACATGAGCCAGAGCAGAATGAGGTCTGATTAAATAATACAGTAGATTAAATTTAGAATTATATATGTAAGAAACAATAGTTGTTTACTATTGACATGCTATTGATATGTATACTATGTTTGAATATTTAAACTCATATTTTGTCATTTCTATTTATCTGAGCCAGTTTAGAATAAAAAGCAAATTAATGGTGTCTAAAGGTAAGGAAAATCTAGTGACATTGGATTATTCTTTGAATCATATCATTCACCCTCAAAAGTTACACACACGTGCGCATGCAAAAACATGCTCAATTATCCATTCAGATTAAATTGCCAGTGACCAAATGTGAGCTGGATATACACTTTACCACATTGTCTTCTTATGACCTTTTCCTTTTACCTAAGGGATTTACTTCATATTAATAATCCATTTGGATTATGTGCATCCCTTGATCTTTTCTTGTAATGTATCAATTAACATGTCTTTTAAAGAATTAACTATTTTTCCTTGAAGAGACAACTGGCAAAATATGCACACCATATATGTGAAGGTCACATTTCCCTGAAACTTTCCAGTGCAGCAGCTTACTAGGTTTTTGTTTGTTTGTTTTTGTTTTTTAATGAAGTGATTATGGGTGTGGAGAGGAGGGTGGTCAACCTAATAGGCTACTGAGCGCTTAGTGGAAAGTTTCCTCTTCTGCAATTACAGAGTACATCTTCATGAAGGTATAAAGAAGTACCCTTGTCAAAACACTTCTTGTAGCTTCTAGGAAAACCTTTCATTCCAATCACTGTTGTGTCTTCAGTAGAGATTACTATGCAGTACTGAGATTAGTACTTCCATATAGCAAAGGACCATGTTCTCCCTGTCCCACAGCATCCCCTCTTCCACAGCATCCCCTCTTCCACAGCATGCCCTCTTCTATGTAGTCCAAATATTGAAAGATGAGGATTTCTAACTCATTAGCTTTGGCTAACAGAGAAAGAGAATCCTATTAAAACCAAACCATACCCCAATCCTCTAATAACTGAGAGATACTTGTATTATAATGTGAATGGATCTTGAAAGAATACATAAAAACTCTCAGAACATAAAAACAAAGTTTTCGACCATTTAATGAAGCTCAGCAAATTGAAGATAGAAACAAAACAGAGAAAATGAAAAGGGGCCTTGGGTAGAGCAAATTTAGTGTGAAAAACAGAAGCACATTTAAATACATTTAAGAACATGGAGCAATTTAAGAAAATATGATAGAAAAAGAAATAGAAAAATGGTTTTGGAAATAAAAAAATTATAACTCTTGAATAAATATGACAATTTGAATGGGATAACTGTAATGGTTAATTTGAATTGTTATCTTGATTGGATTAAGAGATGCTGAAGATTAAGGGGCTTCTGGGTTTTTCAATGAGGGTGTGTCTAGAAATGATTGGCATGTGGGATAATAAACTGAAGTGGAGACTCTCTCTAAGCTTGGACTGAATTGTCCAATAGGTTGGAGGCTTGGATGGAATAAAAGTTGGAAGAACAAGGAAGCAGCAGCCAATGCAAGATGGATTCTAGAACCAATTCTTGATTGCTGCTGTGATCGCTTGAGAACATCAGACTCTCGCTTCTTCCATAGTGGATTCTGCCAGTGATTCTCCAAGGAGTTTTCAGTAGTCTTCATTCTCTGACTGGGGTAGCATCATTAATTGCTCTTGTTCTTCAGCATCTTGGACTGTGCAGCTCTCCTGCCTGCAAACAGCTATTGTGGGCTACCTAGCTTAGCTACTGATTGTGTAAGCCAATTTAATAAATTCCCATTCTATAATCATACCTCCTGTGGGTTATTTTCTTCTAGAGAACCTTGACTAATACAACAACCAAAGTAGCACTAGAGCAAAATAAATAGAGCAATTATATCACAGCATAGATTATAAATAAGGGAGAAAAGAAAAATATTGAAAGAAATATAACAGAGACAGAAATCAGATCAAGAATACCTAATTTTTAGGTTATAGTAGTTAAAATTACTAGTAGTTAAAATGCAGTAGTTAAATAGTAGTTAAAATGCAGATGGATGAAAAGCACTAAAATAAGAGTAGAATGGTTTGACTAATCATATCAAAATGATTCATTAAGAGCTAAGACACAGATTTTAAAAATCCTAAGGAATCTTCTTGTCACATGCATTAGTCTTTTCGTGGTGCCATAACAAAAGATCATAGACTGGATGGCTTAAATGATAAAATTTGCTTTTCGTAATTTTGAAGGCGAGTTCATACAAGGTAAAAATGCTGGCAAGGTATCATGCGTTGCAAGATCTCTTCCTTTGGTCTATCTGTGGCTGCCATCTTTCTTGTGTTTAAATGCTTCTTAATGCAGGCATAGTGTGTGTGTAGAGCAGTCAGGTGAAGAGACCTCGCCACTGCCTCATCTTATAAGGGCATGGATTGTGCTGAATCAAAGCACCACTTTTTCAACCTCATTTGAATTTAATTATTTCTTTAAAGGTCCCAATTCCTAATGCTGATTTACTAAGGGTTATGTCCTTAGCATGAGGAATTTCTGAAGAAATAAATATCCAGGATATGACAACAGAGTAGAGAATCTTATGGATTCCAGATAAGAAATCACATTGTCTATAAAAAGAAGACTAAGCACTTTGGGAGGCTGATACAGGAGAATTGTGAGTTCAAAACCAGCCTCAGCAATGGCGAGGTGCTAAGCAACTCAGTGAGACCCTGTCTCTACATAAAACACAAAAAGAGCTGGAGATGTGGCTCGGTGATCGAGTACCCGAGTTCAATTCCCAGTACCAAAAAAAAAAAAAAAAGAAAGAAAAGAAAACTAAGACCAATATTCTTATCTGCAACACTGGAATATTTAAGATTCTGAAATACTTTATAACAGTAATCATAAATTAACTTTTTCTTACTTCACCAGGTTATTTTTTAAATGATTAACAAATATTACTTCATTTAATTCCTACACTTTACAGAAAAGTAAACTGTGTCACTGATCCATTATAGAGCTGAGAAGAGGTATTGCTGGGTTTAAAGTCAGGTGCTTTAGCCCTTGAGTGTTATTACATATTAAACATTGAATAGCTCAGAAAATATATAGCCCATCCATTCTTCCAAAGAAAATGTTTCAACAAAATTAAAATTTAATAGAAAACATATGTATAGATAGGGAAGCAAACTGTACAAAAATTGTGAATGGCAAATTTAGTGAATTATACAGTTAATTAAAAGTGAATGATGAAAACATCATAAGAAATAATATAACTGATATTCATTATTGTAATTGAAAAACTAAGAAAAATTTAATGGCATGAAACTAAATATAACATTTGCATTAACAGTGTAGGAGTTGGCTGAGGATAGAAAAAGAGAAGTGAAATGAAAGTGATTTAGACTCGTGATGGAGAGCTCAGTAAATATTTGAGTTTAATCCATAGAGAAAATTTGTTAAAATATGCCTATTACACAATAAAGAAAAGCATAGTTAAAATTTTCTTAAAAGAGCAAAAGACCCTGCTACATGCTTTTTAAAAGAGGTATACTTAAATGAAAAAAAGGCCTTATGAAAGAGGCATCAATAAAGTTACATCAGGCAAAATAAAGTTAGAAAACATTGAAAGTAGTAATGTTAAAATTTGACAAAATTGCCTTCATACAAAGACCGCAATATGTCGTAATAGGGATCTTTTGCCACAAAAGTAAAACAAAATTGGCCAGGAAAAATTGATTGATAAATAGTGTGTAGTGAATATGCTATGGAAGAAAACTAAAAACAAGCATTTAGAAATCAATAATGATGAATCTTAAAACAGTTTTCACATAATTTGAAACATGAAGTAGACCAAACTGAAGTGAATAAACAGTATTATCTTTGGTTCATTGAATTAACTACTTATGTAACTAAATTATACAAAATATATTCATTATTATCTAAAATTTTATAATAAATTAATAACAGGGACTGTGCATCCGTTATGTGTCAGTACTATTCTACGTAAGATACATATATAAACTCACGTAATTTTCATACCTAACAGAATATGTGTTGATACAATTTCACTTTTACAAAAGAAGAAAATAATGTTTAAGAATATATTTGCTCAAAACCTGCTATAGTTTTTATATTGTTTGATTGTACCCCATACATTCATGTGTTGGGATCTTGGTGTCTAATGTAGTACTGGTGAGTGGTGGACCATTAAGAAGGGGAGCCTAACAGGATATCCTTAGGTTTGGGGGACATGTCTTTGGAATGGATTATGGAACCCTAACATTTCTGTCTTCCTATTTTGAAATGTTATTTTTCCTTGACATACTCACAACCATCATAACATGATGCACTCAAGAGGATCATCAGCAAATTTGATGCCCTTGAACCTCTAGAACTGTGAGCCAAATAAATCTCTTATATTCATAAAGTTAGCCTGCCTCAAGTATTTCCCTGTGGCAATAGAAACTGACCAACACAAAAAATGGAACCAAAGAATTGGGCTGTTTCTACAAGTATACCTAAAAATGTGAAAGTGTCTTTGTAGCTGGCTTACTGGAAGAATATAGAAGAGTTTGAAAAGAGGAAACAATTAGAATATTGTAAGCAGAGCAACATGAATGATTCTGGTGAAGTCTAAAAAATCAAGGAGATAATATGGAAGATCTAAAACATCTTAGAGATCACTTAAATACTTAAATGATCGTGGTCATAATAAGAATGCCGACAGAAAACGTGGGCAGTCAAAGTCTCGGATAGAAAGGATCCCATTGGAGACTGGACTGAAGTTCATCCTTACACTAACAAAAACTTCACACTGCATTTTTTTTCATGTTTTACAATTTTGTGTATGGTTGAATTTTAGAATGATGGACCCACTGGGCATAGTGCTCAATGTCTGTAATCCCAATCATGGGAGGCTGAAGCAGGAGGATCTCAAAGTCTAGGGCAGCCTGTGCAATTTGGCGAGAACTTCTATTTTTTTTTTTAAGTACTAGGGATTAACTCAGGGGCACTTGACCACTGAGTCACATCTCCAGCCCGATTTTGTATTTTATTTAGAGACAGGGTCTCACTGAGTTGCTTAGTTGCTTGCTTTTGCTGAAGATGGCTTTGAACTTGCCATCCTCCCACCTCAGTCTCCTGAGCCACTGGGATTACAGGTGTGTGCCTCTGCACTAGGCTGTAGAGAACCTGCCTTGAAATAAGAAAATATAAAAAGGGTTGGGGATGTATTTTTTCAAGTACATAGTGGAGAAGACAGGCAGATGTTAAGTGATTCAGGGGCATACAGTTTAAATGAAAATTAAGAAAATGAAGGAGTATTTAAAGAGAGGGAGATTATAGTCACAGAATATAATCTTGGGGGCAAAGATTAGATTAATGCAGCTACAAACTCAATCCCAAGGATTGCTGACAACCACTGGAAGTTAAGAGAGAGGCATAGAATACCCTACCCCTAGCAGCACCAAGAAGGAACAGGTGCCAAAAGTTTGTTTTCACTTTTCAGACTCTTGAATGTTAGAGAATGAATGTCTGTGACTGCACACCCTCTAGTTTGCAGTCCTATGTTAAGAGAACCTTAGGTAACTAATATAGGCAGAAACTACTATTCCATTTTGTAATATGATAAAAATACAAAAACTTGTAATCTGATAAAGATAAGAAAAACAAAGTGCAAGGTAGATAAATGACTTTATAACATTATAAAACTATAAAGTGGTGAAGTTGGACATTTAGTTTGAAGAAGTTTGACTCAAGAACATAGACTTGGCCACGTCGTATTCTTCATATCCTGATACACAGTTTTATTTCAGGTTTGTAGTCAGTATTAACTGAAATGCTACTACATGCCCAGTGCCATTCTAAGCACTGGAAATGCAGCAGAAAACAAAACCAAGATAAAGCATCTACAGAGTAGTCTAGTGAGGGAACACAAAATAATTAATGAAAAATATGTATTATTTTAGCTATTAGTATTATAGAGAAAATATAATGGGTAAAGAAAATACGAAATTCTAGGTGAAGATTGGGGAACATGAAATTTTAAATTTGGGTGTTCAGGGGAGATATCATACTAAGTGTGATACTGGACTCATTGTGGAAGGAGAAATAGGAGCTAGCAAGTTCACATCTGGGCTTACAACTCTCACTGGAGAGAAAAACAAGTATCTTAAAGTCCAAGTATGTTGAGGTATTTGAAAAATTATATAAAGGTCTTTATGATTGGAGTGGGATACAAAGTTTAGTAGGAGTTTTGATTATGGAGGAGTTAAAAGTAAAGGTTTAATGTGGATATGTGTATGTGTACACACACGCACATGAGATAAATCTGTGTGGTGTAAGCTTATGAAATAAAGATTGACAAAATATAGAAGTGACCCATATGCTAAATTCTGAACTCTTCAAACCTTTAAAGCCCAAGAAATGAGGAAGAATCAGCAAGTATGTCTGAAAGTAGCTGTCATTCAGTAAGTAGTATATCCAAGGATATATTTATCTGGAAGATCACTTTATTTTTCAACAGCAAAGTCTTATATTTTAAGGGGAAATGACAATTCAAGAGATGTATTCAAATGTTTAGACTTCGTATTTATATTCTATACATATGAAATTTATTCAGAATCATTGCAAGGAAGAAAAGGCTAGTACTCATAAGAATTTTCAAAAATGCTTGGATTGTAAAATTTTTGTATCATCATAAAGAATTAAAGAAAAAATATAACAAATCTTTCTAAAGATCACTTTCTATGGATGATGGGAATCATAATGCTGCTAACATGAATGCACTGTTATACCGCCTTTTCCTTTTAACTATTCACCCCGTGATTTTTATTGCAATTCTTTTACTTAATTTGGGTGGCCATAATTAGCTTGAATTCATGGCCTTGGTTGTCTACATTTTGCCTTCATATTTAGACAGTATCAAGATATGGGTAGGTGTATCAACTTCCTATAATAAGCTATATCCTTTAAATAACAATATGATGTTTAATGTTCTTTGACATGCAATTTATTTTTCAAACACTGAACTTCTGAGCAAAGGTCAGAAATATGGCCTGTGATTATGGAGTATAGGGAAGCCAATGGGTTGATGTAAGAGTAGAGCTATAACCTTGGCATTCTTCACCTAATTGCCTACTGCCCAGACATGTTTTCAATTAACGTTGTACTGTTAATAACTACTGTGAAGAAGTGGTAAGAACTCTTTTATAGGCTCTGAATTAAGTACAGTCTAATACATTTTTTCAGTGACCTAGAAGAATAAATGTGTGGGTTGGCTAGCCCTTTAGAGGAGAAGATTATGATTCAAATTGACCTTGACAAGTTGGAAGAGTAGACGGAAATAATGAAAATCCTGAGGTCAGGTATAAAGCAGCAATGAGTGTGAGGAAAAACATGATACATACAAGACAGAGAATGACTAATTAGGCATGAATATGGCAGGAAAGAACCTAGAGATCACAGGGGACATGAATTGAACATAACTCAGCTCAGCAGCAGCATTTTAGAATTTGAACATATAATGCTGAAATATACTAAAAATGCAGAACAATTCTGAATGAAACTTTTAAGAATTATTTAGCTACATTTTACATTTGACAGTTTAATGCTAAGGCAATGTCTCAAACTTTGGACAACTAATATTTGGGGATTTTATAGAGACCACAAAAAAGGAAAGATTATGTAATTAGAAAATCGGAATTTTGAAGAAGCAGCAACATAACTTCAATTCTTTGATAGCAAAGAGGAGATGTGAGAAGTTGTTTAACAATCATCTTCAAATATACAAATGGGAATATTACAAAGTATTGGCCCACTGATCCAACTTTCATTGCAATCAGAATTCTTGTTAGCATTTCAGTGAGAATGATGTAAATTGGTGGTGAAAAAAGTCAAATCTTAAAGAAGAATGTAATTTGGTATGGACAAGCAAGTTTTAATATTTCATTTTATGAGAATCATATGGTGTGGATTCAGACTTATAAATCATGACGTCTGAGCAGCACCTACTACCAACCTCAAACCTACCCTGGGCATATGTAATTCAGAATCCATCAATAAAACTATGTATTTTTTAAGGACCAACTCATTTTTACCATTTTTTAAATTATAATTTTCAAGTACTAGTTGATATGAACAAACCACACATTAAGAACATTAATATGAATTTAAAAACTACATAAAAAGAAGTTGATCTTACAAATTCAATCATTTTTGGTATAAGAATTATCTAATTAATATTTTTCAAACTCACCCTCCCCGCCCTCTGCTTAATTTTGACTTCATAGGACCTGATTTTGTGTGGAAACAAAATAAATCATGCCACTGATATAAGTAATATAAAAACTCACCTAAAATAAATCCTCTATATTTTTCTGCTGTTTTGCCCTTCTGTTGAAATATCTCATTATTAAAATCATACCTTCAAACACTTCCTGAGAAGTTTCTGTATTTTAAGTGAGCCAAAGGTCTGTGTTATCTGAGAAGTGTTATGTATTTTGCTAGCCATGAATTTAGTATACAGGATTCTTTTCCTGTTTAATTTGATACATTCAGTTTTTTTCCACTGACACCGCCAGTCACAGAATTTAAAAAAAAAATGGTTTGGTAGGGAGATAATATCTAATAGACAAGGGAGACAATAGTGATGTCTGCCTATAGAACATTGGATCAAGCATAAATAAGGGGCAGAGAGCCCAGGAAGCCTAGAGATATAGGCCATAGCAAGGCAATAGGTGTGAAGCTGCCCTAGGAAGCATGAAAAGCATCTCAAAGGTGAATGAGAGGAGTCTTGTGCTTTCACCTATCTCAGTATTTTGTTAGAAGTCAGCTATGCTTATAGCATGGCACAGACATGACAGTAGCTGCCAATGCAACATTTTATTTTATTAAAAGATGCTAGAAGGACCAGGCACGTGGCTCATGCCAGTAATCCCAGTGGCTAGGGAGGTTGAGGCAGGAGGATCACAAGTTCAAAGCCAGTCTCAGCAAAAGCAAGGCACTAAGCAACTCAGTGAGATGCTTTCTCTAAATAAAATACAAAATAGGGCTGGGGATGTGGCTCTGTCTCCGTGTGCCCTTGAGTACAATCCCCGCTACCCCCCACCCCCACCAAAAAAAAAAAAAAAAAAAAGATGCTAAGAGGTATTATCTAATATGATAATTTCACATGTTTTGGTGAATTAATGTTTGTGATTTCCTTGTGAGGTCTCTGGGAAGAAATGAGTGGAAAACAAGATGAAAATAATGTTCTTGAATATGCTACTTTTTTTTTTAAACTAGGCTGGTAGAAACATATAGATGGCTTTCTTAGTATGTTGTGGTATATAAGTGTTGAGAATTGAACATTTTCTGGCCTTCTATTTTACTCCAAATCAATTATATTGCCTTGCTTTAAAATAGTTTTAAAGGTGATTCAATAAAAAGTAATGAAATTTTTCTCAGAATTATATAAAGCATTTCATAATAATTTTAAAGTCTTGTAAGAAATCCTCAGTGATCTAGCATCTTAATCACTAAATAAGTCAAATAACAAATACTCAATTTCTCCTCACTGATTTTGAACTTACTCACTACTGGACTAATTTACCACTATATCACTCATTCTTCAGATCTTCGAAACCCATAAAGCATGAATGGTAATAATATCCGTTCCAGTATTCAGACCAGTGGAATTCAATATATGTATGCATATATGCATGTGTGTGTGTGTGTGTGTGTGTGTGCGTGTGTATGTACACAGTTTTAATTTGTAGTCCACATTTTTCCTGCCTTCAGGGTGTTTAATGCCTGTGGGGAAAGCAGATATATGAAACAAAATTTATTCTAGAGGATAGGAGATGTTTTTGTTTTTGCTACTCAAGAGGAATGGCATGAGATCAAACCAAGTTATTACAGGAAACTTCACAGAGGGATTGGTTTACATGATAGCAACTATGAAGCAGCACACACCTTGCCATTTGTTCACCTTATGTCTTTATTCCTGCTGTCCCTTTTGTCTGGAAAAGTTTCTTTCCTTTACATTGTTGCCCAAATAACTTTCCAATTTCCACTTAGACTGAGATCAAATGGCCTTCCTATAATGTTTCAAGACACTAAATATGCATGTTTCTTTATTGCGCATATACATTACTTTTTACTTACCTGTTTATATTTCTGTCTCCCAGAGTAGCCCTTTTCATAAAGTCAAGATCTGTTTTATTTTTTATGTTCATACAGAAAATCATAAATAGCTTTCAGTTAAGAAAGAAATGAGTGTGAGAATATCTAAAATGATGAGAGTTGCAGAAAACCCAGTTTAAACAATTTGCTTGAAAAAAAACAAGAATTCAATGTTTTTTGAAAATGATGAACAGTTTAATTTCTTTTTTGATTCAGAAGTAAAACAATGTCACCCATATCCACTCATTTTTTAAAATTTTTTAATCTCGATCTTTGTGCATGTTAACTTCATTCTCACACAAATTCTTTCCTTTATATCTCTATCCCTTTAAAGTTTGCAAACATCCTATTATGTTTCAGAGGTTCTAGATGGATTATTATGATTTCAAGTAGTGCTAGGGTAAAAATATAATAATATAACTTCTGCCACATTCCCTTAGAACTAGAGACTTTGTTGGCTCCATCCAAGTGTAGAAAACTGGAAAACTTTAGAAACTTGTTTTTCCAGAAGAAAACAGTGATTCTGTCAATGTTGCTGTCACCACAATTAGTTTAAAATACTCTGGTTCCCAGAAAGTAATTGTTAAAAAAATTACATTCCTCTCTTTCATTTTATGTTCCATTCATTTTATTACACCACAAAACAAGTAATTACAGCTATTGAGACTGATCACCATGTTCCAAGGCAAACAAACAAATAAATATTAATCTTGAAGTGAAATTGAGCATTTTTTAAGAAAAAGACATTTTTAATATTTTGAAACCAACATTCTTTTGGTTAACAAAAACTCAAAAGACTTCCTGGTATTTTTTTCATCAAATTACCATTCACTCTCTTGTGTCCCACTTGCCTGAGGTGACCTCTTTAAAGATTCTAATATTTTTTCTTCTAGTGAGTACCTCTGTGATTCAAATGTGATTATTTCTCTGTGTTTTATTTTCCTACTCAAAACAACAGTTACTGATTCCCTAACATGAAAGATGTTTTTTTATTTAGGTGGAGAGATACTGAGGATTTAACCCAGGCACACTTTACCTCTAAGCTGCACATCTCGATTTTATACCCCAACCTGAGCCACTGAGCAACTTGTAGTGTATGTGCAGGAATAGAATAAAAGAAAAAAATTTAAAACATTAGAATCATATACATTGGAATGTTATGTGAAGGATATAATTTATAAGCTTTTTAATCATCTTTTATTTATTTTATATGATGCAATGTGTCTAAAATAATTTGAAATGGCTTTAATTAAGAAAAATATTATTGATAGTGAATTATCTGTGTGATCTGATAAAGCATTTTCTTCCTTATAATTGTCCAGTGTCCCACAATTATTTGTACACAAAGTTTTCCAAATATGAAGTACAAGACAATTAGATCTCACTATATTAGGACTACATTTTGAATAAGTTAATTGTATATATTATTGTCCAATCCAAGACCATCTAATGGGGGAAAGTTATTCTGTTAAGAATTATAAACAAATAAGTATCCTAAACTGAGAGTGACTAAATAGACAAATATATTCCTAATAGTTTTTCTTTTTGTTCCTTTGCATGTATGTGAGATGGAAAAAGACATATTTTGGGTTTCAGTGGATTAACAAATAGCTTCAATAAATTCATTTCTAATACTCTTATTTTTTGAAAAAGAAGCAAAACTTATTGTTTTATTTCTTTATATGAACAATGTGTAGATTGATTATAAATAATATCATCAGATAATTAGAACTATGGAATAGATTGGTGTTCAAATATTCAACCTTAGAG
Source organism: Xerus rutilus (assembly GCA_028644305.1). Taxonomy (NCBI): domain Eukaryota; kingdom Metazoa; phylum Chordata; class Mammalia; order Rodentia; family Sciuridae; genus Xerus; species Xerus rutilus. Next base: position 58,858,363 of record CM053406.1, read on the forward strand.
TTTACAGTTGGAGAACCTAGTACCAGGAATTGAATAAGGATACAAAGCACGTTTGTAATCAAACGTTAATCAAATCTCAGCTTGTAATCTCACAGATTTCTCTCCTCTTCATGGTTTCCAATTTCTCCTCACTGAAAATATTATTTGTAATAAAGTATAGGCTTTAATCAATAATATTACTTTCAAAATTGCTTAATTGTAACAAAAGAACCATACCAATGTAATGTAAAATATATGAGAAATTAATTGTAGGGTGTATGAAAACTCTCTGTACTATCCTTGCAAATCTTTGTAAATCTTGAACTATTTCCAAAAATAAAAATGATTTTTAAAGGTCATTTTTATTCACATAAATATTGATGAAACAGATCACTAATAAGATTCATGTATACAGACCTCATTAAAGAGATGAAAGTAAAGATTAACAGAATCCATTGTAATCCACATATATTACTTCTAGTATAGCAACTGAGATTCCTAAACAATTCTTTTGTGCCTTCCAATTGTAACCTATTTCATAAGTTACAATTCCATATTCTTACATTACAATCAAGGCACTGGCTTATTCTGCCACAATTAGTTAATTGATATCTTTACTTACAGAATATTTTTTTCAATATTATGAATGAAACAGCTATGTAACAAATAACAACTAATGACTGCTGCTTCTATAATTTTTTTACACTAAAATCCACTAACTTCAAGAGTACATTTTAAGAAGTAAGAATATTCTGTGTATTTGGATGACATGTTACTAATTTACATACAAACATGACCCAAGACAAAAAATTAGTAGTGTTTCTACTGTTATCATTTTTAGGCCCCCAAAGTAGACCAAATAACTTTATATATGTGTATTTTCATTGTGTCACTGATTGGAATTTCCACTGATATTTTTTGAAACACCATTTTAAAACTTACAATAAAAGAATTGGACCAAGGCAAATTCTCACTAAGGTAATCAGCTTCTCCTTTGCAACTATTTTCGTAGGATTTTACTAGGCAAAGTGCTGGAATGTTTCTCCATATTTTGTGGCCTGGCTCAACCAAATGTTTTTATAACTTCGTATATATGTCAAAGGTCCTCTGTGGGAATTCTGTGGGAAATATGCAGACTGACCTGAACATAAGGAACAAGGAAAACATCACAGCATGGGACGGTATGGAAGTTAAAATGAAATATTTGCAGCTCTGTGCATGGTTCTTTTAAAATCTTCCATAGGAGGTCTGTGTTGTGCTGACAGAGGAGTCACATTTTTATGGTTAGGATACTGTTTAGAATTAGACAGTCTGAGTATGAATCTCTGCACAGATTTAGAATCCATTAAATATTTCATGAAAATAACAGTGGTATTTGAGACTTTGTCACTAAAATCAATTTTCTTTTGCTGTAACACACCAAAGTTGGGGTACAGAGGTAGACTGTCTCTTGCAATCACTGCTAGCTGATGTTATAGCAATAAATGGGAGCCAACTATGCTGTCAGAGGTCGATGTCAAATCTTCACTGTTAGGTGATTAGCTGCCAACATTATCAGTGATTGTTGCCTTTAACAACAAAAAGAATGTTGATGTGAAGTTATGAGGAATTCTACTTCCTTAAGTTCTCAATCCATTTAAGAATACCTAACTATTCAAAAAGAAAAAAATGCTAATTTATTATTTTAAAAATGTAGTTAATTTCTAAATAATGTAGCCATTACATGTACTAATACTTAGGAAGAAAAACTGATGATTTCAATGAGAATATCTCTGAAGTTATCATGGGAGATTGATGCATGTGGTGGTTTGTTTGTCTCATATAATGACTTAATAATTTTGTTATCAATTTCATTAAGATCTTATGAATATATTTCAAAAGAGAAAGAAAGAAACAAAACTGAGGGGCCAACAATCACACCCACCATTGTCATTCCAGCATTAAATACAGAGAGCACAAAACTTGTTAAGAGAGAGAAGACTTATAGGAATTGCCACTTCATTTTTTTTTACAATAATCATGTTCAAGTATTTATTTATATTAAGTTCTAAACCATATTACAGATTTAAAATTCTTATTGAAATTTCAGGTTATATGCACTAATTAGAAATGAGACTTCTTTGTCAATGCAACATAGAATCTTGCAAATTCACAGTCTAAATTTTATTACATCCACTGAATGATATCACAGAGAAATGATACTATCTTTGCTAGATATTAAAATTTATTGAGTATCTTAAGATGTATATATTTTAAGTTTTAATTCATTCCCCTCTAAAATAATTATGACTATGAGTTTCCTTAGATCAACTGTCTTGAACTGAACAATTAATAAATGTCATACTATCAATTAATTTTAAATTTAAGGCAAATGTTTGTCGGTTGGTGAGTTGATATTATAAACAATTCCTGGCATTTAGAAATACTTCCAATATAATTGCCATAAAATAGGAAATTTTACTAATCAATTGATAAATTCACTAATTATCTGAACATGAGCCAATATCATAACTAGATAACTAAAAAAAATGTACTAATCAAACAAAACAATGCAAAAATTTCAGAAAAAAACTAACATTCACAAAGAAGGCTTATATTCTTTGTCCTTACTTCTCTGTGATACTGTGATAATTTCTTAGCAAATCCCATCACTCTGTTATTTTTTCCCAACCTTATTTTGTAGTTTAAGCACTTATTCCTACTAATTAAGCAAGTTATATTCTGTCTTTTCTCAAAGTCATATTTAAGAATCATTAGACCTCTGAAGATCCAAGCTATCTCGGAGAACAGTGTATTTCAGCAACTGTTGATTAAATCATTATGGGATTACAGTCTTTAACACCAGCAATAGAAATATATTTATTCAATATAAAAACTGGCTCAGTAGTTTAAAGACGATTGGTAAACCACAGGCAAAGCATTTGAAAACTACTGTTATTTTTTTCCACATAAAAATTTCTAAAATGCCTTAGCATGTGAAACGTTGAAGTAAGGTTTTAAGCTACAGTTATAGACTTCTCCCCTAAACAAATTTGTTTGATCTCTAAAGCAAGCAGACATTAAATTTGACTGTGAGTAAAGGATTGAAATGACTGTAGAGAATTTAGCTCTAATAAATATTAATCACAACACAAGTCAACATTAAAAAGAGTGAATTAAAATTTAAAATAGATCTTATGTGTTAACCAATGTTTGAAAAGGAAACTATAGTAAATTAAAACCAATAATAAACTATTGAAAGCAATATTTTGAGTAAGAACTTGGTAGGTTATTTTAGAATGCAGTCATCTGCATGATATTTGCACCAAAAGACCAAATATTGAAACAAATAAATGACTTTATAATTCTAATTGCCAACTATCAAGACGGATTTCCATTGAATTAAAAGATCTTGTTTTAGAAAGTGGGAGGGTAAATAAAAAAAATCAAGATGGATTTGATATTGTATAAAATAGTTTTCAAAGAACCAATGCTTCTTTAATTTTAGCAATGCAAATTCTAAAGCAATCTTTTTTAAAAAAATTTTAATATGAACTTCTTGTTAAGAACAATGCAAAAAGTTTGAGATGTTATAAAAATAAATCCCAGGGAATTACTTTCAAAAAATCCTCAGGAAAGAAATTTTCAGTGAATTCTTTTGGATTATTCTTTTTCAAAGCATATAAATAAGAAAATAAAGATAATAAACAAGAAAATACTTGTACGTGGGATTTTTATAGTTCTTTTTTTTTTTTTTTTTTTTT
>CM053406.1:58862184-58889699 GCA_028644305.1 Xerus rutilus
GTTGCTGAGGCTGGCTTTGAACTCATGATTCTCCTGTCTCAGCCTCTCTAAGTGCTGGAGTTACAGGCTTGTGCCACCACGCCTGGATTTTTATAGTTCTTGATTAAACAATTATTGGCATAATATTTCTAAGTAAATCTAAAGGCCAAGGTATTTTGAGAGATATCAAAATAAAATTATAAAAAGTTGTGTAGAATTTGGAAATTTTAGAAATTTCTATAATGATTGAAGAATTACAGCTTGTCAACATATTTTGTACAACTATAAGATTTGCTCCAAAAACTTTTCTCAACAGATAATTCTCTAGATCTGCACTGTTCCAGGTGGTACCCATTGGCCACTTCTGCTTATTTACAATTAAATTAACTAAATAAAATTAAAAACTCAGCTTCACATTTGAACTAGCCACATACCAAACGTTCAGTAGCGACATATGGGGAGTGATTATTGATCAGCTCAAATGCAGTACATTGCATCATAGCAGAATGGCGAATTGAGCCATCTTATTCTAGATAATTAATAATATCCATTCCAGGTTTAGAGAACACATGAAATTGCCAGAATTATAGGCTACTCAAATAGTAACGTGGTATTTGGGAGACAAAGAATTCTATTGTTTATTTGTTAAGAAAGGAATTGTGGCTAGTAATTGTAGCTAAGAGATTTCTGAGAAACTGCATATAACTTTGGCTAGAAGTGTCAGTTATGCATCCTTTATTGAATGGAAATTGAACTTACACATACTGTTTTACCCAAACATATTTTTAAAACATATTGATTAATTAGTGGTTTTAAACCAAACCCAAATCATTAAGAGGAAAGAAGTAATAAAGATAATGGCAGAAATAAATAATAGAGACTAAACAAGGAATACAAAGTATGGATGAGTTCAAGTGTGTTTTCTATGAAGAGATTTAAAAAAAACTAATAAAACTTTAGCTAAGCTAATCAAATGAAAGAAAAAACTGAAGAAAAAAGATATTGCAGCAGATACTACTATAATTCAAAGTGTCATTAGGGAATATTTTGGAAAAAAAACTACAAGCCAATACATTGGAAAAATCTAGAAGAAATGATCAAATTTTTGGACATATATCAAAATTGAACCAAGAAGATATAAAAAAGCCTGCACAGATTATTAACAAGTAATAAGATGAAAGCAGTAATAAAGAGTTTCCCACCAAAGAAGATCCTGGTAATAGATGGACTCACTGTTGAATCTTACTACATTTTTAACATTTCCTTTATTAATGCATATACAGAATGTTGTGCTTCATTGTAGCACATCCATACATGCGTGCTTATAACATAAACTGTCACTATTACTCCACAATACCTCCCCTAACTCCACAATAACTTTCCATCCTCTCCTCTCCTCTTACTGCTTAATCACCTACTTATATAAACCCTAATGGTTTCCCTTCTACTTTCATTTCTTTGTTTTCTTTTTTCTTTTTTCATCTAATTTCCACATATGAGAGAAACATGACACTGGCCTATTTCACTTGACATAATGCTCTTCAGTTCCATTCATTTTCCTTCAAATTGATTAATTACATTTTTCTTTATGACTGAATAAAACTCCATTTGTGTGTGTGTGTGTTTTCACATTTTCTGTATCTAGTGATCTGTTGATGGACACCTGGGCTGATTCCATAACCTATTGTGAATCGTGCTGTAATACACATGAATATGCATGTGATCATAATGTATTCCAATTCTCTTGCTTAAAGACTGAGGAGTGGTATAGCTGGATCATATAGTAGTTCAACTTTTATGGTTTTGAGGAACACCCATATTGATTTTCAGACAGGTAGTACTAATTTACATTCTAATCAATAGTGTATCAGAGCTCTTTTTTCCCTGCAATCAAATCAGCATGTACTATCTGTATTCCTAATGATTGCCATTATTACTGGAGTGAGATGGAATTTTAGTATAGTTTTGATTTGCTTTTCCTTGGTGGTTAAAAATGTTGAACACTTTTTCATATAATTGGTATATATTTTTATTTAACATTTGAGATGTGTCTGTTTATTTCATTGGTTCATTTATTGATTGAGTTATATGATTTTGTGATATTCAGTTTCTTTGTTTCTTTATATATTCTTGATATTAATCCTCTGTCAGAAGAGTATCTGGCAGATTTTCTCCCATTCTGTAGGCTGCCTCTTTATGCTGTGAATTTTCCTTTGCTGTGCAGAAGCTTTTTAATTCAATGTCATGACACTTATTGATTCTTGATTTTATTTCCTGAGCTATAGAAATCTTATTTATGAAGTCATTGCCTGTGCCTGTATGTTGAAATGTTGCACAAGAGTCAGTTCAAAATGCATCAAAGAGCTAGGTATAAGAACAGAAACATTACAAATGTTCAAAGAAAACATTTTATTCAGAATTTTAAAACACTATCACCAATGTTCCTCAAACTTTTCTCTAAAAGAACAAGGAGAAAGACCCTGCCACACTCATTCTATGAAAACAGTTTTATCTGCATACCAAAATCTGAAAAGGACACAACACTACCAACAAGGGCAGCAGAATTGTAGACAAATATTCCCAATGAGCATAGGTGCAAAATTTCTCTATAAAATATTGCAAAGTGAAATCAGTAGTACATTGAGGTGGTCATACACCATGATCAATTTGGTGTTATTCCAGAGATGCAAGGATGTTTTGACATACACAAATTAATAGATGCAATTTAGCACATAAATGGATTCAATGATAAAAAGCATATGGTTATATCAATAATAGATTAGATTAGATTAGATCCAGAGGAAGCCTTTGATAAAATGTAAACTCACTTTCTGATGAAAATTCTGAATTACTTAAGTATTAAAGAATGATACTTCAATGTCATCAAGGCAGTATGTCACAAACCTATAAACAACATCATACAGAATGGAAAAAAATAACTGAATTAACTTCCTTTAGGAACAGAGACAAGACAAAGGTGTCCACTCTCACCAATACAATGTGGTACTAACTAGAAATTTTAGCCAAAGCAATTAGTCATGTGAAAGAAATAAATGTTATACCAATAGGAAAAGAGAAAGTCAAATTGTCCCTGTTTGATAAATATATGATTCTATACAGAGCAAACCCTAAACCTTCACTGAAGGACTTTTAGAATTGATAAACAATTTCATTAAAATAGCAGAATACAAAAATCTTTATCTTTTCTATAAACCAATAATAAACATACTGAGAAAGAATTCAGGAAAAAGTTCCATTCAAAACAAGCACAGTCACAAACCAAAAACCAAACCTTGGAATTAATCAAAGGATTTGAAAGACCTCTATAATGAAAATTATAAAACATTGAAGAAGAAAACTGAAGGATACTAGAAGATATAAACACTTTCATATTCATGGATAGAGAAAAATAATATTATTAAAATGGTTGTAGACCTAAATCAATCCACAGATCCAAAGCAATCCTCATAAAAATGCCAATGCCATCCTTCCAAAAATGAGGAAAATGACCTAAAATTTATATGGAAACAAAAAGGCCCCCAAATAGCTCAAGCAATATTAAGCAAAAAAAGAACCAGTTGGAGGCTTCACAATACCTTATTTTTAAGCATACTGCAGAATCAGAGTAAAAAAACAGCATGGTAGTGGCATTAAAATAGATGTGAAGACAATGGAGTAGAATGGAGTACCCAGAAATAAATGATGCATTTTCAGCCAGCAGATACTGCATAAAAGTGCCAAAAACATACATGTTGGAGAATGGACACCATCTACAAATTCATGCACCAAGGATTGAAACAAGACCTTTATTTCCTACATAGACAGCAATTAATTCAAAATGGATCAAAGGTCTGAAACTTTGAAAGTACAAGTTCAAGGTATTGGTATAGCTACAGTTTCCTGCATAGGATTTCAATAGCTCAGGAAACAAAAATAAGAATTGAAAAATGAGATCATATCAAATTAAAAAGCATCTGAAATGTTCAATAAAAAATGAGTAAATAACCTCAATAGACATGTCTCAAAAGAAGAAATATAAATGACTGATGAATATATGAAAATAATGATCAACAACTTTAACTTACCAAGGAAATACAAATCAAGAGTATATCCATGTCACCTAAATTAGAAGGCTATTATCAACAAAGCAATACAACAAACAAACAATCCTGGCAAGGATGTGCAGGACTGGAACTCAAATACACTTGTGGTAGGAATATAAATTAATGCAGCCACTGTGGACAAAAATAGTGAGTGACCAAAAAGCTTAAAAATAGAATTATAATATGATCCAGCCATACCATTCACATTCATGAGTATATATCAAAAGGAAATAAAGTCCATATACAAAAGAGACATCTTCATATCTGTGCACATTGAGATACTATTAATATTAGCTAAGATATGGATTCAGTCTAGGTTCCCATAAACAGATGAATAAAGAAAATGTGTTATATATGTATAAATATGTACAAAATGGATATTGTATATCCAAATATGTATAAAATGGATATTGTTCAGTCATAAAGAAGAGTGAAATCCTGTCATTTGCAGGTGAATGGATGAAACCAGAGACCATAATATTAAATAAAATAAGTCAGACAGAAAGACAAATATCACATACTTTAAAAAAAAGTGACCTGAAAGTAGAAGACAGACTATTAGGGATCGAGACAGGGCTGGGAGGTGTAGGGAGAAAGGGGAAGGCAAGAAAATATAAAGGGGAGAAATAATAAGATCAATGTGCAATATATGCATATGTGGAATGTTACAGTGAAATTCATTACTTTGTACAATTAGTACATTAATAAAAATAAAAATAAATTAATGGGGACTAGGGATGTAGCTCATTTGTAGAGCACTTGCCTAGCATGTGTGAGGCCTTGAGCTCAATATCCAGCACTGCAAAAATAACTAAATAGATTATAAAAATTAAATGAATGGTTCTATCCAGGAGGAAATACTAATCACAGAAATTAAAGAAATATAGAAATAAATACACAAGTGAGCACAGACTGAGATTCATTGACAAACCCTAAAATTGCCTTTAATAAATCAAACACAATTCTTCAAAGCCCATTTGTATAAGGTGACTGTTATGGTTTAGATATGAGTTGTACCCCAAAAGCTCAGGTGTGAGACAAAGTAAGAAGGCTCAGAGGAGAAATTATGGGATTATTGGAACCTTAACCCAATCAGAGAATTAATCCCCTGATAAGATTAATTGAATGGTAACTGAAGGTGGGTAGGGTGTGGCTGGAGGAGGTGAGAATTTGGGGTGCCTCTTTGGGTACATATTTTCTATCTAGTCAATGGATTCTCTTGCTGCTCTCTGATCATCATATGAGCCGCTTCCCTTCTTCACACACTTCTACGATGATGTTCTGCTTCACCTTGAACCCTGAGGAATGGAGCCTTCTATTTGTGGATTGAGACCTCTGAAACTATGAGCTCCCAAATAAATTTGTCCTCCTCTCCAATTGTTCTGGTCAGATTTTCTAGTCACAGCAGCAAAAAATCTGACTAAAACAAAAATTGATACCAGAAGTGAGGTCATTGTTGTGACTCACCAGATCATGTTGTTCAGAAGCTTTTGGAGTTTTTTGGAATTGGTTGGAAGAATTTTAATATGTATAACAGTGCAACCTGAAAAGCTTTAGATTTTTGTAAATGAAGCTTAATGGCCAATTCTGATGGGAGCTCAGAAGACCGGAATGCTGCTAAGACCTTAAACAGTGAAGACAGGGCACAAGAGGTTTAGAAGAAAAGGAGGACACTATTGGCAATTGGACTAGAGGCCATTTTGTTATGTTCTGCTTCAGGAGCTATCTGAATTTTGCCTGTGTCCTAAAACTTTCTGTATGGCTGATTTTAAAAGTGATGGACTTCTTAATCTGGCAGATGAAATTTCTAGGCAGCATAGCATTCTGGAAGGGGGATGGGTATTGGTGGTGGCTTTTAGCCAAGATTATTGTGATGTTCAGGAGCATAAAGCAGAGCAAAAAGATTTGAAAAACTTGCACTTGAAAGTTGGGAGTAAAAATGAAGCTAAGGAAGTTTTAGTTGTTAATGATATTACTGTTACTAAAGAAATAGTAAAAACTTTGCCCAAAGATAATAAAAAAGATGGCTTGAGGACATCTCAGGAATTGGCAAGACCACATCCATTTCAGGTTCATAAGAGTAAAAGTAAAAATTCTCTTGAAAAGAGACCAGTGGAGTACCCTTCTTGCACAAGGGGAGCTAGGAAGAGTTTTCAACATGCCCAGCCACCCAGGCATTCAGAGGCTGCTTCAGCCCTGCTAGGGTCCATAGATACTTGGCTCCTGCTTGAGATGGTAGCAGATCTTGGTGTCAACCATGTGGTGATTGTTCTGCAGGAATGCAGGAAACTGGAGTTAAGGGGTCCAGGAGGCTTTCACCAAGATATTAAAGGAAGGCCTGGGAGGCCAGACAAAGTGCAGCAGGGTTGGTGTCCCTATGGGCAGCCCCTAAGAGGGCAAAGCACAGAGATGTGAAGAGGAAACCAAAGCTGCACCAGAGACACCCAAGATTAAGAAATGCCAATAATGTGGGACATTGTCCTAGGAATGCTGCAGGAATTGAGCATAGACAATCAAATGAAAAGGTCATTTGGGCTGCCATCAACAAGGCCACAGGGATGGAGTTACACAAGCTCTTTGAAATGGAACATCACTGTGCCATGTGCCCCAGATGCTCGAAATGGAGCTAAAGGACTGGTTTGCCCAGCTGGATTTCAGTCTTGCTTTCATCCTATTTCTTCTTTCTTTGCCCCTATTTTTGTGAAGGAAAATGTTTACTTTGTCCCTTTATATATTAGGATACTTGTAAACTGGTTTTGATTTTTTACAGGAGTTCAGGATGCAAGCTTGCTCTGAGTCTCAGAGGGGACTTTGAACTTGAACTTTGGGCACTCTTGGAACTGTTGATTATGGGGACTTTTGGAAATAGATTAAATATATTTTGCATTGTGAGATGGTCATGAGCTTTGGGGATCCATGGGCAGGATGTTATGGTTTGGATGTGAAGTATCCCCCGAATGCTCACATGTGAGACAATGCAAGAAGGTTTATAGGAGAAATGACTGAATCATGACAGCCTTAATCCAATCAATGAATTAATTCCGTGATGAGATTTGCTAAGTGGGGACTGAAGGCTAGTAAGGTATGGCTAGAAGAGGTGGATCCGTGGGGGGCATGCCAAGAGTGTATGTATTATGATCAGGTTCCCTCCACCACTCCACCACACTCTTCTACCATGATGTTCAGCCTCACCTGTAGCCCCAAATTGGATCTGGCTTTCTATGGACTGAGACTTCTGGAACCATGAACGCTCAAAGAAACTTTTCTGACTCTACAATTGTTCTGGTCAGCTCTTGCAGTCACAGCAGTGAAAAAGCTGACGGAAACAGTGACAAATTCAGAGTAATTTATTTTAATCAATATGAAATGATGATGGGTTCTGAAGTATCAAATATTTATCTGAATTATTGCTTTCCTCAGAATAGAAATTTAATATTTCACAGAGTCCAAAAGGACAAACATTACTGGACTTCTTCAATGACACTAAAGAAACAAAAATCCAAAAACTATTTTAAATTTGTATAATAAATATGTTGTGTTTCTGTAACATGCACAAAGTCCAAAACAACACAAAGCCAGAGCTCCTACTGGAGTTATCTTTACATAGGAATGGGGGTAGTATAATTATTTGATTTTATTTGATTCTGTGTTATAATTCTTCCTAGGATACTCAACTAAAATTATATTAAAGGATTTCGTCCAACAAAAAAAGAAAAAAACATCAAAAATTTGCAAAAAAAAAAAAATTCAGAAGATCCAGAAATAACAGAAAGATATTCTGTAGATCCCTGCAAGTTTCAAGTTCTAGAAGTTAATAACTCCATTAATAATTCCACTTAAAAGACAATACAAAAAAATGGTAAAAAGAACATCTTTCTGAAAGAAATGATACTTTCAGTATCAATCTAGAACAAGGCTATATGTGCCTCATGAAATAGGAATTTTGATATTTGCTCTTTGTTCTGGTTGGAGGATTTTTAAAAAATTGTTTATACTTATATTCTGTATTAAATTTCTTAAGTAGAATATTAAATAGAAATCACATGCACAAAATAGAAATGACTTTATTGATATTAGCCCCAAATTCTGAAATTAAAATTTTGAGATTCCAATGTATTGGAGAGTAATTTTTGGTCTTCTACCTTATGAGCTTAGCATACACTGCAATTAGTTTTCTAGTTTCTTTCTTTGAACTGCATGTCTTGCTGTCTTGTAGAATATAGGGAAAATTTTAACATTTATGGATTAATAATTGCCAATATCAATAGAGTCTGCTTTATACTATTTATTATATATGCTGACGATATCAGTATTAAATTTCAATAATTCAGAGGTTTGAATAAATAAAAATAGGATACTTAAAATTTGAATTAAGGCTAAATAAAAGTCACGTTCGTTCTTAAGCACAAAAAGAAAAAGCATTTACAACTTACAGTAAGAACTAAATCAATAGTAAAATGATTCTAAGAAGCATGATGTCTCATTTTTAGTTACTATTGTTCAACTGAAAATTACACAGAACACATTTTATACCTGGCAGATGAAATGAAACTTAGCTGTCTTGGCTACATATGCAATAGCATATACACACTTTTATAGTTACTTGAGTTTAATTTATATACCAAATAAAAAATCAGTATTCATTTTAAAGCAATAAACTACTACTAAACATAAAAACATTTGTAACTTTTGCAGTAATGTAAATATGTTTGTGTATATAAGTGTATGTAACATAAAAACATTTGTAACTTTTGCAGTAATGTAAATATGTTTGTGTATATAAGTGTATGTATTTATATATGTATGTATAATATCTCATTAACATTAAGAACTTTGTGTTTTCTGACACTTACCATTAGAAAAGTAAAATCTCAAGCCACAGATAAGAAGGAGATAATTCAGCACATTCATAACAAAGACATGGACCAAAGTATATCAAAATTTATACCATTAGGAGAAGACAATAATCCAGCAGGGTCTGCATAAAATGCTGGACAAGCATTTAATGACATGAGATAACTACATGACCAATAAATATATGGAACCATGCTCAATATTATCAATTTCCAGAGAAATGCCAATTAAAGCCCAAAGGAGATATTCTTGTACACTCATCACAATAGATAATATTTAAACATAGGTAGATTCCAAGAGTTGAAATGACAAGTAATTGCAGATTGGAGTGAAATTGATGGAATTCTTTGGAAAGATCTTTGATGCTGTCTGTTAAAGCTGAACATACTGTATTATGCAGTGAATTGACACCTGGGAAGACATCCATAAAAAAACTGTGTGATCAGAAGCACAATAATATGTGAACACACATGCACAGAAGAATGATCTTCATAATTGTCAATATTAGCAAACAAATTAAACATCCAACAAGCTAGAATGATCTATTGAATTGTGAAATATTTATACAATGGATAATGAGTAATTAACAAATTCTACATAAGAATATATGTTACACAATATGTTTAGTGATAGAACCTGAAGTTAAAAATCTTACAAACTATATGTGTCTTCTAACATGAAGTTTGAAGTGGGGATATTTAATTCTAATATTTAAGAATGAATAATTATGTAAGATAATGATAAAGAATACAAAACAATAGATTATCATAAAGCCTTATCAGTTACCTTTGGAAGTGTAGATAAGAAAGTGGTTGGGAAGCTGGGCGCGGTGGCGCAAGCCTGTAATTCCAGCACTTTGGGAGGCTGAGACAGGAGAATCGTGATTTCAAAGCCAGCCTCAGCAATGGTGAGGCGCTAAGCAACTCAGTGAGACCCTGTCTCTACCTAAAACACAAAATATAGTGCTGCGGATGTGGCTCAGTGGTTGAGTGCCCCTGAGTTCAATATCCAGTATCAAAAAAAAAAAAGAAAGAAAGTGGTTGGGAAATACAGGAAAGGAGATTCAAAGCTTCTGGTATCTTCATCTGCATTAAGATATGTTTACTTTGTGATAATTCATAAACTCACTTTTTGTTTTGCAGAACTTTTTGTATGTGTGTTGTGTTTTTTTTTAATAAAATGATATTAAAATGCAATAGAATTTAGACTACTTTCTGAGAAGGCCCATTGCATGTCCATCTGGGCCATTAACCTAGGAGTTACAGACCAGGGATCTTGAACTGGTTACCCAAAAGGTCAAACTTTTAATCATATTATAGTTCTTGTTTGTTTATAAAACTAAATGAATAAATGAAAGTTATACCCTTGGGTGTGTATCAAAGATCAAAGCTAAGGAAGCCAAATTCAGTCACTTGGACAAACACAACATTAAAGAAGCTGACGGTGGAAAGAAGTGGAAAGGGAGAGCAAATGCCAGTAGTGACTCTATGTGTGCATTTAATAACCTCTGCCAACCATGCTGCTTGAACATGGGTCAGCTTAGCTTAAAGACACAGAAAATCAACAAAGAAATCCCAAAACATAAACTACACACTCTATTATAAGAACCTTATTAAACAGTTGACTATGAGTTTTGCATAAATCATGCAAAAAGAGTCTTTTCTACCATTGTCAGTTCTTTTAAGGTGTCCAAAAGAAATATATATACAGAGCTCTCAGCTAAGAGAGAGCTCTGTATATTACTATTACACTTCATCACCAAATCCCAAAATTTTGTGAGACTTTTTCAGTGAACTGATGAGGCTCTTTTGTCTAGGTTAAATACAAAATTAAACATTCCATTTCCACTTTTTTCTAGCCAATATCTATTCTGATTTAAATGGCAAAAAAAGAGAAAAAGAAAAACACATTAGCATTACCGAATTATTGTTCTTATCAGGCCTAGTTACTTCCAAGTGAGAAGTAACCCAAGGCTCATAAGTGGAGAGATGAAGACAGGCATGGTGACTCATGCCTCTAATCCCAGTGATTTGGGAGGCTGAGACAGATGAATCACAAGTTAGAGGCAAGCCTGAACAGCAAGACTCTGTCTCTAAATAAATAAATAGTTTTAGGGATATAGCTAAATAGTAGAGCACACCTGAGTTCAGTTGCCATTACCACAAGAAATACATACGTACATAGAGCAGATAGAAATATGCCTCAGAAATGGATTTACAGAAGTAAAGAATATGTGTCTGACATTATGGGTCTGACTCTTAAACTAACTATAATACCATTTTGTTTCCTTAGGAGTGGAGTAAAAGGGGAGAAGAAAGACCAAAATACTGTTTACATTTCTGGGACCAGGTGATTGTACATGATGCTTTGTTCTTGATTGGTTCTCATAATAGCTTTATTGAGTTCCTGTACAATGTGCTGGACACTATTCTAAGTACTTTTCATATGTTATCTAATTTGTATGTCACAAAAATCAAGAAAAATATTATATTTTATAAGTGAGAAAGTAAGAGTTAACAAGGCTAAATAAATTGCATGAAATCATACATGGTAATAATGGAAGCCAGAATTTTCATCAACAATTACTGACTCCTGAACTAATATTTTTCCAACTAAACCACATCTAGAGTCCTACCATACATCATCTTCCATGTAGGAACACTTGAATAAATTTTGGAAATCACTTATTTTTTTAAGAAAGCATAAAAAACAAAACAAAAATGTTTTTACAAGAATAAGAATATTAATCAAAACAACAGAATGTTTTCTGCTATAAGAACATAAAAATTATTTTAAAATATAGAATTAAATGGAGAGGTTAATTTAAGCTTATAGAAATACAAGAGATAGTCCTGTGATTTATATGACATATATAAAATCCAAAAGTAAACCATGAAAAGTCAATTTAGAAATAAGTCAAATGAAAGATTCTTTACACAGCAGGTGGAAAGCTCCCGGATTTCACCACCACCAAATATTTTGCAGAGTGAAGGAGTAGGTTACCTTCCTGCTTGAGAGACAGAAGCAAGTTACTAAGAATACATCTGTGGCACCATCTTAACTTAGCTATCATAAAACCATTCTGGCCAAAATTACCAAAAAATTAAATTAAGAAAAGGATGGCCTGGTCATTATGGCAAATTTTCTATGCTGAGCTGTTCATTTTCAAGTTGTCACTGTCTGAATTATTTTAATTTTCTTTAATCATTTTTTTAACCCCACTCCTTATATAAGAAATGTATAAATTTCTAGAAGGGTAGATACCAACCATTTGGAACTATATTTTCAAATTACTATGGTGAATAAAAGTATTCAATAATTGTAATAACTTTGTAACCCCTTGACAATCTTACAGATAATTATTATTTTAGACTATAAATACTACCTCCAAAAAGGCAAACTGTCATCTACTTTGAATCATGTATTGTCAGTCTTCTGTTCAAAATTCTAAACCATAGCAACAGAAATTTACTTACCATTTTAAGGAATACAGGTAGGATATTAGTGAATAACTAGCTAACAGACTAATGGGCAGAATTTAAAGTTATTTAAAAAGTTCATGCAGATTCACTATTTAATTTACTTCTATTGATTTATATTATTACATATTTATGCATACATAAATATACTCTACATATCTGTATTCCATATAGAAAAATGTGTTCCTTACACATATGCATGTGAACATATCCTTAATAAACGTATTATATATATGCATGAAATGACTATTCACTATACACATGTACATAAACGTGTAGGTGTATATATATTTCATATATACATAGATATAAAGATAAAGTGAAAATCTATTGGCTATCGATTTACAAATTTTAGGGATGAAACAGTTCATGAAAACATCTTATTTTAGGCAGCTAAATCATACTAAGTGAAGCAAATATCAATACACTTGTTTCCAGGGAAAAATTGGACATTTGATTTATTTTAGATGTATGATCAGAAGTTCAGCAACACCTCGGTATTACTTTGATCTATAAAACTTTTCAGAATAATCTTTGAACAATTGCCAGTAGATACATTTCTTATGTATTATTAGCACTTCTTTTATTATTATTTTTGAAATGGACTCAAAAAGAAAAATCCAAGTGAAGGACAATAATTCTATTCAAGAAAATATATTCTGATCTATTCTAATTGTGAACTTACTTTATGATGATTTTAAAACTTATTTTTTTAAGAAACTAGTACACATCTTTGGTTTAATAGCAGATTTCTGGAAAGATTGAAGTTCACAAATATTAAAATCCCAGTCTTTCAAAAATCAAAAAAATGCATTTTGTAATATATACTTTAGGAAACAATCAAGAAAGAGTTAGGGAAACCACTTTATTAGATTCCTTGTAAATGAATACCTGTTAATATAACTGTCCTGTTAAACTACAAAGAACATAAAATATATCAAATCAGCTATTATTTACTTAGAAAGACTGATGATTTGACTAAATTTTAGATTTTTGGTTCTGTTGACTACCAAATACTCAGAATAGGTAACTTTGCTTAAAAGAGGAGGTTTTGCTGTGATCCTAAGATTGATACATAAGTGCTACAAGGAGTGGTGAAGATGTGCATTTACAAATTGTGTTCTGAGCACTACTTGCCGAATTCCTAAATCCCTCACCTAAATTCAGGCTGCAAAATCTAAAAAGCAAATGAAAAAATGAGCAAATATATTGATGCCAACACACAAGAGAAGCTATTGCTACAATTGATTGCATGTGGAATGTTGCAGGAAAGAGAAGAAGCATTTAAAATTTGTCCAAGAAAGTTGTTTGGTAGAGATAAGGACTGGAAATGGACAGCTGGAATCCTAGGAAGATGTGAAAAGCACAAAGCCAGATGTGAGAATTGTAATAGAGTAAAAATATTTTAGTTATCAAAAGACTTGTGATTCTGAATATGGCAGGGTTGACTCTCACTTGAATTTAAATCTTTAAAAAAAATGACTACAAATAAAAAGAATATTTCTGTATACCTTTGGATGATAAGCAGCATTGCTTTGGACCCTCAAGTGGGGATGAAGAACCTTCTGACTTTTCTTGCTGGGTTCCTTTTGATATGGTTGTTGCAGTTTTGGCACCATGAAGGCTTTGACCAGAGACAGACTGGAGCAGGGTAACAGAACAAAAAGATAACAGGACAAAAAAAAAAGCAAGGTAAATGGATATAAACAGCAGGGTAGCGAAAGTGCTTCTCAAATTATCATGGGAATTTGATGAAAATATAGGCAATACTACAAGTATTCAAAACTATCATTTCCATGGCTGGATAGTGTAGGTAAATACTTAACATTTATGTATGCTCCAAATTGCTAGATATTAAAGTCATTTATATATTTTCATTTATGTGCATAATGCCACAATAAATATAGTTTAACACTTTCCCAAACATACACACCAAGTTATCTCTTTATGCTAGAATCTAAGAAGTAAAATTACTTAAAGCATTTAACAAATATTGTGGTATTATTTTTTAAATTTGTTAAACAGAACTTCTGTGAACAAGGTAAGAGAGCATACTTTTTACTTCTTTCATCAACATAGTTCTTTAATTTTTTCCAGATTCAAAGAGAAAATTTATGTTCCATTGATGGCTTAGTTGGCATTTCTTTACTTGCTAAGAAGTATTATTTTCAAAGTAGTTACTTGTTCGTTATGATGACCTTACTATTGATATTTTCACTATTTATGTTTTGAAGCTGAGGTGTTACTTATAAATTTGTAAGATTTATTTTGTAATTATCTTTTTATATTTGCAGTAAATAAATTTTAAATGCATTCACTATATTCCATGTTAAAGCACATGGATATTTCATATTGTAATATATCAAATCTATTCATATTTTTGAGTGTATTTTCCCATTATATCTGAAATTAGAATATTTGTTTTCTAATACCCCTCCCAGATTCAATATTAATTTTTATTTTCTGCTGTTTATACAAATAATATTCAAAATCCTCGAAATTTGTCAGGTGTGTAGTAAAGGACTTATTGATTTTTCTTTATGAATTGCAAAACAGCCATTTTAATGTGATTTATTAAATTACATACTCCTTCTCCTCTGATGTTAGAGATCTTTATACATATTTTTAACTGTTGCTATTGATCAAACCAGATAACGTTTTAGCCCAATAATGTGTTAATCAGGAACTACATGTAGGATGCTGTTACAGTAAGGAATATATCTTAACAATCTGATCACAGCGCAGTCACATAAGCTTTATTTGTTCCATAGCTTCCTTATATTTATATGTCTATCTTTACTTGAAGCCCTCCTATGTGGACTAGATTGACAGTAAGTGTTAGGTCCATGTTTCCTAGTATACCAACCATTGTATAGTGAATGCTTTTCTTGTTCTTTCCTAATTCTGGCCAAACTGAATAATGTACAGATGATGCTTTTGTAGTTTATCTTATAGAGTAAGAACTGCCATTTATCATTTTATGATAAATGTACATGCAGTAGGAGATTGTACATGATCAATAAAAATGAGATATATCTGTATTCAACTTATGGCCTATGAATAACCTTTAGGAAATTATTTAACTCTTCCATATAAATTTTATTTTATACTTGTGAGTAATAATGCTGCCTTCTAAATGAAAAATGACAGCATAGCACTGGGCTAGTTCACATAGTGGGCCCAAAGTTATGTGTTTAATGCTTTGTTGCATGGAATTTCTTTTTAGTATTTCATGCCATATTTTAATAACTTAGCAACTACATGTAATATAAAATTAAAATCTTAGACTAGTATTTTCTTCAGAGGAGAGGAATGATAGATTTTCAAGTATGCCAGACCATTTTGATCCTGGTTGGAGACAGCCAAGAAATAAAAGTGATACTATTTTTTTATTTTATTCTTTTATGTGTTATAATAATAGTAAGTACAGACATGAAGAAAATAACCTCCAATAAGAATACTACATATTTAGTCAAGGAAAGAATATATCAAATAGACTCAAATTTCAAAGGCAGATTTGAGCATAAAGATCAAACAAATTCATGAAAAATTAACATTTTATTATTATAAATAATAACTTCATAATTTCTCAAATTCATATGGAAAATTACATTAGTTTCTAATATGTTTTCATTAAACATAGGGAGGCACACATACAGAAAAATGAAAACTAGAAATAGCAGTGAAATCCAGGTGATACCAGAATTTGTGGTGATAAGGAATTAGGGAATGAGAGAATTTTTATTAAAATTGAGGATATTCTATTTATGAAAAAATATCACAGTGTAAAACTGATTAACTTTTTAAAAAAGTTTTGAATAAATGCCAAAACCCCTGAAATATAAAACTGATCCTATTGAAAGGTGTGAATGAGTCAGATTCTGAGATTGGCAGGAATTCAATAACAGATGACATCACAGACCAGAGAAAAAGGGGAAGTACATTATAACAAATGTTCATAGGGCAATTGTTTAACTTTATGACAAATATCAAAAATTTAATAAAGATTTATTAATTTCATGTTAAATTTTAAACCAATATTATATGGAAATAATAATGAATAATTATAAAAAATCTGAATGAGAACATCCAAGCTTAAAACCTACGGCAAATATTAAGATGAAATTGTTTTATGTATGAGTTGATGAAAAATAAGTCAAAATAACATAGAGAATATTTTAGTAACAAATATTTCAGAAACTTCATGGGGAGATTGAGAGACTCAATGGAGAGGGAGTGGGCCCAGTAGAGGACAGTCTTCCATTGTGCTTTTCATATATCACACCTGTGAGTAAAGCATCTTGGACCATCCAAATCAAAAAAACTCCATCTAAAAGTCACCAAGTGACTGCAGTTGTTGTTAGATGAAGCAGATTAAATTCTGAGGTGATTCTATTCAAATTTATGACTTAAAATAGTGAATTAAATGAAGTGCTTTTTTAAACTAAAATTAAAAAAGTATTTTGAGGAATACTTGTAGTTAGGTAAATTTATTACCCACACACAAAGATAGTTTAATGGCTATTTATGGGTCTAATAAGTTCCATATTCCAACAAAATCTCTTCATCCCTGGTATAGATTTTGGATGGAAGTTCAACATACAGTTAAAGTCCTGAAACCCAAAGAGTGAAGAACAGTGACCTTTAATCCTATGCTCTGAAAGTCTAAGTTTAGGAAATTAGTTTATATTAAGACCAAGAGGCCTCTGGTCTTATGGAAAGAAAGTTCTTCAAGGTCCCAGAATGGAAAGAGTAAGGAGAGAATGGAAACTCTTAGCTGCATCTAGGCTAATGGTTGGTAAAATCTGGGTGACTATGTACAAACTGTGAGACTAGAGCCCTTATAGCATAAGCATCTAGGCCACAGTGCCATAATTTGGGAAAACATGGTGTAAGATTTTAAGGGTAATCTAAGAGATACAAGCCTTAGAAAACAGAGCAAGGCATCATTACATCACCAGCAAGATGCTAGACCAGGAAGGACAGCACCACAGCAATGGATATGTATGAAACTTAATTTCAGCGAATATATCACATCACAGTCTTTCTCCATTCTGCAAACATTTATTGAGTATCTATTATGTGTCCATCGCATATATAAATGAAATAAAAAAATAAGTAGTAATTCCTGATTCTTAGAACAAACAATGCAAAAAAAGCAACAAAAGTAGTATAACTCTGACAATTAATGAGGGACTCTAGCTAGCCAATACACTTGATCCTGGAGATCTTGAACAACATTGAGTCTGGGAGAACTTAAAGAGCATCATCAAAAAGAATTACAAATACAGTCATAATTATGTATTTTTAAAATAATCTTAAAATCATATATACTTTTTGACTCTGGGATGTAGGAATCTATTATGAATCTATAATGAGCAATCTATCATTTTCAAATATGAAGGAAATAATACAATGAGAAAATTATCCCAAAGTTATTTAAAGTAGTTGCAGAAACAATCAAAAGAATTGAAACCTCTCTAACTTTCTGCTACAGGGAAATGGTTAAGTCATCTGTGTGAAGGGATTGTAAGCTAAATGTTATTTACCAAAAATATGAATGAGAAGTTAGTAAGAATATGCTAAGTGAAAAAATACAATTGATGGTGATATATTCTGGATTCAAGTGAGTAAAAACAAAATCACAAAGAAAAGCACACTATTAAACCACATCAAATATTTTTGTTAATTAAGTTTCATAAATAATTTCTTCTAATTTTTAAATTCTTATTTTGTGTTTTGCAATACTTTATATAGATCATGTATTTTATGCTTGACATGCTAGAGCCATCTTTCTACCTATGTTGATTCTAATTCTGTTGGGTATATTATGTAGGAGATATTGAATCACTATCATAACCAAATTTCATGGAGGTTAGTTTCCTTTCAAGTAATTATTCAAAATCTTTTTGGTACTTACCTGCATTTATCATGTCAGAAGCAACTGAACATGTATGTCATATTTGAGATAATAAACTTCAGAGTGTTAAATAAATTGCTCATCTATTTTAAGAGTGAAACCACATGTAATTAGTCACAGCCCTTCTCAGTGGGTTTGGTAAAAGTTTTGTGAATGCTTCATGACCAATTCTGTTTTAACTTCCCTTGAAATACTTTCCTAATATTTCATTTTTATTATATGGCTAGATTTTATGTTTCTCATTTTTCAAAAGATCAATCCACTAATACAGATATCTAACCAAGCTTTTGTTTTGTTTTGTTTCCCTAAGAGAAATTTTTAATAACTCAACTGAGTTTGAGGTTTATGAACTATAAGCCCTTCATACTGATGATAAAAACCATAACATTCAGAGGTATCCAGTGAAATATATTAATAGTATATTCATCTTGACATTATGACCAATATGGCCTTCAGGAATTGGCCTGTAAATGCCAAGAACTGTCAAAGAGTTAAAAGTTTCCTCTCTTAAAGTTTGTAATAGCCAGTTGTATTTTTTCTCATACTGGTGATGTTTCATAATAATTCCCTGAATATGCATTAACTAGATCCATGTAGTTTAAAATGCAAAGTGCTGTATATTCATACTAGTCCCTGCCTTCAGGGATTTAATATTTTATTTGTAAAAATAAGACATTTATAAAAGAAAATGATTATAACATGATTCAATGTGTTGTGCAAATTAAAGAAAATATTATGGGAATTTGAAGAATGCATTTAGTGCCAAATTATGATATAACTTTTCATTTAAAATAAAACAATATAGGTTAGTAATATATTTTTAAAAGATAAAAAAGAAAGCATGAAAGTCCAGAATCCTAAAAGAACCAATGAGGCATGGCCCTGTACAAAATCCTTGCAGGTGTTTTCCATAATAAGATTTAACTCACAATTCTGTATCTATACAGGAAGACAGTTTATTTAATGTCTTTGTTTCCTCTACTCCCACTGTCCTGGACCAGGTAAAAAATAGTGAAAGTATATCACCACTGACTATAATAGTTCTTGTCTTTAAATTAATTCATACAAGTCAAGGAGATGAAAGCATCTACATTTTCCCATTCTTGGTTCCTTGAATTTCCTTCCTGATATTGTATCAAGAAGCAGAACACACGAGGCTGATTGAATATTTATCTACATTGACTTGATCAAATTCAGTGAGACACACTCATATATATAGTACTCAAAAGCATTCTCAAGTATGCAAGCAAAATTTAACCCATCCATGCATTATGCAAATTACCTTCCTTTTAGATTTGTATTTGACTTGGTACATTTAGGACTGGTCCTTTTAACTTTGTTATTGGATGTAGCTTGCTCACAGAAAAAGATATAACCTCATGACCTTGGGTGAGGCAGTTTGCTTTATCTGAGTGTAGCCCCAGAAAGGACAGAAAGCTAAGAGCCAATTATAGCAACTCTTCCTGCAGCACAGGATACAGTCCCTTCGTTCTTGTGAGGGAGTTTATGTAGTGCATTGCAGTATCACCCACAAGTGTTTGAACGTGGTATTGAGTTAGCCTTAAATGACTGCAAGCATCACCATTCTCAGATGAATCTTTACAAATTATTAATATGTATCAAATGTCCCTACAAATAACTTTAATATAAAATTTTTAATAAAATTATGGGAAATTGGCCCTTGAAATAAAGATTTTCCCACAGAAAGTTTAGTGGTGTGTACTCTGTAGAAACCACACTTGTAAGATGGTAAAAGAGGTGGCACTGAGTATGGAAAATTCCAAAATTTGTGCATTCAAGTGATCATTAGCTTACCCCAGAGGAGACCTGGAGCTGGCACAGCTCTTCAGAGACATCCTCAACTGGAATGGAAGACTAAGCTTTTGCCCTGTCTATCATTGTGTCACATTGCATGAACTGATCCTTGGGAATGGTAAGGGCTTAGGTAAAACAGTTCCATTTGGACAAGAGCAGTTTTTCAGGCATTTTGGGGAATGAATTCTTTGGTCCTAAAAGAGGACCCTGTTTCGTCCACAATAACTTTGACTAAAGATCGTATTAAAAAGTATCATAAAAACATATGCCAGCTTTATATATTCTTTATAGAACAGACATTAATATTCTGCCACACATAGCACTATTATTTTTCTTTATCAATTTATCACTAAAATAACTGCTGCTTACATTTTTATTTATCAAGATCTTCATGGCATTTTAACAGAATAGGAAAATAAACAATCAACATTGATCTTCAAAAACATATATTCAAAAATATCCTACTCAATAAGTGTTATATAACTGAGAATATTTAATGTAAAATATGTGTCCGTTTCATTTTTCACATGTGTGAAAGTAAGGTTGAATAAAATAGGAAACATGTTGGGTAAATCCTTCTCTCTTATATCCCAAGAATCTGGTGGTGAAGTATTTATAAAAATCTCTTATTATAGCATGATACAATAATCCATGCTATACATTATTTCTATATGCTCAATAATAAAAATAATATTTTTAATAAAATATGCGAGTCACAGGACTTTACAGTTTTCATGATATTATAACTATCCAGACCTAATGAGATGGCTTATACATAGTGCTTTCATATTAGCTCAGGCTGCCATAACAAAATACCATAGATCAGGTGGCTTAAACAAAAGAAGTTTATTTTCTCAGAGTTCTAGAGGCTAGAGGTCTGAGGTCAAGGTGTCAGCAAGATCAGGTTGATGTAGGGGCTCTCCTTCTGGTTTACACACAGGCCTTTCATTGCAGAATGTATAGGAGATAGGAAGAGAGAGATTGTCCTTTCCATATAAGGCCACTATTCTTGTCAGATTGGGACCCCAATCACATGAATTCATTTAGTCTAAATTACATCCTAGAAGTCCTATCTCCAAATGCAGTCACGTGGAGATTAGACATTTAACATAAATTGGTTGGAGCACAACTCAATTTTAGCAAGTTACTTCTCCTATTCTGATGTTTACCTTCAGCCATTTAATTACTTCAGTGTCCTAAATCAAGTACATCCTGTATAGTCCCCCACCCCCAAATCTGCAAAGCATAATTTTCAAGTAATATCAAACTACTAGAAAAAAAGTATGTTTTAAATGATATATATTGTAAAGTAAATTTTACCTTACACCTTCAGCACTCATATAGAACTTTGGACCAAAAGTGAAAAATTAAAGATTAATAGTCCATAGTTTCTCTTTTTAAAACTATTTTTAGTTATATTGGACACAATACCTTTATTTTATGTATTTATTTTTATGTGGTGCTGAGGATCAAACCCAGTGCCTTACTAGTGCTAGGCAAATACTCTACCACTGCACTACAACCCCAGCCCTAATTTTTAATAATTGCTGACAACATTTTGAGTATTTTTATTCTTTTAGATATAGTTTTGTACTATATATTTTCCATTTGACCTGCAGTTATTTGTCTTTACCAGGTGTCTGATTTTGTTGCTGTGATTATTCATTTTATGAGTCCAATGATATTTAGTGGTTTAACTTTCTAAACAACTGTCCATTGCTAATGCTACAAACAAACAACTCTACATTTTAAAAACACATGGTTTGTATCCTCGTTACCTCACAAATCAGATATAATATTAGTCTTTTAGAGATACTGAAGTTTCCAACTAAGTAAAAATAGTGATGTGAAATCAAAATTGTAAATTTTTTCCTATCATTAAGGAATGCAAAATCTATCAGTACTGTCTCTACTACTAACAAATATATAAGGATATGTATTTGAAAAGTATAAGAATTAATAAATATTAATCTATCTCAAGTATTCTAAAATTAATTTATAAAGGTAGTCATGAATCATGATTTTGAAATGAAAGAAATTACCCAAGTATGCTAAGATAATTACCACCTATAACTCTGAATATCGTTTTCCAAATGCACTGTATATGTCATTTACTTCTCCTGAACATAACAAAGTCATTTTTAACATTGTTTAGTATATCATCATTGATAATGTACTAAAAACACTCAAATATGAAAACAATTACAGATGATTAATAAGTGAAGTAAATTTCAGCTAGAAAGAAGGTTATACTGCTTGAAAAGACACTCACATAAGAGGAAATGCTAATGGTTGTCTTGCAGCCACAGATTAAGAACATTTCTAAAAATGGTACATATATCTTGAGCTGATATTTGTAAGAAAGCTGTGGAGTTGTCAAGTCATTCACTAAGATACAAATCAAATGCAATAATCCTGTGAAAAATTTTGTAAACTAGGGACAGGGTAGGGCTATAAAATTATAATTAGTGGATGCCATTGTCTACCAGACCTCTTCATGACAGAGTCGTCATGGTTACAACTGACCATGGTTTTGCACCACACAAACCAGAACACTGACTGCTTTCTCAGGGAATTTTGAATATCGCCTGATGATAAAGAAAGCAGTCCATAATATGGCACCAGTAACTAAATGTCACATCCTTTCTACACAATCTTTGTCAGATTAACATAGTTCCAGTATAGCTGTCAGTAAAATTTTTTATCCTTCCTGTGGTCATGGACCAGTTTTAGTCTTATGCTAATTGCTTCACCATAGTCACAGCATCTCAAATGTACATAAACATTTTCCTTACACCTCTCTTTCTTTTGTTGGATGGCAGACTGCAGCAATGACCTACCGACTCCTCACATAGTTTAGCAGGGAAGGGAGTCGCAGTGCTGTCTGGAGTTAGAGGATACACAATGAATAGATGCATTAGACTAACAAATACATTGCAGCTCATAACTTCACCAAGAGCTAAATGAGGCCTTTATTTTTTTCAAGACAAAAAGAAGCTCAGGCCCTGCAGCTGCTCCATAAAATATAGTTTAAAAAAATCACCAGAATTTGAATAGAAAGGATATGGAACAGACTGATTCATTCAGTCCATTTTGGGATATAACATGTGGTTAACAATAACAGAGCAATTAATGTAATCACTCTATCAAAAAGTATCTTTGCAGTGAAAAGTGTGTAAACAAAGTTTTTATTCATATGAAATATACCTGCATGTTTGTAATAGTGGTATTGCATATAACAGTACTGCAATGGGGGTTGATTATATCGCTTTGTTTAGGGCTGCATATGAACATGTTGTATGCATAAGAGGTTTAAAGAAATACATGAAATGTACTGGATGCACTTATCTGCATTTAACTTTAATAAAGGTGAAACTTTATAAATAAAGAATAAATGAAAGAGAATGTCAATATAGAGGAAAAATGTTCAAGTTCATACTCTGAGTCTTCAAAGTAGATTCCTATCTTAAATTTATCTGCTTGTGAGTACAGTAAATGTACAATGACATAAAATTTTGCCACCTTAAAATTTTAAAAATATCATACTCTGTGATTCTCCTGAATTTTAGAAGTTTTCACATCAACCACACAAAGCCTGCTGTAATATTAGTTTGAAAATATCAGAGTTGTACAAACTTTTGTAAACTTCACAAGCAAAAAATATTACAGGCAAAAAATATTCCCTTAGATTAGGTATCACAAGAAATAAGCTCAAAGTAAGAGAGACTTCTGTCCACTTAAAATGGTTATGCTAATAATGCTAGAAAACCAAGTGTCTCACAGATATTATATTATTCATTTTCTTAAACATGGGGTTCAGGTAGAAACAGAGAGCCAAAGTTCCAGTAGCTTGATGTTCCTTGGACAAAATTGCCAAAATAGCTAAGAGGACATCTCAACATAAATGACAAATACTGTCTCTTTAATTTTTATTATCATTTTGAAACTTTGCACTAAGCCACATAGTCATTAATGAGAATTTCTGTAGCCCATTCCTGATCTCCTAGCATCAAGAGAGTGTAACAAATATGATACAATCATGTAATCATAAGGCAATATTAAATTAATAGGAACATATTAAATTATTTTTTTAAAACCAACTCACTTAGGTTAAATACAAATTCTCTGATAGTCCCATAATGAAAATATTTTAAAGTTTTTGTGATTAAAATGTCTATATATCTATTGGATATGCCAGAGAAGAAAGTCAGTTTCGATATGATGAAACTCAATAAAATAGTATTATAGAATTTGATGGTTCTATGTATTCACACATTGAAGGCTTTAAAAACAATGTTGACATATTCTAAACTTTGATCTTCATCAAAATACAAAATATTGGTTCCATCTACTCATTCAAAGCTTTACCCTAGACTGAAATCTAAAAACACACCAGTCTAGTGTGCTTCTTTCCCTCTCTCTCTTTCTCTCTCCCTCTCCCCCGCCCCCAATCCCACTCCTTTTCTCTCTCCAGAAATCCCATATTCAGATGCAAAACTTGCCTATAATGGTTCCTAAATTCTTCAGAATCTGTCTTCTCCTCAACTACTCCAGCCACGATTTAAGTTCACATTCTTTTCACTGAGTGATAACTGTAGGCTACCCAAAAATTCTTTCTTCAGAAAGTAATCTACTTCTTGCAATGGCTTAGAAAAAAAATGTGTTTTTTTTTTCTTCCACCACTCTAATACCAAACTCTTTCCAATTCTCTGTGAACATATTATTTCACATTTCCCCACTTCATGAACTTTTCCATAGCATTCAAAAACATAATAAATACATTGTCCATTTTTATGCAACTTGTAACTGTTATCACATCAATACCACTTTAAATATGTATTTATTATGATTTACATTCCTTTCATACTCATTTACGAAGTGCTAACTTGAGATTAGTCCCATTGCTGCATCCCTGCTCTTTGTAAATTTCAATCCCATGAGAATCAAAAATGCTTGTCAATTATGGCTCAATGTCAAAAGTCTGTAATAAAATACATAGATGCTATGTTTTGCAACCATTTGTGGAGTATGTCGCTTCTACTGGACTATAATTATTTTGGGGATAGGAATTATGTCTTACTCATTTTCATCCCCAGAACCGAGAGTAATATCTTACACATAGTACATGTGTGGTATTGAATGTGAGCTATTTTTTTTTTACTTCAGTAGGCTTTGAAGAAAAGCCTGAAAATAAATTTTCAGCAATTACAGCATCAGTAGGACTAGTATAAATGCTTTCAAAGCCACTATGGATGTTCTTTTTCAACATTTTGAGCTTTAATATTTATGTAAATGGTTATTACAACAACTAATATTCGTTGGGAGCATATAGTATTTCAGTCATTCTTATAAATATTGCATATATGTATGTAGTACATATTAACCTATTGATTTTTTAAATAATCAAAAATCCTGTACTAGTTGAGTACTATTTTCATCATTCTGATGGTGTGGAAACTGAGGCACAGAGAGTTGAATAATTTACCCAAATCCTCACAGCTGATTATTAACAGAGCCAAGATGAAAACCTTGGCATTCTAGCCATGCTCCCATGTGCGTTTCTCACTTCTTTTGATGGTTTCTACCATAGGGCTAATGACACTGGTGCCAGATTTTTCTGATGAACACTATCAGCAGGCACTTTTCTCAACACTAAACCAAAATTGCATGCAGCACACATGGGATTATGTGAGTTTTTCCTCAATATAAATATTCTATCATAATTGTATCTTTAAGTTTATATTAGGAAATGCTAGTGGTTAACTAAATTCTCCGTATATTTTCTTTAATTCTTTCTTTTGAAAAAGCATTATGAAACATGTTTTTTTCTATATTAATATCAGTTTAGACAGGTGGCTGATATACTAAAGGTCTTTAAAACTGAACTTATAATAAATTGAATTTGGTTTATAAAAATGAGTATATTTGACTTGTTACCTTAGAGAAATTTTCTACATTTTAATCCAATATTGTATTTTCAAATACTATTCTATATTGATTTTCTTTTTCATCTCAGTGTCTTGACTTTTTCAAAGCTCAGAATAATTTTAGGCCCTGTGAGTGTAAGGATCTAAGCTTGGAGCAGTGTAGAGCCTACACTGATAAGCAGTGGGTTGCAAAACTTATCTCTCTAGTTCTTTTATCACAATATAAAAACCACAGTGGGGTTATTGAGCAGTTAAAAATTGGTGGCTATAAAAACATTAAGCATGAAATGGAGTTGCAGTAAAATAAAACCTTCATTTTAGATACGTAATAATATTTAAATGAACAATTTTAGGTTAGTCATAATACATAACAAATAACTGAGCCCAATTTAGAAGAAAAATCAGGAATAGCACTTTGTCTACTGAAAAACCATGGTTTTAATAAGCTCACAATCTGATGCTACAGTATAATTCATTAGACCATGGAGACAAAATGAAAGAGATATGGATCACATTCTCAAATTTCCTGCCAAAAATATTTTAAATGCTGTAGAAATAAGAGCAATATTTGGATAATAGCTTCTTTCTTGTTCTTTACTTTTTCTATATTATCTTTCTCCCACTGGTAAAATCCAAATATTCCTCTTAATATTGAATTTGTATATATGTGTATGCATGCACACACACACATGTATTCACATACATATATCTACATAATTTCTTAAGGAAAAAGTTATAATCATAATATTTAAAGGAAATAAAACAGCAAATAAATATTTCAACCAACTCAAGGTAGTTATAAGCAAAACTGAGAAATAGGCAGCATTGATGGTAATAATTCCCATCATGTTCCATGTTCCTCTAGACATGCAGAACCTTTGCAATATTGAGATACACACACATATATATATATATACAATGAGAAACCCATTAGGAATTCTTGGTTTTATTTTGGGTGTCTTTGTTGTTGTTGTTGTTTTCTGGTACTGGGGATTGAACTCAGGGGTACTTGACCACTGAGCCACATTCCCAGCCCTATTTTGTGTTTTATGTAGAGATAGGGTCTCACTGAGTTGCTTAGCACCTCATCGTTACTGAGGCTGGCTTTGAACTCATGATTCCCTATCTCAGCCTTCCAAAGTGCTGGGATTATAGGCATGCACCACCACACTGGCAGGAATTCTTTAAGTAACACATCCTATGTAGACATCTCATAGCAGTCTATCTTCTAAATGCTGAATTTGTTCCTTTCACTGTATTTCTCTTTATTAAGGGCTATTTAGAAAATCCAACTCCTATTCTGTACTACTGAGGCCATATTTTCATCACTAATCTACAATAATGTAGCATGGAATTTGAGTGTTTTAAGAAATAAAATATCTATGTAAAAGTGGATTTTAAACCTACTTCACCTTTTTGCGATCCTATGAAGAATATT
>CM053406.1:58890199-58912018 GCA_028644305.1 Xerus rutilus
CCAACCAAGAATCTTATATCCAGCAAAATTAAGCTTCAAATTTGATGATGAAATAAAAATCTTCCATGATAAACAAATAAACAAAATTTAAGATAGTTTGCAGTGAGAAAGCCTGCACTACAGAACAGTCTCTGCAAAATATTCCACAAGGATGAAGTGAAAAACAACAATGAAAATTGGCAAAAGGGGAACTATACTAAAGGAGAAGCCAATCAAAGAGAAACAAAGTCAAGTTAAAAACCAAAAATAAACCAAAATGACTGGGAATACAAACCATATTTCAATAATAACCCAGAACATTAATGTCCTAAATTCATCAATTAAAATAATTAGACTGGTAGTTTGGTTTTAAAAAAGACCCAACAATATGCTGCCTTCAAGAGACTCATCTCATAGAAAAAGACACCCACAGACTGCAGGTGACAGGATGGTAAAAAACATACCACTCACATGGACTACATAAACAAGCAGGTGTTTCCATCTTCATATCAGATAAAGTGGACTTTAAACCAAATGGATAAAGAAGGACATTTCATACTGCTTAAGAGAACCATCCATCAATAAGACATAACAATCATAAATATCTATGCCTCAAACAATGGAGCAAATGTATATCAAACAAACACTTCTCAATTTCAAGAATCAAATAGACCATAACACAATAACTAGGTGACTTTAACACACCTCTTTCACCACTGGACCGATCTTCCTAACAAAAACTAAACAAAGAAACCATAGAACTCAATAATACAATCAATAATTAGATTTAACAGATATCATATACAGAATATTTATCCAACAAGTGAATACAATTTTTTCTCAGCAGCACACAGATCCTTCTCTAAAACAGACCATATGTTTTGCCACAAAGCAAGTCTTAGCAAAAAAAAAAAAAAATAGAGATACTATTCTGCGTTCTATAAGATCATAATTGAATGAAATTAGAAATCAATGATAAAATAAAAAAATAGAAGCTACTCCATCACCTGGAGACTAAATAATACACTGCTGAATGACGCATGGGTAACAGAAGACATCAGAGAATAGATACAAAAATTCTTA
This sequence comes from Xerus rutilus, assembly GCA_028644305.1. NCBI lineage: Eukaryota > Metazoa > Chordata > Mammalia > Rodentia > Sciuridae > Xerus > Xerus rutilus. The sequence continues at coordinate 58,891,262 of CM053406.1, forward strand.
TAGGTAAATGACAACTCTGGTACAACATATCAAAATCTCTGGGACACCATGAAGACTGTGTTAAGAGGAAAGTTCATTGAATTGAACTCATTCATTAAAAGAAGAAAACATCAACAACTTGACATTACATCTCAAAGCTCTGGAAAAAGAACAAATCAGCACCAAAAGTAGTAAAAGAAAGGAAATAATTAAAATCAGGGCTGAAATCAATGAAATTGAAACAAATAAAACAATTTTAAAAACTGACAAAACAAAAAGCTGGTTCTTTAAAAAATAAATAAAACTGATAAACTTTCACAAATCCTTAGCCACTCTAACCAAAAAAAAAAAAAAAAGGAGAGAAAAAATTTTTTTAAAAAAAGAGTGAACGATAATAATTGTAGAAGGCTATGGCTTCTTAAGAGATTTGCTTTTTTTAATTTTTTTGGTCAGTGCTGGGAACATAATCCCGGGATGCTCTAACTTTTAATGACATTTTTACTTGAGTCAGTCTCACTAAGTTGAATTAGAGGCTGGGCTCCCACTGCCTATTCTCCTGCCTCAGCCTCTTGAGTCATTGGGGATATAGGTGTGTGTCAGTGCACTAATCTGAGAGACTGAGATATTTTAAAAGTTATCAACAGATATAGGAAGCACTACAGCAATATTAACTTTTACAGTATGAATGACAAAGTAATTCTTAGATACAGTGTAATTTCTCATGAAAGAACAATCAAGTAGCACTGTACAATGAAGACCAGGAGATAATAAACAGCTTCTAAAGCAAAAGATCAGAAGTTGACTTTGCAGGCATAAAAAGTCAATTTATATAGGTGATCACTTAAGCCATGTAAGTTAATAAAAATTACCAACTGTAAAATCAAATCAACCATAGAATTTTGAAAAGCACTCATTTTGTAGTGGGAGCAGCTAAAAGAGTCAGCAACAAAGTTTGAGACATAGCAAGAGCAGAAGAAAAGGATGTAATTCTAGATTCTTGGGGATGATCTGATTTACTAGTTTTGTGACCTTGGAGAAATATCTTACTTTAGTTAACTATTAAATGAAGGAACGATGTAATACCTGTCTCATAGGTTTGAAAGAATTAAATTAGGTAATACATATAAATCGTTAAGTATAATTCCTAGCACATATGAACAATTAATAAATACTCATTACATGATAATGTATACATGTATGTGATATTAACCAAAAGATAACAGAATATTTAGTCTCATACACATATCAAAATGTTCAACACTTATTATATTTGAGGGGCATATTGTCTAATGATGGCAACTATTAACCTTTTCTCTGAGCCCAAAGTAGTGCTTTTTTCTCCCTCCTCTTGAACTTGGCTGACCTTAAATGCTTGATTAAATATTAAAATATGATAGAAGTGACTGAAATTCTGAGTTATCTTTTCAGGATAAATCATAGTAAAATGTGCATCTTCCACATGAATCTATTGGAAACTCGATTTTAGGTCATTTAATCTCATAACATGAGTGTCATACTGTGAGACAGCCAAGCCCATGAGGATGTCAAGGGCAGGTACTCTGCTGAGCTCCCAGAAGCCACATCACATAGAGTCATGAGTTAGCATCAAGTCTAGTCAATCATTTCGATGTTACTGCACCCCTCTGCCATCTGAACTACATCTGTGTGAAGACTCTGAGTGAAAATTACCTTCATAGTTAACACAAGTGGTGTGAGAAAAAATAAAAATATTGTGTTAAGCCACTAAGATCTGGAGTGATTTGTTTTACAGCAAAATGTTCAAAATGGTCTCTGAAGTAATGTTTAACACTTATAACACAGGGCCAAAATAAAAACAAAATACTCTATATCCCTGGTAAATCTTGATACATTCCACAAAAGACTCATTCTAGAGTTTTAGGAGATTTTATTACCTCTGGAATTTTAGGAAAAGGTATCCGACAGTTAAATATGATATAAATATTCATTTCATATATTTTGATCAGGATCTTAACTTTTATTATCTCATTTTTTGTATAGGAAATATATTTCAATGTGGATAACTTATGATTCCATTAACTCATTGAAATAAATATATTTTATAGCTCTAAACAACTGCATAGTATAAATTTTATTATTTCATTTAAAATTCTGTGTTCACAACACTAGCCTCATGATTTGAGAACCTTTTCTACATTAGTTTTAATCTTAGTCTGCCTTATTAATTCTTTTGAACTAATTCAATCACATTCTCTTAAAAATAATTTGAACACTATTTATAGTAACAATGTAAAAATATGATTTTAAGTAATATAAGGAAGAGACAACTATTCTTAAAAATTGATCATCTACTTTCAAAAACTTGGTTCATTTTTCCTCGATCACTAAAATGGGCTTATATTTATTTAATGAAAATATTTTGATTAATTTTTTTAAACTCCTTTAATTTTTGCAGTTTACTTTGGAGCATGCCACCTCCTGGTCTAGCTGACTCTGTGAATTCTGTAATAGGCTCTCTGCTTGAAATCTGTGGTGTTATTCCAAACATTGTTGCCTTCTTTTTGAAGTATGTGGCTCACATTTCACATAGAACCTTTAGGATGATTTTCTTGCATAGTGGGGAGTTTTTGACATGCAGGTTTACTGGAGTCCCTTGGCTTTAAACTTGGCTCAGAGCAGATGGTACTGCTAGAGAGAGCAACAACACAGCTTTGGGCTTGAAAATGTTAGTGTACACATGATGTTTTCTCCCCTCAGGACCAGCATGATTGATGGGACTTTGGAACTAAAAACAGAAAAATAGATCCTTCACAATTGGTCATTTGCTGGCAAAAGAAAGAGGGGGAGAAAGAGAGAGAGAGGGAGGGAGGAAGGGAGGGATGGGGGAGAGAGAAAGTCCTCAAAGAAAAATGAGACACAGTTCATTGTTTCAGTGCCAAATAACAGTCCCCTGCCATCTAGAGTGACTTGCCTCTAAAAGTAAGCCTTAAAACTGCTGAGTTTAAGGGAACCCATAATAATAAATGTAAAGAAAATGAAATAGTTGTTCAGATAAAAAAGGCCTTTTGCATTCCTATTATTCAGAATGGAAACTACACTGCACTTAAAATTCTGTTCCCAAAATAAAAAATAAAGGAAGAAAATGAAGCCTAAACCCTAAGTACTATGATTTGATATTAAAGAGCATCTAAAGAAAGTGTTAAAATAGGTAATTGATGGTAAAGTATTATAAGCAGTGCTAGTAGAACATTACTGAGAAGGATGATGTATGTATATGTGTGTTATGAAAGATGGGTGTGGGGAGGGAAAAAGGGAGGAAGAGATGCATGTCAATTCTACATTATAGTTTATAATATTTTTCTATATGTCAGGGAAATCAATACTTTTAAGCAGGACAGATAAATGCTACATAGTTAACTATCTAGAACCAATAATGAAGATAAATTTAAAATTGTAGTAGATTGCTTGTAAATCAATAATGTATCTCCTAACACAAACATGTACAATAAAATCATATCTCTCTTTCTATATGAATGTATCGATATAGAAAAAGAGAAGGAAGTAGTTTAAATACTCACCATGGATTGGGTAGAAAATTTGCCTTGACCTCTATTTCATTAACTCTTTTATGGAAGTTGAGTGAGATTCTTAGGTAATAAAGGGTGAAGAAACTGTGTAGTATAACTCTTCTGTTTAAAAAGAAAATACAGATGCATTAGGATCTCAAGTACAAAGAATTGGGTTAAGGTAATAGACCACTGAAAGTCCAGTGGCGGGGAAATGATGAAGGTAGCCTGGAGACCAGGGTCAACACACACACACACACACACACACACAAAGCCTGAACTTGGTTCGAAGGCATCAGTACTCTTGCAGCAGATACTCAGTAGTCCTTTGGACCCAGAAAGTTTTTTTATCACTGTTTTTAGGATTTGACTCTATACCACATTCTCTGTGTTTATTACAAGAAATCTACCCAGAGAAACACATGAATTGTGTCATTATTTCCATTTTATAGATGACAAAACTGAGACATAGCAGTGTGAAGTATCTTGCCCAAATAAGGAAGATATTAAGAAAATCTTCAATTCATGAAACTAGATACTAAAGCTCTATTTCCTGTATTTATAACGGTTTCATGAAGCATTAATCAGTGAAGACAGAGATGTTTGTTATTTACTAATGTACTTCCAATGCACAGGAAAGTGCTGATTTGTACAGTATAAGTATTTCATGAATGAAGAGTACAATAACTGTTTAAAAAACACATTTCTAATAGCAGAAAAAGGATATAAAATTATTGCATTAATTTAGTCCATTTATAAATATGCCATTACTTGTTTATTGATTTTAGAGTTCTATTTATTTTGTTTGAAGTTTGGAGTTAATCTGGGTAGAGATGTGGTGAACATTCATGTTTCAATGTTTGTATGGACAAATATTTTCATTTCTTTAAATATATAGGAGTAAAATGGATGGGTCTCACAATAAGTATATGTTTCTATGTTTAACTTTATAAGAAAATGTGAAACTCTTTTCTAAAATATTTGTATGATTTTATAACTCCACTAGCAACGTTCAAGAGTTCTAGTTGCTCCACAATCTTGCCAGCATTTGAGACTTGCTAGTCATTGATTTTAATCATTCAAAGTGTATGTAGACGCATTTTTCCCTGGTGTTAAATTGCATCTTCTTTGATGAATGACATTGAACAACTTTTCATGAGATTTGAATTTTCTTATATTTTTCTCTTGTGAATATTTTGCTCATTTTTACTGGTTTTATTGTTTTCCTACTGAATTTTAAATGATATTTATTTATTTTTTATAAAGCTATTACTTAGCTAAATGCATTATAAATATTTACATCCAGTTGGTAGCTTGCCTTCTCATTTTATGAACAGTGTCCGTGTTCAGAATTTTCTGAATAGATAACAAATTTCCTCTTAAAAGCAGATTATCGTTTAATTTTCAAAGTAGTTATTTTTCTGTTTTTCTTTTCTTAAATAATTTAAGAATTATTTGCATACACAAGAAAATGAAGATGTTCCCTAGGTTTTACATTTTATCTTTTGTGTTCAGGAATATGATCTATCTATAGTTAAAAAATACGTATGGTATAATTTAAATCAAGGCTCATTTCTTTTATGTATGGATATCTATAAAGCTCAGAATGCACTTTTCAATTTATCTTTAAAAAAATTAGACTGGAATTTCATATGTGATGTGAAAATATGTAGACTAAAATTGGGAGAATTTACACATTAAAAATCTCAAGTTTTCAAACTGATAAACATTTTTATTTTAATTAGATTTTCCTTAATTGCTATTGGCAATGCTCTTGTTTTTTGCCAATATGTTATTTATATTTGAATTGCATGTTTTTATTTTATTTGAAAATATTTTAATAAAAATGTTGTTGCATAGTTATAGTTAATAGTTAATACTATTATAAGTTGCACATTTTTATTTACTAGTTGAACTACCTATGGCTGGTATATGAAAAGTCTTAATTTTATATATTGTCTCTAGAATCTACAGCATTAATAAATTGCCTTATTTCTAACACATTTATTATGATTTTACAGTTTGTGTAAATCAATGTATCATACACATAAGCATATTTCTTTCTTTCTTTTCTTTCTTTCTTTTTTTTGTTTTTTTGGTGTTCTGGATTGAAAACAGGGTCTCACACATGTCAGGTTAGTGCTCTACAACTGAGCAACACATCACCTGTGCAGATCTATTTCTTTTACAATTTCTGAAAATTACTTTTCTTGCTTTATTAAAGTGGCTAAAACTTTTAGTATATGTTGAAAATAAAGCTAAAACAGACTTTTTCACACAAGTTTTTGAATTAAGCATGAAGTTTTTCATCTTTATGAATGCTAGTTCATATTTATTATAAAATTTTTAAAAATATATACTTCTATTTTCCACATTCTTTAACTTATGCTATTTCTGCTCTTTTATCCAGCTAACTCTGCTGCTGTGATCAAAAGACTTGACAAGAAAAATTTTAAAAGAGGAAGTTTATTTGCGGCTTACAGTTTCAGAGATTTTGATCCATAGATGGCTGGTTCCATTCCTCAGTGCCTTAGGTGAAGCAGATTATCATAGTAGAAGAGTGTGGTGGAGGAAAACAGCTCAGGACATGGCACCAGGAAGCAAATTAAGCACTAGAGCTCCCCACACCACAGACAAATTATAAGCCTCAAAGGTACACCCCTAATGATCCATCTCCTCCAGCCAAACCCCACCTGCCTATGGTCGCTACCCAATTAATCTTTATTAGAGGATTAATGCGCCAATGATATCAAGATTCTTATAATCCAATCACTTTACCTCTAAATTTTCTTGCGCTGTTTTACACAAAGCTTTTTGGGGATGTCTCTTAGCAAAATCACAACAAATATCATGCGATATTCTTTAATTTATGTTATAAACCTTATGATACATTACCATTATTCTGTTTTTCCTGTCAATGATTTTTTCAAAGATTTAATGTATAAATAGTATACTACATTCTCAATAATCAATTTAATGTTCCAATTTAATTTTTTAATCTATATAATCTGTCATAGGTTTATTTTTGTTTAATTATATATGAAAATAATAACAAAGGCTAGTTTATAATTAGTCTCATAATTTTTCTAAGTCTGAAAATAGACTATATTTTAAAATAGATTTTCATTTTCCTCAAGATATCGTGAAGACTAGATACTCATTTTAGGTATTCATTATGATTAAGTTATTTATAGACCAAGTATTTATTTTTGGTAATATGTCAAAGTCCCACTGAACATTAAGTTGCCATTTTAGAATTAAAAACATATGAAATATACCCCTTACTCATAGTGACTTTGCAATAAAGGAACTACTTTATTCATTTTTAAGTCCTGTTGCTGAGTTTCATTTATTATTAAAATATTTACATCTCTGTATATGCCTCTATCTAAACAGTCAATATTATATCCCATAAAAGTGAAATTTAGGAATAAGGATTAGGTTATTGGCTATATAAACATGTTCTTATTCATGTCTAAAGCATTTAAAGCCATTGGGGCTGGGGTTATGGCTCAGTGGTTGAGCGCTTGCCTCGTATACGTGAGGCACTAGGTTCGATCCTCAGCACCACATAAAAATAAATAAATAAAGATATTGTGTTCATCTACAACTAAACAAAATATTTTTTTAAAAAAATTTAAAGCCAAATCTGTTCCCTTGATTTAGCATGTAGGCAGAGAACTGTTTTACTTTTAGTCTCACTTACAGAACAATTTTTTAGTTTCAAATATTTTTTCTTCCTTTTCTAATACATTTTATTTATAATTATGTCTTTCATAATCTTTGACATTACCATAAATTTTATTTCCATATGAGACAGGCTATAAATATATTCATAAATTTATACACAAACATAAAAAATGTAACTAGATCATTTTTAAAATATTGTCAAAATGATGTTGAGATAAATCAAAAAAGGTTATCAAATATTTACATCAAAATTTTATCATAGCCGGGCACAGTGGCACAAGCCTGTAATCCCAGCACTTTGGGAGTTCAAAGCCAGCCTCAACAATGGCAAGGCGCTAAGCAACTCAGTGAGACTCTGTCTCTACATAAAAATACACAAAATAAGGCTGAGGATGTGGCTCAGTGGTCGAGTGCCCCTGAGTTCAATCTCCAGTACCAAAAAAAATTTTATCATGACTAAGGGCTAAAAAATGGCAGTTATAGAACACCAGTGTTTGGTTTAAGAAACTTTTTTAAAAAAAGATTCATTGAGGGCAGGAAGGAGAGTTCCCCAGCTCAGCCCTCCCCCAGTGAAACCTAGAGCTAAGCAGAGTCCCATGATCATATCACAAGGCCAATGCACACTAACTAAGCTGATGGAATCTCATTAACCAGATATCAAAGAGTTTACCATAATTACTCATCCACGGCTTCTGGCAGCAGAGTGGAGAGCAAGACACCAGATGCCAGGGAGCACAGTGTGGAAAGCTAGAAGAGGACTTTGTCTTGGAGAATTGTACCAGGCATGTCAGAGTGAGAACCAGCACCAGGCAGAAAACAAAGGCTCTCATACCCAAGCCACAGCTCATTCTCTAGACCTGACCCTGCGTTAGGTGGAGACCTTCACAAGAGGAAGACAGACTTCAGTTTAAGCCTGTATTATTGCCAGACTTAGAATGAATCTCGAGCTCCATATTCAAAAGGATGTGCAGATCCCTGTGGTTGTGAGATTCAGATGTGACTCAGTTTAGCCTCAGCCTCGGCAGCTGAGGGACATTCTCCACCACTCTTCCTCCAGCCTGAAACAGCAGAGTTATTCCAAATCAAACATCTACAGACAGAGCATATAGATCTTCCTTGACAGCAGCAGAGATCTATGCCCCAGTGGGATGGACACGTGTTTTGGTCTGCATCACTACCAGCTGTGGCATTAGCTTGTGTATACCTGTGAGACTGTGTAAGTCCTTGAAACTATAAGATGAAGCATTTGACTTGGTTCCCAAAGGGAATGCCTTCACCACTATCTCAATCTCAGGCTGAATAGCATGGACAAATATTCTATTCATGAGGAGAACAGAGCATTAAGAACAGGACTTTGCCTTGCAGCTTAGTACTAAACTGGTGAAACAATACTGGGAAAATACAGATGGCCCTTATCCACAGGCAGAATGCAGATAAAGCCTCTGGAATAGCCTCTACACCAGGAGGATACACACGTTCTTACTCCATTGGATTACTATTTTGGCAAGCAGCACCTGTGACAGGTTGCAGCGGTCTTTAGCCACAAATCCACATCAGCAGTAGGCAGGCCATAGCAGTGTGATCTACGGTCATGCTGCTGCTAACCCTTTCTTGGTAGGCTAATTATTAATAGTGATAATAAATACACCAATATATTAAAAGATAAATCGTATGAAAACATACAAAAGTAGACATTAAAAAACAAAAGTGTAGGGGAGGAATGGAGTGCAATTGTAAAGTTTTTTTACTAGTATGCTTTGTTTCCTTTTGTTTCTTGTCTTTTAAATCATGTTAAGTTGATATTATTTCAAAAGAGTGCATCCTAATCAGAAGATGTTTTTGTAAGATTCATGGTAACACCAAAGCAAAAATCTATAGTAGACAAATCAAAAATACTAAGCAAGTAATCAGAATGCACTACTAAATTACTTAACAAAATGTTAAAGTATAAGAGGGGGAGGAATAAAAGAACAAAACTAAAATAACTAGAAAGTATGTTAACAAAATGGCTATAATTTCACATATGGATAACTAATTTGAATATAAATTGATTAAATTTTTAATTAAAAGACAGTGAATGGATGATAAAACAAGATTCAACCATATGTTGCTTACAGGAAGCACACTTATAAGAAAACACATACATTGCCTGCCAAAGTGGCACACACTTGTAATCCTAGGGACTAAAAGGTTGAGGCAGGAGCATTGCAAGTTCAAGGTCAGACTTGAACTTAGTGAGACTCTTAGCAACCTATTGAGACTGTATTTTGGAATAAGAAATTAAAAGGACTGGGATAAAGTGCTTCTGAGTTCAATCCTCTGTACCAAATAAAAATAATAAAACTGACAACAATGTCAAAAAACCCCACATAGACTATAAAAGAAGGGAAGGAATAATCTATCCAAGCAAATGGAAGACAAAAGAAAGCAGTAGTAGTGATACTTATATTTGATAAAATTAACTGTAAATCAAAAGCACTAAAGATACAAGTAGTGTCATCATATAATAAAAAGTGGTCACTTTAGAAAGAATAAATAACAATTCTAAGTGTATATGATCCCAATATCACATCATCTAAGAATATAAGCAAGTATTCTGCCTGAAGGAAGAAATACATTCTAATTAAAAACAGTAGGGAAGTTTATACCCCATTTTGCCAATAGATAATCCAGAAAGAAAAATTTAAAAAGATACATTGGAGTTAAACTGTACCATACAGCAAATGTACCTACCAGACACCTAAAGAATTTCTCACCTGACAGCTGCCAAATGCACATTTTTCTCATTAATACATGGAATGATCTCCAGAATGAATCATATGATAGGTCATAAAACAAATCTATGCAAATTTTTAAAAATTAAAATCCTATTTAATGGTGGAATGAGATGGACATCATTGCCCTAGGTACATGTATGGCTGTACATATGGTGCAACTCTACATTGTGTACAATCAGAGAAAAGAAGTTATGTGTACAATGAATCAAAATGCATTCTGCTGTCATAAAAAATCATAATACCTTTTCAATACAAAATGCAATAAAACTAGAAGTAAATAAGAAAATTCTTGGAAACTATACCAGTATATGGAAATAAACACAGAAACTAGACAACTTACTATTGAGCAACCAATGGATCAAGAAAGAAATCAAGAAGAAAAATCTTTTTAAAATTTATTGAAACAATGAAAATGGAGATCTAGCATGCAAAAATGTATGGGAAGTCACAAATATGGTACTAAGAAGAAAGTATATAACAATCAATGTCTATATCATAAAATCAGAAATATATGAAATAAAAACAATTACTGCATTGTAAAAAATAGAAACAAACCACACCCAAATTAGTAGAAAGAAAATAATAATTTGCAAATTAGAAACCAATAAAATAGAGAATAAAAAGCAAATACAAAAGATCAATAAAATGAAGAGATTTTCTTTGAAAAAATGAATAAATGAACAAACTCTTAGACTAAGATAAAGAAAGAGAAGATGCAAAGAAGTAAAATTTCCAAGTGCAGCAGCTTGAGAGGCTGAGGCAGGAAGGATCGACAGTTCAAAGCCAGCCTCAGCAAAAGTGAGGTGCTAAGCAACTCAGTGAGACCCTGTCTCTAAATAAAATACAAAATAAGGCTGGGCATGTGTCTCAGTGGTCAAGTTCCCCTGAGTTCAATCTCTGGTATCCCCATCCCCCCAAAAGAAAGAAATTAAAAAGGAGACATTACAACTGACACCATAGAAATACAAAAGATATCAGAGGTTATTATTAACAACTAACAAGTTTGATAACCTAGAAGAAATTCCTGGAAATATACACTTTACCAGGACAGCATTATGAAAAAATAGAAAATCTGGAAAACCAATAACAAGTAACTAGATTGAAATAGTAATAGAAAACCTCAAATAAATAAAGCCTGGACCAGATGGCTTCACTGTTAAATTCTACCAAACATTTAAAGATTGCCTATCAGTTTCCTGGAAAACTATCATTCATAGTATATTGACACTATTTTACATATTTTAGATAATCTTATTTTGTAGGAGAAACTTCTATCCCTGGGGCATTTGTTGAAAATGGTCAACCACACACTGAACTTGTTATCTCACTCCACTTAGAGTGGCAATTATCAAAAATGGAAATAATAATAAATGCTGGTGAGGATTTGGGGGAAAAGGTACATTTATATTTATAAATTCCTGGTGGAACTAAAAATTAGTATCATCACTTTAGAAAGCAGTATGGAGTTTCCTCAGAAAAGTAGGAATGGAACATGACATGATCCAGCTATTCCACTCCTTGGCATTTATCCAGAAGAACTAAAATCAGCATAATATAATGGTGCATGCATGTCAATATCTATAGCCACACAATTCACAATAGCCAAATTATGAAACCATCCTCGGTGCTAGATGTCCATCAACAGATGAATGGATAAAGACAATGTATTATATACACAAAAAGGAGTTTTACTCAGCTATAAGGAAGAGTGAAATTATAGCATTTGCTGGTAAATGGATGTAACTAGAACACATTATGCTAAAAACTTCAAACTCACTCTTAGAAAGTCAGGGGTTGAATATTTTCTTTCATATGAAGAATCTAGAGAAAAGTAAATGAAAGGAATAAAAAAGGAGAATCTCACAAAAATAGAACTAAGACAAACAGAATAGAGGGCGAGGATTGAGAGCGAGGAAGGTGGGGAGGCCACAGGAAAGTATTGGGGAATAAAATCTACAAGTTATCCCATGTCCAAGTATGAATTACCACAATGAATCCTGAAATATATGCATATGTAATAATAAATATAATTATATATAAATATAAGTATAATTCCCTATTTGAAAAGTAACAATAATAATAGAGAGGGAATCACTAGAATAGAGCAACAGGATGGGATGGAGGTGGGAGACAGAGAGGAAAACAAAAGGTACTGGGGGAACAATGTTGATCAAACTACATTATATGCATATATAAATAAGACAAAATGAATCCCACTATTATGTATAATTTTAATGCAATAAGAAAAACTAAACTATATTTCCACACGGATAAGAAGAAAATAAAATTGTCAGTCACACCTGTTTGACATCCCAGCTGCCTGAGACTGACACCCAATTTGGGATAACTGCAAGATCGTGGAAGAATTTAAAGGAAGGCTTAAGGAACTAGTTCACCATAAGGGACTCTGAGAAGCTCTGGCATATTTCTGGGAATTTAAAGGAATGTGCACATGTAGAGTTGTGCAAATGACCAGAAAGACCTGGAAAGGGCTTCATTATGCGTCTGATGGACTTTGAGATCAATTCTACATAAGCAGCAAGTAAATTACAAAACATATATAAACCAATAAAGTTTTGAAAATGTACCTCCTTACACACATATGAAATCCCTCAGCAAATTATGTGACATTTAATTGATGAAGGCATCGAGGAAATTTTCTGATACTTAAATGACAACTGATCTAACTGAGCACCAACTTCAGAGATGACACACTAAAGGAAACATATATTTTTGTAATTAGTCAAGGGAAGTCACTATCAAAACAAAGAGAATAATAATACCAACAAACCCTGGAGGATTGGAGGAATTGATTTGATCCTGAAGAAGAAATAATTATTAAACTTGAAGATAGGTTAACAGACTTATACATCCTAAGAAATAGAAAAAAAATGAAGAAATATGAACAGAGCCTCCAAACTGTGGGATACCATCAAGTGTGACAATATACAAGTAATATGAATTCCAAAATAAGAAGAAAAGAGAAAGAACCAAAAGCACATTTGACGAATTAATGGCCAGAAACTTCGCAAATTTTATGAAATGCATTAATTTACATATCCACAATTTCCAATTAATTCTAAGTAGGATAATGTCAAAGCAATCCACATCAAATATATCATCTTAAAATTTTCAATAGCTGAAGATAGTGGAAATCTTGAAAGCAGCAACAGTAAAATGTTTAGCATAGGCAAGATGTCCTCTGAAGGGTTAAGTACGGTTCCCATCACAGTGAATTTTCTGATCTCCTTTCCCTCACATCAGGCGGTACTTAGTCTGCATATCATCTTATCTCATGTATTTTTCTTTGATAGCATTTATCAATTTTATTTACTCTATGATTATTTGTTTAAGTCCTGTCATCTCACTTTATTGCAAAATTAGTAAGCATAGATATTGACACATAGTAAATGCTAACTAATCGAATTAATTAATTAATTAACATGTATAATCTAATTCTATATCTGACTTATTTGATTTCTTATCTTCAGAATTGCTTTGAATATACTACTAAGGAACTCTTTCAATTTCTCCAAACATTAAGGGGAAAAATCATATCAATCTTAAAAATATTAAAAAGTATTAATTCATAATAAAGTGCTTATCTTTGAGAGGAAGAATTGTTATGTAATGATTCACATGAAACATTTTCTGTTATGATCATCTATAATCTTAATTGTGCTCCATCAGATTCACTGCTGAAGCTTGAACTTGCAAAGTGACTATACTTGGAGGTAGGACTTTCAAGAAGCAAGGTTAAATGAATCATATAGGATTGCTGTATTTACAAGGAAAGAAAGAGAAACTCTCTCTCTCTCTCTCTCTCTCTCTCTCTCTTTCTGTGTGTGTGTGTGTGTGTGTGTGTGTGTGTGTGTGTGTGAGAACCTCTCCAAAACCTGATCATGCTGCCACTCTGATCTCAGATTTCTAGCCTCCAGAACTGTAATGGAATAAACTTCTGTTGGTTAAGCCACACAGTCGATAGTATTTTATTATGGCAACCTGGGCTGACTGAAACAGATTTTGGTACCAAAAAGAGAGGTCCTTCTGTAACAAATACTTAAAATGATGGAAGAAGGTTTGGATCTGAGTAAGGCATACAAGGTGGAGGTTATTTTAATTGTATTCCAGAATTATTAATGCTATGGGAGATCTTAGAAATAAATGAAGAACATGTTACTGGAGACTGGAAGCAAGGAAATCCTTGTTATAAGTAGAAAATAATTTTGCAGATATGTATTTTAGCATTTTATGAAAGTTAGAACATGTGAGAGATGAAATTACATATTTAGCACAGAAGATTACTGATTACAGTGTTGACGGAGCTGCTTGGTTTCTCTTAATGACTAATTGTAAAAAGCAAAGAAAGACATAAAGAAGAAATTGTTAAGGAAAAAGGAACTATAACAACAATTTGTAAAATTCTCAACTTAGTCATGATCTAAAAAATATAAGAAAGCTTGTCTTGAAGAAAACATAAGAGTGTGGCTGAAAGACTACTTGCTAATGAGATCATATTTATGACTCATGTCCTCAATCAGCCATTTCAGCAGAAGCCAGGAATAGAGATGGTATTGTACTAACAGAGACACTGCTAGTTTTAACCAAAAGAGGCAGAGAAAGAGGCACAGATGAAGGAAGGCTATCAGACTTCTTGTGTTCTCCAGGATAAGGACACAGAACTATTCAGCTTCAAATGTGTCCTTTTCTTAAGGAATGGGGAGGAATTGTCCTAAAGATGATTTAGAAGTTATCAGGGCTGTCAGTCCCACCACAGGCCCAAGGAATAAGCTTGTTTCCTATTCTATTTCAAAGTGTAAGATAGCACTACTGTTTTAGTAAGCCAAGATGACCCTTCCCAGCATCTTGAAGGTGGGAACAACCTCACAGACAGCCACATGGATAGAACTCTTATCCAGGCACTGTGGTACACACCTGTAATCCCAGCAATGCAGGAAGTTGAGGCAGGAGAATCACAGTTGAAGTCAGCCTCAGCCATTTAGTAAGATGCCATGTGAAAATAATAAAATAAATTGTATGAGGATGTACCTCAGTGGTAGAGTGCTCCCAGGTTCAATCCCCAGTAAAACACACACACACACACACACACACACACACACACAATGGCAGGCTTTTCTATAGTCATGAGCTTGGTACTGCTGCTGCCACTCCAGCGGACCTACAGGGTAAAGTATATATCCAAAGAGGATTATTATTGAGCCTTAAGATGTAATGGAATTTGGCTTGCTGGGTTCTAGATTTAGTTGGACATGATATTCCTTTCTTTTGATTTCTATCTTTTGAAGTAGGAATGTCTACACTGTAATTATCCCATAATTGTATTTTGAAAGCACATAATTTGTCTAGATTTATAAATTCACAACTAGAGAAGATTTTTGGTTCACAATGAGTCATACTGAGTCTTATCCATATCTGATTTAGATGATATTTAGGGGTTGTTTTGTGTTTTCAAATTTATCTTTATTTATTTTTTTATTCATAATATTTATTTTTTTTCCATATTGAGGATTGAACCTATGTGTTGTGAATGCTAAACTAAGCAAGTGCTCTACTACTGAGCTACAATTGCATCCATATATTTTAGCTTTAGAGTTAATGATGGAATTAGGTAAGATTTAGAGGAATGAAAGGGACATATTTTGCATGTAAGAAGGACATGAATTTGGTAGGATCAGGAGCAGAATGCTGTAGACTGAACTGCCCCCTCCTCAAAATCATATTTTGAAGCACTAAAACCCAATGTGACTTCATTTGGAAATAGGGCTTTTAGGAGTTATTTTTGATTACATAAGGTCAAAAGAGTAGGATCCTCATCCAATAGTACTGGTTGCCTTTGAAGAAAAGTAACAGGGAAATATCCTCCTCTCTTTTTCTCTTCATTCAAGCACCCAAAGAAAGGCCATATGAACACACAGTGAGGAGGTGTCTGTCTGCAAACCAGAAGGACAAAACTTGATCATGAAGGTACTTTGGTCTTAGACTTCCAGTCTCCAGAACTGGAAGGAAGGAAGGAAGGAAGGAAGGAAGGAAGGAAGGAAGGAAGGAAGGAAGGGAGGGAGGGAGGGAGGAAGGGAGGGAAAGATGGAGAGGGAGGAGAAAATGAAGAAAGAAATAAAAGAAACTCTTATTTTAAACCTCCCAGTCTGTTATGTTATTTTGTTACAACCACCAGGACTGACCTAACATAGGCTTATCTTTATTTGAAAAAATGTTTCATATCATATTTACTGGAATTTTATGATTAATACTTAACACTTTCCTGAATTATTGAATTTGTTCACACATTTGATTCAGTAGCATAAATACATGTTTCAAATTCATATTGAGAGATAATGCAAGGATTATTCAGAAAAGTAGTCAAATAGCTCTCCTTTCTCTTCACTTCTTTCATCTCGCGCCCCACATTTACATATATGTACTTCCTAGAGTCTTGAGTGATTATTATACTCATCTCTTTTTCCCTTAGAAAAGTTTGTTATATTTTATACATACTCTTACTGTCTCATTAGAATGTTGTCTGGAGGAAAGAATTCAGGCATAAACTGAGGCTTCCTGTTACCCAATGCAGCATCCCACGCCCACTATATAACCTGACATTGTGGAGGATGTTAGGGAATGTTCTTCAGTTGTAGGAATTCTGTTCTGACGTTAAGGTAAAAGTATTTTGTCTTTTTGTGTAGTTAAATATTAGGCCCTTGAAACATTTCTTGTTCATTTAGAATCACTATTTTTTCAGTGGTACTATTATTAAGTTTGCCTTAATATTTCCCAAACAAAAGGATAGTAGACCAGACAAGTTTAACATTGACCCACTTTCTTTCTGAACTTTAGTCCCCTCATTTATAGAAAGAGATATAGGACAGCACATATCTGTGGAGTTACAAGTTCAACAATGACGCCTTACTCTTCTGAATACTTCTCCTTGTTCCCTTCAAAATAACACATTTCCTATCAGAGTCCAGTGTCATGATTCTAGCTATATAACCACCTTTGAATGTACTTCCATGTCAACCTTCTTTTTCCTCAAACTGAGGACTTGTCATTATATGGACTCTTCTAAAATTTCCAGGCATCTGCACCTGATTGTTTAGCCTGCAGAGTCCTAACCCAATCACCTACCTATCAAGAATGTCTCAACTACACCTTCTTTAAAGCCCCCTCAACTTCAAATTAAATAGCTTGTGCCTTTGTACTCTCACAGCATATGCATTTTTCTGCTTTCTCCTTGTTCAGTTAGAATGAGATGCTTGCATATGTGTCTACCACTTGAAAGGAAATATATCTTACACATTTTCATTATTTATATCCTTTTAGCAAAACAAACACATAAATAATTAATGATTATTAAACAATAAGTTAAAACTACAAGTAACTTATCTTAGTTATAAAGTAACCTTTTGTTCACTGAAAAAATATAACTCATTCTGATTACCACAAGAAGATTCACAAAAATTTAAGCATAATATTTTACCCAAAGCTTTCATCTTCAACAAAGCACATTCCCTGGGATCTCCTGAGAGCCCATATCTGAAATATATTTTATGTGATTTTATCACCCCTAAGCTCTTGTTAGCATGAGGTCTCAGAATTTCTAGATGAGCAAGATGTTTTTCAAATCATTCAGTTATTACATAGTTCCTTTAAAAAATAAATTGAAATATGTGGTAGAAAAGAAATCCAGGGACATCTGCTCTGAACTCAGCAGTTTTGATTTAAGTGGTCATCACCAAGCCTCAGAACACTGCTGATTGGTGCAGGAGGCAGCTAGAGTGACCTGGATTCCTGTCCTGTCTCTGCCTGTAAGATATGGCATATGCATGGCAAGGCACTGGGACAATTTCTCAGACAATAATGTTCCTTTATTTCCAGATCCATGGTAGGGGTTTAAAGACAGAGAATTGTAAAATGATAATATGATCCTAAATCACTCTGTTTTAAGCAGAAAGATAGGAGGAGTACATCTCTTTATGATTCTAATCATGACATAGAATGTGCTGCACCTCCTCGATTTAGAATTGGTTTCAGGGTAAAGAGAATTTGAAATTCAGTAAAGATAAAGCAGAGATATACAATAGTTAGAAGTTAGCTATGAATGATTTAGGCTCTAGTTAAATATTGTAAGATGAGACTGAAACCAAAGGTTTATCATATTTCATTCAATCTGAGACACTATCTGTTATAAAATATAACTATAATATTCATCCAGGAAGAAAATCCACTGGCAATTATACTATTAATACACCTTTAATTATACTACACATTTGATTTTAGACATTTGAAAACATGAACAAAAGTTTTGTTTAGTTTTGTTTTGTTTTTAGCTATGCTGGAGATGGTATCTAGGTATTAAGTACATGCTAGGAAATTACCCACGAGCTAGATCACCCACCCCTGAATGTATTTCTTAAATCAATAAAATATATGTATATGTTTATATACATATATATTCCTATTAATTATCCTGCATGCACTAAACACTAGGCATATACAAAACAAAATATATCTATAACAAATTTGTTCTTATTTTTCTTATATGCTGAAGACAATACTATTCTCTGTGCTTGATTCCCTTTCGTTTATTGGTCCTGGACTGTCAGTGGTTATCAAGTTCTTTGTCTTCCTCTATTTTCTCTGTCAGTATGTTTGTTCTCTTCCCAGGGTTTGAATCTTTTATCCCACTTGTCAGATCTCACCTTTGATATTACTTCGTTTTAAAAAAGTTTTGAAAGTGTAAATTCCAGATTAGTTGCACCTTAAATTTCACGACACTGATCCTGTGTTGTCCTCAACTATTTTTTTTTTTTTGACTGTCCAACACTAAAACACAAATTCCTTAGGGGCAAGGATTATTATTCTTTCACAGATGAGTTCCTGAAACCTAGTACATGTTCCATATGTATCAATTATGTAATAGCCAACAATTGAAAAAAGGAAAATATGACCTTAGTTATTAAAAGATAAAAGTAATTTGGTTTTCATATATTATTAAATACACAAGTAATACTTTCTAATTGAAAGATGTCCAAGAATAAAACAGCACAAAATTATGCAAGAGAAAAATCACTTGTCAATAATGGAGGCCAAAGGCCCTAAAGTACCCAAGGCCCTAGATTTGTTACCCATACCACCAAAAACAAAAAAGATTAAAATCAAATAAGAGATAAAAAGCATTAGATTTCTAACACATGTAAAATGTTCATTTTATTGATTTTGCTCTCATGCTAGACCCATACTGTACATCACAGTGACGTAAGTTTTATTTTAGAAGTTTAATTGTATTTCCTAACTCTGAATTACCCTTTCGGTCTTTTGTGAAAATGGCCAGAAACGTACATTGATTGCATTTTTGCTTCCATAAGACAAGAGGCGCCTAATGGAGTTTATAATCACTGTGGGTCAGAAAATTAAGAATGTAAGTCCATCTCTCTCAAATATATTGTTTTAGGAAACATAAAGTTTAGCCATTTATTTTACAGAAAATATGTAGAAATGAAATTGAAATCATTATCAGCCAACATATTTTTACTGTATAGATATGTTTATAAAATAAATATGACAATTAGAAAGTTTACATAGTGGAAATAGATGTTCTCTGGGGAGTGGATTTTTAAAATTCTTCATATTATCTTGATAATACTGAATCAATTAATCTACGAGCATTGGTTTCCTTATCTGTAAAATAAAAGTGATAATGTGTTGACATATAGTTAGCACCTGAAGTAAAATTAAGTGAGATGTTTAGAAGTGTCTGACATCCAAAAAACAATATAAAACAAAGGAAGTTAGACAAGTAAAGCAAAGCCTCGTTGGAATCATAGCTATTTGATAAAATATAATTTAATATTATACCAGAAAAACATTGAAACTTTTCAATTAGTTGGAAAAAATGATCAAATACTCCTAATTATATTTTTTAATAATGTGGCAGAATCAGTTTTCTCAATCAAGTTGGATATTTGCCAGCAGGCCATACTAATTTATTTTCTCCAAACAAATTAAGACTTAAATGACATATTGGATAACAAATATTACTTATGGCCATCCTTTATTACCTGCAAGATACTGGAAAATCATAAAATAAATAGGGCATATTTAAACAGGGTATTTTTACATTAAAAAAAAGGTTGCAAAGACAGTCAGCTGGTCTTACTTTGACTCTGCTTATCTCCTTAGTTGCCTTGTTTTTTTTCATACCACAAGATTTATTCTCAGTGCTTTTTTTAGGATTAAAAGACCAGCATGGTATGAAAGAGTTAAATTCTATTTTTTTTCTCCTTGACTTAAGTTTTTGTTTTCTTATTTTTAACAAGATAGATATTTCTGTCCTTTGGGTAAGGTATTTGGTCATTTATTTACTTTTTAGATCTTCAGTTTGCATTGATTTGTGCTAATGGTGCCATGGTTTATTAACCTCCCACCGCCACTATCTTTAGTATGCCCCATTGTTATACTTAACAAAGTCATAAAGGCATATACATGTTTGTGAAGTCTGTTATTGTAAACCAGAAGTGGAGCTAGGAATGATGGAGCATAGCTATAATTCCAGCAATTTGGGAGGCTGAGGCAGGAAGATCACAAGTTCAAGGACAGCCTGGACAACCTAGTGAGATCCTGTCTCAAAATAAAACAAGTTGGGGGTGTAACTCAGTGGTAGAAGGCTCCTGAATTTATTCTCAAGTACAGAAAAGAAGAAAGAAGGAAAGAAAGAAAGAGAAAGAAAGAAAGAAAGAAAGAAAGAAAGAAAG
>CM053406.1:58912518-58943706 GCA_028644305.1 Xerus rutilus
AGACAGCTAATCTCAGAGCAAGGCCGCGATGAAAGCCCCACACTTTGGGTTCATATGATGGTCAACATTCAGGCTCTTTAGGGACAATGGCCTGTGCCTCCTGATCCAGCTGGGGACATCCACTGCACTGCATCATGGCCCCGCTCCTGTGTGTCTGCCGTGGATCTGTCTAGGGAAGGCAGAGTGGTGCTGAGGGTCCCTGGTGACTTCCTGTGACTGTCAGGATAGGTTCTCAACTCCTATAAGAAACTGGTATAGACACAGAATGGAATGTTACACAGCATTAAAAGAGAATACAATTATGGCCTTTGGAGGTAAATGGATAGAGCTGGAGAACATAACGCTAAGCAAAGTCAGCCAACCCTCCAAATCCAAAGGCCATATGTTCTCTGATGAGTGGACACTGACCCATAATGGAGGAGGGTGCATGGGAAGATTGGAGAAACTTTGGTCAAAGAGGAGGGTGGCGAAGGGAGGGGACATGGGGACAGGAAAGATGGTGGAATGGAATGAACAGCAATGCCCTAGGTACATGTAGGACCGCACATATCTTGTGACTCTATATTGTGTACAACAAGAGAAATGAAAATTGTGCTTTCTTTGTGTACAATGAATCAAAATGCATTTGACTGTCATATAAACCTAATTTGAATAAATTAAAAAAAGAGGTAATTATGAAAAGGTAAGTTTTAAGAAGCTTAACTGGAAGGTTATCCTTTACTTAAGAGGAGTTAGCTTTCCAGATAACATTATCTTAGAAAAACAAAATAATTTTCATTCCAATTTTCTCTTCCAAACTTAAAATTTCACTGTAAATTTGGTGTAAAGTGTGTCTTTCTCATCTGAGTATTTAAATAAGGTGATATTATGTGCAAAGTAATCAACAATGTGCTATTTTTTTTTCAAGTCTTTTTCTCTGTTGAAATCAATGTGGGTTGCTATGTACTCTTAGTAGCAGTAGCATTTTAAGAAATTTAAGTGCAAGGTTATCATTTAGTTATGAAAAATTAACTTTTATTAATGGAAAGAGTTAGCTTCGGATTTGAAGTATCCCCAGAAAACTCATATGTGAGATAGTGCAAGGAATGATCAGATGTGAAGTGAAATGATTAGATTATGAAAGCTAAAACCTAATCAGTGAAATAATCCATTTGATGGGTTAATAATCTGAATGGATTAATGGGTGGTATCTGTAGGCAGGTAGAGTGGAAAAAACAGGTCATTGGGGTCATGCCCTTGGGGATTATATTGTTCCTGCCTCCTTGAACTCCTTTTTACTTCCTGGCAGTCATTAACAGAGCAGCTTTCCTCTGGCACACACTTGTGCCATGATATTCTGCCTCACTTTGTGTCAAGAGCTATGGAATTGATGATCTTGGCCTGAAACTCTAAAACCATGAGTCAAAAAAAATGTTTCCTCCTCTAAGTTGTTCTTTTCTGGTATTTTGGTCACAGCAATGCAAAGATGACTAAAAGAGTATCCGTCTAACTAGAGATTAATACTAAGTTTCATATAATGAAAAATATAATTCTGATGATGCTGTATGTAAAATCTCTTATTGCTTATTTATTTTTTCATTAATTAAAATTTAAAGTAGAATTTTTTTTTTTTTTTTTTTTTTTTTGGTACTGGGGATTGAACTCAGGGGTACTCGACCACTGAGCCACATCCCCAGCCCTATTTTGTGTTTTATATAGAGACAGGGTCTCACTGAGTTGCTTAGCGCCTCGCCGTTGCTGAGGCTGGCTTTGAACTCGCGATTCTCCTGTCTCAGCCTCCCTAAGTGCTGGGATTACAGGCTTGAGCCACCGCGCCCGGCTAAAGTAGAATTTTTAATAACAACATAAACTATAACTTTTAGCACTAGAAGTAAAGAACTCATAATTTTGTTCAAGCAGTATTATTTTTATATATTCTTATATAATACTATATATTAGAATAAAATAGCAAAATCCATAAAGATGATGTTCATCATGTTTTCCTGAGGTTTTCACAGAGCTGCTTGTCAATAAGTGTATTTTTTTAAGTCAAAGAAACATATAAGTGAATGTTGAGTCCATATTAAAACAAATAAACATCTTGAACTAATTTTGGAAGTATTTTGCAAATTATGTGTGATTATACAAAGAATAGAAACTAGGCCCTTGGATTTGTAGCTCTGTAATCACAAGACCCATTTTTGAATTGTCTTATATGTCACACTACATGTAAATTGCTATTCAGGAGAAAGACAGACTACCTGAATCTTAATTTAGCTATATTAAATCATCTATTTCCTCAGTAGTTTCTTTGTTATGTGTATATATTTTAAGTCACTTTTTTCCTTTGTGTGCATTTGCTGATCAGGGGCCATGGACAGGGTGATATTAACAATTGCTATAGAAATTGCATTTTACTTTTATGGTAAAACTCCATAATTATCTTATAAAACTGTAAGTGTGTTAGAAAATGAATTAACAGAATGAATTTCCACTTTATTAAGGAGCAGTTTTGCACTGTTTTTGAAAGAAGAGTGAAGGTATTCTAACTTTTTGAGCAAGGCTGCTAATCACTGTGGCTTCTAAGGAGGAACTACTGAGCCAGTGGGTTCACCAGGATTAGTCCATCTCATGCCTTGGTTGTTTAAGAAGGTAGTTTATGTTCCAACAGCATCATAGTGAAGATAATTTGCAGAATGCAGCCTTAAAATAGGTCTGTGGGCTGAGGAGTGGGAGGAAGGTTCACACTGTGATTATAATGCGGTCTGAGTCTTTGCTCCAAGGACATGAGGTTGCTCTAAACCCGTGGAGGAAAACCTGTGTATTCCACAACAGATGGGGAGTGGGAGGGAAAAATGGTTTCTTTCCTTGTGTGCTCCATGTAACTAATATTGATTGGATATGCATAACAAATAAATGTGTTTGGGAGTGGAGTGGCATTAAACTGCCCACATGAGTAATTGAGGGTGTGGGTCGGTGCCAACCCTGTTCTCTATGCTGCTATTTTAGTTGAGGGAGAAAGTATAATTTCAGCAAATACAGGGCAATAGTTTCAGGTAAGTTTCTCTGCTTCAACTGAGATAAAACTTGCTTTGAATACAGTATTAAAAACCAGGATAAGGAATTTCTTATTCTGAGCTTGCCACAACCTCCCAAAAGTAAGACAACAATCTGTATCCACACTAAAAAGCAGGCAATGCATATTTTAAAAGTTACTAGCACTCTTCACGTCTTGATTTTCATTGTAATATTTGGGATGCAAGTTTTCTGCTGCCTATTTCACTACATTCTATAATTAGAGCTTCTCATTATTAGAGCAATAACTCAGGATTCAAATAAACAACTCAGGATTTTGACATTTGCAAAAAATAGTACTGAAAAATCATTACAAGAAAATGAATATTAAATACCTATAAGTGAAATATGATCAACTTACTCACCTACTGAAGAAAATGAATAATTACATTTGTAAAAGTAAATTACAAAGGGGAAAAATACCAGCAGGCTAAAATACAGATAAATCACTTTTTTATCCCATTGTTGTGGCACTCAGCTTTGGGACTTCATCATTACAGAAATTACAGTCTCCTGAGAAGAATTTCTTGCCAACAGAGGGTTAGCCTGTTAGAGCAGACAGTATTTTGGATTATTCTACATATCTCTACTATAAATAGGATACTTTAAAAATGCTGTTTTGAGCTATTCAAGTGAGCTAGTGATCAGATGTGGCAGACTTCACCATAATGATGGACTGACATATGAATAGGGGAAAAGCTTATCATTTTAGATGGACAAATCATGATGAATTCAAATGTAACCTATAATCTTTAATTTAAACTAGCCACTTAGCTAGTAGAGGTAATGATTTGTCATGCAGCTTATTCATTTACTGCTAATCACCAGGATTCACATATTTGAAATCCCTAGCATTCAGAAACCTGTAAGAGGATTCATGCACGTGTTCTACTTTATGCTACTGATTTGCAAAACAATGAGGCTGGTAATGATGTGAAAGATTTAACTGGCTCTCCTTGTGTCTCCTCTGTCTGAACTGATTGTTATTTGTAAAGAAGAATCTTCGGAAGCCTGTGGTTCCCACAGGATGCTAAGCAGCCAGTCACTGGGTTGAGGATGACATCCTGTGTCAAGGATCAGAAATCACTCAGTTAATAGCTTTGCACTTAGAATTGTCTAACATTTTTTTTCTCATTAGAGGCCAATTTTCTAACATATAAAGTCATTTTCACATCCTTGATATATTGTAGGCTGGGTATACTTTGAAAATGCACTAGTTTAAGTGGTTTCTTTTTAGAGCAAGATAACTCACTAAATATTTTATGCATCAAATCATTTTCAAATTTATATAATTCAGACCCACGAAACACAAACTAATTCTTGCCAGCTTTTACATTGTAGATTATTTTATAAGTGGTGTGTTGTAACATTTTTTTATATAAAGTAAGGATGAATCAATCTTATCTCTCCTTATAAACAAAGCAAAATTAAACAGAAGGTTAAATCTATGCTGATTCCACAAGTTATTTTAACTATCCCACGGGAGCACTGATATAGCTATCCTTTACATATTTTCCTAACCTTAGATGTAGGGACATCTAAAAAAGTCTAAAGTCTTAAGACATGAAAAACTATCATAAGTAGATATATTACTATAAATTTTAAAAATTTAAATAAGTTTTACTTATTTTACTTAGGTAAAGACTAAAAAAATTTTAAAAAATAAAAATCTCATGAAAATCAAGCTAAAAATGGAAAAAGTATTTTAGAAAATGTTATTTTTATTGTGTCTCTACACAGGCACATGCATGCTCAAATACACACACATACACAAATAAGAAAACATTTTCTTGTGAAAAAAATTACTCACAAATTGTTTCAGAGACTATATACTTTGAAGAAGAAAGAAAAGAAGAAAAGAAATGGAGGAAGGGAATGAGGGGAAATAAAATAATAAAAAGATAAAAATAATGATGTGTTCCTTATTCCAGTATTCAAAATAGAATATCTTCACCTTCAAGCCTGATTTGGGACTTTAAACATGGCTAAACTATTCTGATCATTAGTGATTTATCAAAACCTCAGAATCATGAACCAAAAAAAAAAAAAAGAAAGAAAGAAAGAAGGAAAAAATTTACATCTGCCACTTTCCTCCTCTTTCTACTTCTCAATTCTTCTCTTTCTTCCTCCTACACAGCTTCTGTCCTCGAGCTCGCGTTTCAGTTTCATAATCTGTCCGTTGTGAATTAAGAACATTTCTTTGGCAGTTTCTCCTTACCTACAGGGTACATGATATATTGGCCTCTGTGACACTGAGTCAGATCCTGTTCAGATTCCTACAATTGCTAGTAAATACCATCACTCCTGAGGCAAGTGAGAGTGCAAAACCAGAAACAACAGCAGGTGCTGCATCTGTTAGAAGGGAACAGAGTTAAGAAGTGTCGATGACTCAGTGACAGTTCTATTGATTTTTTTCTCTCCCCTTTTTTTTGGGGGGGGGGGTGAGGATATGATGCAAAATGAATACCTCAGCAATGAGGGCTTCCTGGCAATGGAATTTTCACTTTGCTAATATTTTTAGCTTGCTTTGTGAAGTGTGATGCTACAATTACTAATAATGTTACATTGTTCATTTATAGTTCGCTGTCTGAAGGTCCAGTAGCTGCCACCTGATCAGATGTGAAAGCCAGGGTTTGCAGTTGTTTTCCAATTGAGTATATAGTTAGTTTCTGAAATGGTTTGAAAAAATATTTTTTCTTCCTTCCTTTTATTATTATTATTATTTTTTAATATACACATACTCCATATCAGCAATGCTTGCTTTATTCTCTAAGGCTGTTAGCCCTTTTTTTTTAGCCAGGTAAATGCCTAAAAATAGTAACAGTTTTGTTTGTTTATTTTGTTCCTTTTGTCCTTGGGAGTCATTAGAGTATTATATCATGTTGATGTTGACTGTCAATTATTTAAAAAATTAGTTTACAAGGTCACAGTTGTCTGTTTTGGTATGAAATGTCCCAGCTATTACATAATTAATAGAAAATTCAGTAGAAAATCCCACTTCTCGCAGGGATTTTTTAAATTTGTTCTAGCATTTGCCGGCTTGCTAGTCTGAACATATAAAAATATCCCCAACAGTTTTGTCCGTGGCCACAACTAATCTTGCCCAAGAAGGCACATTTTAGCCAATTAGCAAACCAACACCATCATTTTATCAATAAATAGAACTCCTTTTTAAGGAATCACATTTCTTAAAAAGTAAGCTATTTTCATACTTTTGGTGAGCCAATAATCTCTTTCACATGCTTCTGTCGTATTTCACAAATTTTTGTTCCTATCTCTTCTGTGAATCTCACTATTAGCCTGGCAGGATAAGGAGGTGACCAAGAAAATTGCTAATGTGCACTTTGCCAAAATTACTTCTCTGCATTGCCTATAGCATTGAAAAGCAATCTGTTATTTTAGAGAGATGAAGACATTTGGGAAAAGAAAAACATGTTCTGGGAAATACCCCATTTTAAGAATGCCCCTCAAAATATATAAAAGTTGTTTCAAAATTTCATTGGGGTGAATTTGTATTCACAGAGTCAACAATTACTTATCGAACAACTACTACTACATGGAATATCATCACAAAACAAGGGATAAAAAGATTCATTTATTCACCCTTAAGAATTATTCAGAGCAGCTAGAGAACCACATATAAGCAGTTAGTTCTAGAAGAACTAGTGCCTAATCCAAGGGAGGGATGAAGAGTTGATCTATCCATACCCAGAACTGGATACTCTCCCAGGTGTTCCACATACAGTGTCTATACTGCCCCATGAATTTGCACCTAATGGCCAGAGTTTAAAGGTGAGAAGACTAAGGCTCAAACTGTATAATTCAGTTATTTCAAAAATAAAGGTAATAAGGGATGAGGATGAGATTCTAACCCATGTGTTACTGACATATACATTAGGATTCTCTCGTGGTCAAAGGACCACAACAATTTTGAGAACATACCATGTTCCAGTTGAAGATAAAGGATAGATATAGTTTTAGTATCTGAGATAGTGGAGGCAAATAAGTAGCATTGCTGAAACAACAATGAGAAATTTTTTTTTTTTGCTTAAGGAGAAGTGGGTGCTTTTTTACTGGAGCCAAAAGACAGGTAGGTAATAAGTAGGTAGGTAGGTAGGTAGGTAGGTAGATAGGTAAGTAGAGACAGAGTGATTTAGATGATAGATGTTTAGAAATGTAGATTTTTATCAAACTAGGAAATCACTGAATGTCATAAAAAAGCCATATTGCCCTATCATAAAAAATGCAAAAAACTAAAAATGTGTATTTTAAAAATATAGATGAATATATATATTGCATATATAATATATAATATATAGTGAGAGAAAAAAGAATTTTTGTACCAGGGATTGAACTCAGGGGTGCTAAACCATTGAGCCACATTTCCAACTTTTCTTATTTTATTTTATTTTTAAGTTTTGATACAAGTGCTAAGTTACCTTGGGCCTTGCTAAGTTGCTGAGACTGGCTTTGGACTTGCAATCCTTCTGCCTCAGTCTCCTGAGCCACTGGGATTATAGGCACACACCACTGTGCCTAATACATCTTTTCCATAATTTTTTCTGCACTAACTGTAAGTATAAGCATTTTTTCTACATTAATAAATTAATTACACATTCTATGGAATTATAATTCATTTAACCTGCAACATGTTTATAACTATTTGATTTTTTGCCATTTTCTATGTTCTTTTTCATTCAAAAATACTAAAATGAGTATTTTTAAACATATCTTTGTGTGTATGTGTAATTACCTTCATGAGATGAATTTATAAATAAATTTCTAGATAAATTTGATTTCCAGCTAAAGAAATGTTGATATGTCTTATCAAATTATTTGACAGAAGTTTCTACCAATTTATATTCTTACTCTACCATGTGAGTCTTCCCTAAATACCACTTCTAATACATCAGTTAACTACTGAGAAAAATGTTCCCCTATTTTCCTAACTTGCCTTATTCAAGTTACCTTCCTCATTCTCATCTTACTCTTGCATGTTGAATAATAATATACTACTTTCCTTTTGTATATTAGGTTTATTTTATTCAAGTCCTAGATCCACTTCTTCATGAAACCCATTCATGAACTATTATTTCAGTTACCTATTTATTTGTTCATTCACTCTTTCATTTATACATTATAATTTGTTCAACATAATTTCTGAGCACCTATTGTGTGTTGTCATTGCATATACACAGTAGATGGAATATTTAAACTACTTTAGTGATCCAGTTTGCTGAAAATATTACATAATAATTATTCAAAGGAGCTTTTAAAGATTAAATTCCCACTTCTCTTAACCTATTTTTTTCCATTCTACTTCTCAGATTCTATCCATGTGTATATTTTACAATTTTGAATTCACATTCAAAAAACCTTCCTGTGATCTGGATATTTTATTCAATACCTTAATTTGACTTTTAATCACCACCTAATATTGTACTATATCTTTTATGGTACTTTGAGTTTTTACTTTCAAGTTTTAAACTCTTGATGCTTAACAGAAAATAATATATGTGGATGAAACATAAGTAGAATGAAACAAATGGATGTTTTGAGTGCCTTTTTGCTCTTTCCTTTTTATATTAAAAAACACCTACACATGTGGATAGGGGTTACACTATAAACAATCTAGTAATCTTTGAGAAAACATGAGTCAAAATTCAAATAATGAAGAGTTGTAAATTTTCAGAAACATAATGAAATATGTTTCTGAAATGACATATATTTTACTTGAGCATTTTTTTTGGCTTGTTTGATAAGAATGAGTGACTCAATTTATATATATATAAATAATAGAAAATTAATAGCTGCCTCCTAAATAGCTGAATCTGATTGCTTTTCCAAGAGGAATGTGAAGTCTGTCCTTTGCTCAACTATCCTATCTGTTACAGAAGAAGAATTAAAAGGATGCAAACCTAGGCTGAGAGAAAACATCACTATCTCAAAGGCAATAGCAATGTAAAGACATTCAGTTTGTGAAAAATATTTCAAAATTCTACTTAAAGTCTTACTGGGATCAAATATGTGCACAAATACTTTTTAGTTGTACATTATATTAAGATTCATTCTGACATAATTATAAAAACTTGGACTTGGCTCTAATTTAGACTTCAGAAGTTCCCTTTCCCTTCCGTTCTCCATTCCTATTTCCTTCCCTCTGATGTACTGATCTTTCTATTATTTACTTAATATTATTTTTCAGTTAGTGCATTGTGGATATGAAATTCCACTGTGGTGTATTCATATACGTACACAGGATAGCTTGGTCAGATTCATTCCATTGTTCTTCCCTTTTCCCATTCCTCCTCTCTCCCCGTCAATCCCTTTCCTCAAATCCACTGACCGCTCTTCTATTTGGATGAAATTCTCTCCTTTCATTTTCTTTTCTTAAGAGGCGTGTCAAATTGTTGAGGGAGAAAACCACTAAATCTTTCTCCCCATTCCTATCCTGGTATTTTTCCAATTTAGAACCGTGATCTTCCTGGCTTTCTCAACCACTGGGCCTATGTCTAATCTGAAGTATTTTGTAGGTGGCGCTGCATCTGACCCAAAGGCTTTTGGAAAGCTGCTTTTCTCTTTAGTGTTGCCTCAGCCTTTAGAATTAGTTCAGAAATTAAGCAGTCCTTATAATATGACAACAAAAATCCTTTATATGGCAGCTCTGTAAGCACAGGTCCATCCTAGGCTCATGATGAACATCAACTGCTAGAGAAGATGCCGTCCACAGCTGACGCTACACTGCCAATTTTCCACTTGTGAGGAGGTAAATAATTCCTGACAAGTGCCCAATTGTCATCTTGAAATGGGGGACATTTGGAGCAGTGCACGCTCCTATAGTAAATGATTAATGTGCATTTTTCTGATCCTGACAGATTCCAAAAGAAGAGCAGATTGCTACCCATAAAACTAAGCAGAGTCAATGTGGAATTACTGGAAGAATCCGAAAGTCTTTGCAGAAATCCTGTGCTTACTCCAATGTTTCTCAAAAACTAGCTATTTTAAAGGGACCAGGGTCAATATAAATGAAATAAATGGAGGCTTAGATAAAAATATGTCAGAAAATTTGCTGAAAGGTTATTTTAAGGTGGCCTGTTAAAAACAATAATGGGCCATTAGGCTGTCTTGTTAAAGGCATTTAAGTCACAGGCACAATGTCTGAGTCACATGGGCAAGACTTTCCACTTTACATATAAAAACTTCAATATTGAATTTCTGGTAAAAGTAAAATGTTAGTGTTTCTGTGTATATTATCATAAATATTGAACTTAAATTACAGGCAAAGGAGTGAGCAAAGAGTTTAATGCCTCTAGAAATGTGCTATCAAAATGATACACATTATAATTTATTTTACAATACACTTTAATGTACTTTTATTTGTAATTAAGTATGCATTTTTAAAATTTGGCTGATTATTTTGCAGGCAGGCATGGTGCTTCTCTTTGTCAAAGGCATTAATAATGATTTTTGGAACAAAATTCTATGTACTTCCAGTGACTAGAATGATATAGTAGGTGAGTTAGAACACAAACTACAGTCATCTCAGTGTTCAGAATGGAATTCGAGACAAGTGCCTGATGTATTGGGGAGTATACACCATGAGTAACACTTCATATGTTTTGCTTGCTGCTGAGTCTCCAGGACTCACACCAACATCTAGCAGATGAAAGATGCTCAAGAAATATTTAGAAGACCTATCTGTTAACTCTATTGTTTGGAAAACTGAATAATAAATACTTAAAGCTGTTTTTTGACAATTAGCCAGTATATTAGATACTATACCTTCTGTTCTTAATTACATAGCTTTATTTAATTTTATAATAATTATAAAAAAGCAATCTTGCACTAATTCATTATGGGCTACTAATAGTAAATAAAAATATTTCTAAGGGACTTGAAATTCTTTGTAATGCATTAACTTGGCTAAGAAAATTTCTTTTGACCTTTGGAATTTATTTATTTATTTATTTTTAGCTTTAGACAATTGACATCATAGTCTCAATGAAAACAATAGGGTATGGACATATTTTTTTTATCATTTGGATATAATATTCCATGACATCGAGCTAAAATTACCTGCTTATTTACTAAGAGAATCCAGGCATCTTTAAATAGTTTGAGCTATTTTAATTAAATATATCAGACATGTCATTTGGGAATTTTTTGCTTACATTATTTATATTGGTTTACATTGCCTATTGTATTAATTTCTGAATGCCTTGCATTGTCATATTTTTTACTTATTAAAATTTATTGAAAAAAATCTTTATTTTATTTATTTATTTTTTCATCCAACAGGGCTCAGGAATTTAGAAAGGAGTTCACTCACGAGCCATGCGCTGGAACACTGCTGAGGCTCAGCGAGCAACCTGTACTGTGTATACTTTAGAGCTCTGTAACACAAATTCATGTCTGGAATAGGGGAGGGGTACTTGGAGAGAAAAATAGAGAAACAGAGTATGAAAGAAGACTCCAGATGCTTGAGTTTGCAGATGCTTTGATTACGGGAAACTCATAAATGATACCAGTACGTAGAACTGGATGTGGAAGGCAAAAAACATATGGGATCACAAGATACGCATCTGTATTCTGAAAATCACGGGTGAGAATACTGAAAACAACTGTTGGGAATTTTATGATTTAATCTCATTGACTGGATCACTGAACAGGACATTTTTCACTTCCAGTTTTCATGTTTTAGCTGACCTAGGAAATCTCATGGTTTTGCTTTGTGGCACATGCTTTCGGGAAAACCTGTTATTTCTGCCGCTCTGCACTGCCTTGTCTCCACTGGGCTGCTGGAGCTACAGTGGAATTTAGAGTTTCCGTGCAGCAAGCAAATGCAGGGAAGTGATATGATGTTGTAGAGCTGGAACACTCGTGGTGACAGTCCATTTCGGTGGCGGTGGCTGGGAGGGAGAGGGACTGCCACCCAGTGTTTTTACAGTGCAGCTTCTAAACTGACAATGAAAAGCAGAGTGGGCAAGAAAAAAATAAAAGATTTCCTTTTCTCAAAGGGAAAAAGATGATTCTAAAGTCTCTGAAAAACTTGGGTATGGTAATTCCCTATTCCAAATACACAAAAGTCACAGGCAATCATATTTTTTTGGGTTTTAGACACATTTCTGAGTTTAGCACAACAGGGAGAAGAAAATTGGAGGTTAGTGAATCCAGTGGGGCAAGAGGTGAAGAGGACTAAATTTCAGTCAAGACAACAAGGGAAGTACAAAGAATACAGTTTCTCTTTCATGTGCTTTGATCGCCTTTCCTGTTTTACCCTTAATGAATACTTTCTCAAAACTAAAAATAAAACACTGCATTCTATTAAAGTGTGCTTCCCTCTAAGGGAATTCTAAGTGGGTAAATGCATGTTTCTCATCTCAACATGACAATATATTTTCATACATACAGTTCATACACATATACATGCATATGTATATTTTTCTTTTTTAGGGAATCAGGCAGTGGACAAGAGAAAGAGTAAAAAGGAGTCCAATAGAGACCCCTGAAAGCAAATATTAGTTTCTCTAATCTGCTTTTAAATTCCTAGTGGTGGGCACTGACCAAACACAATGAGGAGTATCAGATTTGTAGTGGTGGCATAAAATGACATGTCCGCAGGAGAAGCAGA
Source organism: Xerus rutilus (assembly GCA_028644305.1). Lineage (NCBI taxonomy): Eukaryota > Metazoa > Chordata > Mammalia > Rodentia > Sciuridae > Xerus > Xerus rutilus. Next base: position 58,925,204 of record CM053406.1, read on the forward strand.
GGAGGGCAGAGGTTTGCAATCCATCATCTGGTGCTCTTGAGAGAGCCTGTTCCCCAGCCCCATGTACTAACCCCTGCCAGGCAGTAGATTGAGAACCTCACTTATCAAAGAGACAATGAACATTTCATGACATAAAGTGAGGTACCATGTGTGTATGCTCAGAGTGTAACTTCATTTTTCATTTTAGATAATGTGGTTGCAGTCTCCCATGTTATTCTAATTGGAGAATAAAGATATAAGAAATGTGCTTCCAGATGTTTTGATCTTACTACTTTCCTGTGTCTTACACAGAGGCCACACATGTATGGATACTACTCAGAACTGTTTTATCATTTCTTGCAGCTAGCTATAGCTTTTTTAGTTGTAGCTAAGATCTTTGTCATGTTAGAAAGATGTTAATATATGTGGTCAATGGTTGTACACATTAAAAATAAGCTGTTATCAATGGAATAATTTAAATAATCATATTAATAAATACATAATACTTGTAGGTACAAGTCACCTTTTCTCCCCCACTGATGGCTTTGATTACTTTGACAGACTAAGATACGCTAATGATACAAATTAGGAGCAAAAAGAATTAAAAGGGTGTTTAACTCTGATGCCAGGCTGTCAATTTCCTATAGTGCTACCAACTTACAGATAGATGATTAAAATTGTTTCATTTAGGAATTTTGAATATTTTAAAAATTGAATGGCTTTCTGGAGGAGGTAAAAAGAAAGAAAAATCGGTGCTTAACTAATTAGACATCCTATTTGATTTAACAATAGAATAGAATTATTCTTAGAGTGTGGAGATCTTCCTTCATTACTACAAGAACCTACATTTTGCTCATCTATCTTCACTCAGTGTTTGTCTAATTTCTTATATTCAAAATTACTCATGCATTTCCTTTACCCACAATTATATAAAGATAATTTTATACAATTTATTCATAACTTTTATTTTTTGGGTACCAGGGATTGAACACAGGGGTACTCTACCACTGAGTAACATCTCCAGCCCATTTTATTTTAGACTGGGTCTCACTAAGTTGCTCAGGGCCTCTTTTAGTTGCTGAAGCTGACCTTAAACTCATGATCCTCCTGCCTCAGCCTCTGGAGCTGCTGAAATTACAGCCTTTAACCACTACTCTCAGCCATAAATTTATTCTAGAGTATTTCCAAATCAAGATGCTAGATCATGTGGTTAAGTCCTAAATATGTGAAATATAATGTCTGTCTCTGAGTAAAGAATGGAGAATAATCGGAACCTGCAACTGCAAATAAATATGCATAGTTAGGAATCTCGTGAATGACAAAACCGCAAACAAAGTACTTTGGTTGCATGGAGGTAAAAATAAATGGATTTTTTTTTTTTTGTCAGAGAGTATAGTTTCAAGCCCTGATTATTTCACTATAAAACTATATCCACATTTGGGAAAGTTATTTAATTTATTTGGGTATTCATTGTATCATCTGTAGGATATGGAAAATAATCATGTGCAAATGGGATTGTACATTAACTTAAATTGTGAATCTCTTGCAAATGTGATTGTACATTAACTTAAATTGTAAATATCAACTATATAGGACCCAGACTGATATATACTAAGTACTTTCATAATACCTAATGCTTATGCTAAGAATAAAATATATTTCTGTGTTTTTTTCTTCTTGATTTCTTACTGTAAGTTAGAAATTAAGGTGAGATATTGTGTTCCATTTGTGTTATATAGCTCCACTGATTCAATAATAGTTGGATAAATGTTTATTAAATAAAGGGACAAATAAAGGGATTGATGAATGTTTGATAATCAAATGGTTAATAAAATTCAGTTGTTTAAAGATCTAGCAAGTTCATGCTCATCTCTATGAGGCAGGTATCTTGATCTGAAGACGTACTTCTAGAAAGCATTAGTGGAATCATATAGAAGAACATAGTCTCCTATCCCAACTGTCAAATAAACTGAACTAGTTTGGCGGATAGGAGAATGACACACTACTTACATGTTCTAATTTTAAACAATAACTATTTAGGAAGTAAAAATACTGAGAAAAAGCAATTACGATTCATAATTTCCAATTTTTAAAAACAAGCAGAATTTGCCTAAGTCAATGAAGGCTGTTTAATTGGGTTCTGCTGAATGAGGATAGAATAGTGAAAAGGGTCCTACACAATAAGTAAGAGCCTGACACTCAGTTCCATCTGGTAGGTGCTTCATCTTTCTGAACTTCATCTCTATCATGTATGAATAGGGAATGGAAAGATTGATGGTCATTGATTTCTTCTAAGTGAAAAATTTGGAATAACTTCATTTAGTTTTCTTATTTACCTGAGTTTTGGAGAAATGTGCTTGCTTCTATTTTCTTGGAAAAGGTGAAGGATTGTTAAAGTCATTGGGGGCGATGGACTTGAAAACAGGGTTGATGACGTTAGCTGGTGAAATGCAATTTTTGTGGGTTTTTTATTGTAAAATTTTATTTAATTATAAGGTTAGCCCTGTCAACAATTAAAAAATAGTTTAGGGGCTGGGGCTGTAGCTCAGTGGTTGAGCACTTGCCTAGCATGCGTGAGACACTGGGTTCGAGCCTCAGCACCACATATAAATAATAAATGAATAAAATAAAGATTCTTTTAAAAAAATAGTTTAGACAGATTGAACTTCCTGACATTCTTGGAAAAATGTAATAGAACTAGGATTAAAATTTCCTTAATTAGTTAGACAAGGTCCATATCTGCATTTTTATTAAAAAAATTACACTCTCAATTAATAAATTTATAGTTATTAAACTTTCAAAACACGTGTCATATTGGATACATTTTATTGATTTTAGTATATAGCCAACCAAGTACAAATTATATATGTATAAAATGTTTCTCAAATGTATGAAAAGATTGTTGTGTTGAATATCTTTTTTGCAACTCCAAATCTACTCTCCCAACCTTCTATATCTCCGTTTCTGCCCAAACAGACTGATCTCTAAGGCGTATATAAATCATCCATTGATGGAAGATTGTCAAAAGAAAAAGTGAGTGAAGTCTGATTTTTTATTTTCCTGACTCTCTCCCTGTAAATTTGCCTCAGTTTGATAAGGGTTGGGTCTACAGTATTTCTCTCCTTTTATGTTCTTCAAGCCAAGGGATGAAGAGATCACCCAGGTTCCTGCTCTATTTCTTGAAGTTCCACAACACTCCAACCATTACTTTAAGATTGTTGCTATTTTAAATGAACTTTGATTAAGGCATCCACATTTGAGTGGGCTATTTTTCATTAGATACTTAGAAAACTAAGAAGCCAAATTTCAGCCTTGACTAAGGCTATTTCTTCAACTCATCCAAAGACAGATCTCTGTTCATGTCTCTGTATTTCCTTTTTTTATCAGTTAAGCATATTTTAAAATACCATGTCTACTATAAGAAATACATTCTACTTTATGAGAAATACAAAGAAGTCAAGAAAAGGAACCTGTTTTCATACATCTCCTGATTTAGTACAAGAATCTATATATGTATATGCAGCAGCAATATTTGTTAGAAAAAAATTCAGAGTACCATATTTGAAATGTAAAGACCCACCTGAGTTAAAAGCTGGGGACTGTCATTTACAATATAAGTGACCTTAAAATAAATAACATAATATTATGAAATGTATATTTTTCTCCATTGTAAAATAAACTTATTTACCATAACTATGTCATGTAAGGTAAGCAATTAGGAAACATTCTTAAGCACTCTCTTGGTACACAGGCATTAATCATCTTTATTGCAAATTTTGAAGGTTGGAAGATGCAGTTACCATACAAATACATAATGATAAAAGCTTGTAGAAAACTTTGAAAAAATAAGGCTAATCCACATTGACACCTAATACCATCAGACCTCTGTGTCAAACAGCCCCAGTGTAAAATATGAGGTGAAGAGTGGTTAAGGACAAGTTTCTAAAATGGAAGTAAATTTATTATCAGACTTACATAGAGGAAATATAATTTCATTAAAACTTCAAAATCAAAATATATTTTAGAGAATTTTTAAATTACACCTTTCCAGAAAAATTTTTTAAATGGTATTTATTTCAGCTACTTTGACTAAATCAGATTAAGAATATTCATCTAGGATACCAAATACATCCTTTAAGGTTTTTGTGTTGCTACTGGCTAAGCTTTCATTAGATAGAATTTTAAATGACCTCTGGTAAGAACAGAACCTGGGATGTAAATGAGTTAACACAGATAAATCCAAATATTATTCTCAGTTATCATTATCCAAATGATGCAAATTATTGGTACTATTAAAGACCATTACTCACTTCAAAATAGATCACAAAAAGAACATCCTCAGGATATATATAAGTGGGCCACTTTGCCCTAATGATGCTGATAAGTATGATGGTCAATTGGAAGAGGACATTAATAACAATAATAATATTTTATATTCACTAAGTGCTTCTGCAGGTACCATGATAACTGACTTTAGTGTGGAACTTCATTTAATCATCACAGTAATTTACTATAAGATAAAGAAGGTATTCTACAAATTATCTTAATTTCACAAAGGAGGAAATGGAGGCTTAAAAAGTCATAATTTATATAAATTAGATGGCTAACAGAAGTTAGAGCTAGATTTCGATTTTAGAATTCCCTCCAAGGATTGAACTAGACATTGTAGTTTTTTTATTTTTCCCATGACAAATTTTATCTCTGCCCTGTTGTATACCAACTAGTTCCAGGATTGATCAGATTGACCTGGAATAAACCAGGCTGAACGATGAACCCATAAGTAGTTAAAGCAAGTCAACCCTGATTTCTAACCCATCTCTGCATCTTCCAGTTATACAAACCAAAAATAATGAATCAAACAAAATTCAGTCCTTTATTATATACCACAGAAACAAATTTGAGTTGCCTTTCTTTAAACTGAAACATAAGAAGCCATTACGGAATCAGAAACTGGCTCCAATGTTATGTAGTAGAGAAATCAAGGGGTGGAAATTTTCATGTATTTTAGTCAGTCAGGAAGTGCAAAGACCTAGTTGAAGCTAATATGTGCGCTCCAATCTGCATCAGGAGCTAGCCTCAGTCGTATGGCTTTAACATTTACAAACCTACAGTAGTTCATAAAATGAGAATGCTGATGTTTTGGTTATGGGGCCGCTGTAATCTCTAAACTTTGCTTACTCATGTTTAAACAATGAAATTCTAAAATTTGTTCTATAATTTAAAGTCTCAATCCTAAGGTCTTTTTCCCATTACAAGTGAAAATTGCAGTGTACAAATAGCAAAATGAATCACTACTAAAGCAATTGTTTCATGTTTTTAAAAAATTTCAGAAAAATTCTTAACCAAGACTGATTTATTTACAACCTTTTTTTGGTATTTTTAATATTTTATTATTTGTTGACCCTTTCTTAAACGTGCATATATTAATAATATTGCAGAACAGACACTGTCTTATTTATCTCTGAAGAACCTGGTGTATTTGTGCATGCTTGTACTGGCTATAGTTTCCTAAATAAACTGAAATGAAATTCTGGTGCAGGTTGATACTTATAATTGTAAAGGTTCTTGTATGAATTTTTTCAGTTAAATGTGTCAGGGTAGAAATACACAACAAATAATAAAATGGATGCAAACACTCATCAATCAAGAGTTGCCTGCCACTTCAGCGCTACTAGAAGGGTCCTCAGAGTGACAGCACAAATGTATGTTGGCAGGCCAATCAAAGCTTTAGAAATAAAACAAAATGTTTCATACAGGTCGTCAACTCTCTAAGGCTATGACAGCCTAGTTGCAATTTCGTTTTTTACATTAGTTTTGAATTTCTTTATTAAATCATTTCATTCTGACCCTTTGGCTGTCACACACATGCCGATACTGTTGATGGTTATGAAAAGCTGTGTGTCCATAATCTTTGGAGAATGGTGTTCTTTAGGCACATTTGGGATTTATTTTTAAACCTCAGTGATGATATTATCATTTTTTTTCTTCCAGACAATAAGTTATGTAATCATTATATGAAATGTACTTTAAATTCAAAGCAACAAAAAAAGCAATTCTTTGCCTCATTTCATCACTATTCTTGTACCTATGAGATTTAGTTCTTTAAAAAATACATAAATAGTTATAATGCAACAGAAATGCTAAGATTAACAATTACACTGTTCTTAATTTGTCTTAGTTTGAGAAGTCCAAATGTTCATGCCAAATTTTTTCCATGGGGTTACTTTCCTTTATAGTTCCAATCATAGATTGCCATTTTAACGACAAGGGTCAGAACATGATTTGTAAAGTTTTAGATCTGCCATTGGTCTAGTCTGGGACATATGAAGCATGGCATTGAAAAGAAGGGCTCTTGTTAATGCATAAGGATGAATAGAAATTTCCATTTCAATTTTCATTTCAAGCTGGGAAAACGGATGTATTCTAAGAGACAGCACCACTGAACTAAATTCTTTGCACCCAGCATTTCTCTCTTGAGGCAAATATCCTTTTCCTTTTTTCCCAAATAATTCACAAATTGCTTCTGCACAAAGGCCAAAGAAGGTCAGAACAAAATTCAATTACCTCCTATCACCATATTCTCCTCTTACAAGGGAATGCTGTGGGTATGAGATTTGCTGTCTTAATCATACATGAAGGTTAAATGCCAAACAGATGATTATAAAATTTAGGGGTCAAGAGGATAAGATCCAATAACCTGTATGTTTGATTTCATTAAAAAAGAATGCTCATTCTTACCTTTTATTTATCTATCATAATTCTTCATTAAATCCTTACAACGCTACCCTTTTCTAGGATTTCCTAATTATCTGTGTCTACTCTCAGACCAAAAACCATGCCCCATTTTGCATTGGGTTGCATCAGCATGTCACATAGTGTCCTGTCACTTTATAGAGCACAGTGTGACAGATGAGATTCCAGAACAAGGCATTACATTATCTCTTGGCATAATAAAATATGAAAAGAAATAGATTCCTCATCTGAATTTTTTCTATTTGCACTCACACACACCATATGGGTTTTTCCAGAAGATTTTCAAAGTTCATTAGAGTTAAATAATTTTAAATATACATTTTTCTCAACATTTAATTTTTTCTTTCCTTTTTTTTTAAATCAAGAGGCATAATTCTAACCATGATATATACTCAGTGATGAGCTAAATTCCTGAAATACTATGTTCACCTTTACTTGTTTATTTTTGTAATAACATAAGTTCAAGTTAGGCATGTAAAATATATCATTCCTGTTTTAAGGTAAAATGACAGAAGTTCTGAGAGATTAAATGATCCATCTCAAGTCATATACTCTTCAGGCAAGAATTATAAGAGGTGTTTCTTCTTTTCTAACTAGCCAGATGTGTATGTTCAGAGTAAGTATATTTGTGTGAATAGTGGAAATTTTATAATATTACTATGTTACATGTAAAACTGTGTTCCTTTTAAATTTTGCATAAACACAAGTGGTATGCAGAATTGTAATCTCCCTGGTCTATCCTGTGTTACACCTATGAACATATTACATTATGTGACAAAAGTGACCTTGCAAGTGTCATTAAGCTGATAAGTCTATGGGCCTTGTGATAGAAAAATTATTTCAGATTATTCAGTGAACCTAATGTAAACATGAGTTTTAAAAGATAAAGTTCAGCACATGAAGGATGCTGAACAGTTGTGTCACAAACCAAAAATGAATAAGAATATTAAACAAAAAAAAGGTTGAAAATTATTTAGGTTTAATATAAGAAGATTGGAGGAGGTAATAAAAATATAAGAAGTTGAAGATTCCTTTCCCCCTACATCCCCACATCCTGCTTCTAACTTTCAATCTTGAGAGTGACACAGAATGTCTTCACACAGCATGGAGTGGGAGTATTGGAGAACAAATGAGTGCATGCATTTTCTAGGCAAACAAACCAGCCTCACAGTTTCTCCCCAAGCCACCCTTTACCAATTGCCCTGGCATCAATCTCTCTACTGAATATATATCCAAAGGAAATGAAATCAATACATTGTATAGCTCAATAGCCACATATATAATCAACCTAAATGTTCATAAGAGAAAGAATGAATAGAAAAACATGGTATGTGTAGAAGATAGAATGCTATTCAATCATAAAGGAAGAATGAAATACTATCAATTTGTAGCAACATGGATAAATCTGGAGGACATCATGTTAAGTGAAATAAACCAGGCACAGACAAATACTGCATGGTCTCACTTATGTATGAAATCTAAAGAAGTTTACCTCATAGAAATAGGGAATAGAAGAGTGGTTACTAGAGACTGGGGACGGGAGGACAGTGTGAGTATAGAAAGAGGTACAATATTAAGTAGGAGGAACAAGTTCTGGTGTTCTATTGCATAGTAGTAGTCTGAACATGTTTAACCATATTATATTAAACATTTCAAAACAGTTAGAAGAGAGGATTTTGAATGTACTCAACACAAAGAAATATATGAGCTGATAGATATGCTAAAAACTCTTCTTTGATTATTAAACAATATATACAAGTTCAGAAACATTATTTTTTACCTCATAAATATGTTCCATTATTATTTATCAATTAAACAAAACAAGGAAAATAAAAAGTGCTGGCCTAAGACTGAAATAAGCATCAAGTAGAAATACGGTATCAAAAGCAACAGAATACTTTTTTTCTTACACATATAAGCAGCCCTAAAGTAGCACTGGCAACCAGAGAAGAGAGCATGAAAGATGGAAGTCATGGTGTGGCTTGCTGAGCCATTATTAGGTAAAAACAAGATTGGGGTACTGAGCCTTGGGCACCTCAACATAAACTAGATAATTTGTTGACAGTCTCCCTGTAACTGAAGTTGCTTAGATTGCAGCAGCTTCAAACACCAATCATTCTGGAATTCTCAAAAATCAGAGACAATGGTTAGTCCTATTTTCGCCTGGGAGAGATGGAGAAATAATTACAGAGCACAGAGTCACCACTCTTACTTCTTCTACCCACAGAAAACATTGTGAATTCATCACTATACTTCTTCCCGCTGAGCTGAAACAAGACCTTGCTGTCCATCTCAGCACAGTGTTCTAGGAAACTGCTGCCAATTGATGCTAATTTCCATGTATCAATAACACATGAAATTTCTCAGATATACCTTGGGTGTGAGTACTGGTTTTACCATTGACCATGTGTCCTGAGGTAAGATAGCAAATCTTTCTGGACCTAAGTTTTATGAATATTTTTACAGTAATTTAACAAATTCTTCCACAGACAAAATGAGTTAATTTATGCTTCTAGAACAAGGGTCGGCAAACTACAGCTTATGAGCCAGATATGGCCTGCCATCTGTTATTGTACATTTAGAGCTTAAAAAGGGTTTTACATTTTTAAATGGTTGAAAAAATCTAAATAAGAATAATATTTGATGGCACATAAGAATTATATGATGTATAAATTTCAATGCTTGCAATGTTTTATTGGAACATAGCCACACCCTTTCATTTAGATATTGACTATGCCTGCCTTTATGCTATAACAGCAAAGTTGAGTAATTGCAAGAGAAATCTTGTGTCCTACAAAGCCCAAGTACTTACTACTGGACCTTTATAGAAAAGTTCTCTGGCTCCTACACTAGAACAATGTCAGGCACTTAGAAAAAATTGTTAGTTGCCCTGTGTGTGTGTGTGTGTGTGTGTGTGTGTGTGTTTGTGTGTATGTGTATAAAGTATATATACTTTTTTCCCTTTCTCATTTGAGAATACATTTCAGAATCAGAAATAATACAAGATCAAGAATGGTAAATGAGAATGGTAAGATGCCAAGATCAAGAATGGTAAATATGTAGGACTTGCTATAGATCCACAGATATGTATAAAGCTAAATCACTGCTGTTATTTTGCCCTGCTTCTATTAGAGTATGACAAGCTTAGATCTAAATATTCATTTGCTAGTACAATGCATCTGCCAAAGACTCTTGCCACAGCTGATAAGTTCTTACTAATTAAAAAGGGTCTATAATAATTTCTGGAGCACATGATACCTGCTCACAATGATTATGGTTAATTTCTTAGTCAGCAATCATGTAAGTTGCTCCATTTTTTGCTTTTAACTGTACCTCTGTGTGCTGAAGGTCACCATGATCACCTACCAATGTTGTCTCTGCTGATTCTCACATTTCTTCATGTTGAATTCTGCTTTTGACCAGTTTCATTGCATTGGGTACAGTCATATTTTCTTGGCCTTCCTCTAATAATGGACATCATTGCCTAGACTTATGAGTATCTACTGCCAGGAACTGCTGCTTTCCTTGAACATCTCTGTGTCCACCAGTGAGACTGCTACTATCTGCTCCATTTGACACTCTGTTATCTTCATACAAATTGTGATACTGACTAGAGAATAATACCTGTCCATTATTTTTATGTTATATTCAACTAAAATGAGCTAGTAAGATTACAATGACAAAATAATTTAGTGGATATGACTGTATACTATTTATCATTTCTTTCTTTCTTTTTTTTTTTTGGTACTGGAGATTGAACTCAGGGTACTCCATCACTGAGCCACATCCCCAGCCCTATTTTGTGTTTTATGTAGAGACAGGGTCTCACTGAGTTGCTTAGACTATTTATCATTTCTAATAAATGATTTGAATGATTTCTCATTTATGAATCATGCCCTGCCCTCTCTGCCCCAAGATTCAGACAGGAATGAATTCAATGGTGGGAAGGGGTGTGGTTAGACTGAGAATGAAGTCAGTGTTTCAGAATAGTGCTGACTCTGATTCACTGCATTTTCCAATGTAAAGGCTTTGTTTGAAGGCCAAGCTTCTTATGTCTGAATCTTCTTACCCTGAGGATAACATTCATTTTTTAGGAGACTTCAGAGTTCCTAATGCAAACTGACTTCTGGCAGCATTTTCGTTTTTCTGGGCATGTTTGCCCGTGTAAGAAACATAGTGGTTGCCTCCCTAAAAGTCAATTCTCAATGCCCCCTAAGGAAGATTTTCTTTGAAGCAGTAGTACCAGTGTTCAATAGGGGAAAATGTCACTATGTGTGCCAACTTTAGAAATAGTTTTATTTTTTTCTCTTGTCATACACAGAGTTCAAGATGTGGTTATTAATATTTAAAATTTTGCTGATGTTTAATTATGCCTAAAATCATGCTTACCAGGTTTAAAGTTTTCATACTTAATCATGATGTAGAGATTTGCAAGTCATTCTGGCTTTACATACAACTGTGGAAATATATTTCAGAAAGCCTTGTGAATTGTCTTTCTAGTATCTCCTTCTCTTTTATCCTTCATCAGCAGAACCAGAATTTAGTTCAGGAAAGCACTGTGCCTAGCTATTTCCAATCTAATCTCCACTGCAGACAAACATGACTGCATTGTTTTGGATCACCAATGAGTCTTGAGAGGTCTGCTGGTGATTTCTAGAAAAAATACGTGTTTTTTCTGATAAAAAGGGACAGTTAGTGTTGGTATTATGGGTACCTGCTTCCTGTCCTCTTTCACTTTCTGCACATGTGGTATCTGGAGTTACAGAAGCAATTTTGTGACTGTAAAGTGAATAAAAGTAAAGTGAAGCACATAAACTATGGTGGAGTCAACAGAATGGGTGTATCTGCCAGGCCAATATCTATAGCCACTTCCAAACTGTTATAAGAGAAAAAGCTGATTTCTGTATGCTGTAAGTAACTAGTGCACAGTTATTCTCTTATTTTCAGTTCTTAACTGATATGTTAGGTTGAATCACATAAAATTGCTTATGTTTACTATTTTTAACCTAAAAATATAAATTTCATATGGTCAAGTTAATGAATCTTAATGTTTATTAAAGAGTGTATCGATAAAATGCTTCAATTAGCTATTAAAATCCTTTATGTTTTATAACACATAATTGCTGTAACTTTTCTAGCCTTTTCCCTTTCTTATAGGAATGATGTCCACCTAACTTGTGAAAAATCATGTCTCAGACTCCTTATCTGGGTTATTTTCTAAATGCAAGACCAAAGAGATTATACACGGTCCTTTTTACCATTGGAAAGTATAAAACAAAATGCTTGGATGTTTGGAGTCTGTGTTCTACACTATCTGGAAGAATACAACAGCAGGCAGAGCTAGAGTAAAGCTGAGACACAGGGAAGAGTCAGAAAAATGGCAGAGATATTTCTGAAATGGTTGGTATGCCTGGTATTTCTTGAGGCTGAGCAAGAGCACAGTTCTCTACAGAACTGAAGGTTCAAGGTTCCTTCAGTCTTAAACTGTATGAAAATTTACAACTCATGCACTTAAAAACTTTCAGCACACTCCATCAGTCATATACTTTAGGGATAACAAGAAATTGAAGGATTTTGGTGATGGGATGAATGTTATTCTTACATATATTCATTTATATGTTGTATCTTTTTTGCTTGTTTTTCTTTTCAAGTTGTAAATTAAGCAAATATTTTCAAAGGAAATTTTCCAAGCATACACTGGGAAATGTAACTTATGTTACACTATAAGAAAATAATAACAATAATTTTAGTTTCAATAAATGTACTAAACAATTACATTGTGAGATATAGCTGAGTGGAGACTGGGATGGCCAGGTGCCCTGACTGGTTACCACAAGCTTAGAAAAGCATTTTACACTCTATCTCAGTAAGCTGTACATTTATGAATACCTAGTAAGCAGGCCATAACAGAGGTTTGGGAACAACTTTGTTTCATGTGATCATCTAGGTTCCCCCTCTAGTTGTAATTTGTATGAATTTTAAATATAACATTCAGTTCTATCAAGTTAAGATATACACAAAGTAGAAATCCTTCTGTCCATGTGCCTGTAAAGTACTGAAAAATATTATTAATCAAAATAATTTTAAATTCATATGTAAATTACTAAAGATAAAAGGGAAATACTGGAGATTAAAAGTTGAAAATATTAAAAAGTAATTTGTGAATTTTCTATACTTTCGGTGGAAACAACTTTGTAATGTTCACATAGAGACCAAAATCTATGTGCTTCATGAGCTCCTGAATAAAGTCACTATTCAAAAAACAAACAACAAGATAAAGGAAAACAAAAATCAAAACTTGTAGAAAAGAAATATACCCAAAAATGGACTCAAATAAAATATAAGACATTATTTTGTTTATGTGTTGGCCCTGAGTGGGGAAAAAAATGTCTCTTGACAAATCAAAACCTAATAACTTACTCTTGAATAGATTTGGAGTTCAGAATTATCCATGAGGTCTGGAGAACTCCAACAAAAAATTAAAATTAAAAAATTCTGCCCTCTGGTTATAAATCTGGGATATCTGGCAGAAGCATCAGAAAAGCACTCAGGAACTTCTTCCCACAGCCAATGCTATAGGGACACCAGCATATACATAGACAAAGCAATAAAATCAAGATAAAAAGTTTCAAAGTGTTAAAGGAAGCAAACAATTTGTTCCCTGTATTAATAGACCCAAAATTATGAGAAACGAAGCATTAGGAATTCAATGTAATACAAAAACAAAAATGTTTAAAGACTATAAAACAAGTGGATTTAAAATGATTTAAAATGATTAAAGTTTAAAAACAAAATCTCTATAAAAATAAAAGAAATAGGAAGTACAGGCCTATTTGAAGAAGAGCCAAATCTGCATGTTTCTCAATGTTCAATATTCTATAACTCCTAAAACATCAATGGAATAAATACCAGTTAAAATACTTTTGAATATGAAATTGGTAAACTTAAAATAATCTCAAAAATTGTAACATTGTGAAACATTGAATGAGAAAGGAAAAAGCATCAATGAGATATTAATACATAAAAGTCTACTCACTTTTCTATGCACCAGCAATGTTCACATGGAACTTGAAATTAAAAACATAATATCACTTACAGTAGCATCCTCCCTAAATAATGTATGTCTATAAAGCCTACAAAATATATTCAAGATATATATGAGAAAGATGATAAAACTCTATTAGAAGATATCAAAGAAAACCTAGTAAATGGAGAGATTTTCCATATTCATGTACAGGAAGATTCAATATCATCAAGATGTTGAGTCTTCCCAAATTGAATTATAGATTAAATAAAATTCTATTAAAAATCCCAGGATATTATTGTGGTGAACCCCTCATTCTAAAGTTCATAGAGAGAGATAAAATACCCAGAATAGCCAACTCAATACTGAGGGAGTATAAAATATCAAAAGACTAACAATATATTGCTTCACAAGATTTTCTAGAAAATTACATTAGTCAAGACCAAGATATCGCTGAAAGAATGAAAAATAGATTAACTGAAACAAAATAGTGAGCTCATAAATGGGCCCATTATAAGTGGAGTCAACTGATCTTTGACAAAGGCAAGATCTTGAGGTACACAGATAAAATAGGTAGTGCTGGAAGAAGTGGTCATCTACATGCAAAAATGTGAATCTAGACACAGACTGCACACCACTCTCAAGCATTAACTCAAAATGCACCATGACTTAAATGAGACTGCAAAATTATACAACAGTTAGAAAATAAACAGGAGAAAATCAAGGTGATCTTAGGTTATGTGATGACTTTTTATATACAATATCAAAAGCATAACACGTGACAGAAACCCCTGAAAAATGGACTTCGTTAAAATCCAAAATTTTTGCTCTCCAAAAGACAATCTGAATGACATGAGAAAAGAAGCAACAGAGAGGAAGAAAATATTTGCAAAAGACAGATCCAATAAATGATTGTTATACAAAATATACAATGAACCCTTAAAATTCAACAATAAGAAAATGAATAACCAAATAGAAATGAGCAAAAGACCCTAATAAAAACATGGCTAAGGAAGATACACAGATGGCAAGTAAGCATATGTAAGGAGGTTCAATATCATATGGCATTACAGAATTGCAAATTTAAGCATCAATAAACTACTGCTATATACCTATAGAGGTACAAAAGACAAAACACTAACAACACCAAATACTGGTAAGAATGTGAAGTCACCAAAACTTTCATTCACTGATGGTATGATTTCTTGCTACAGCAACTTTGGAAGACAGTTTGATGTTTGTTACACAACTAACATACACATACCATAGAATCCTTGAAATCACACTTCATATTTAAAGGAGTTGCAAACCATATGACTACCAAAAATTTAAAGGAGTTGAAACCATTTAAACCATATGACTACCAAAAAATTTATAGAAGGATGTTTATAGTAAATTTATTCATAAGTGCCCAAAACTTGGAAACAATGAAGATTTGCAACAGTAGGTGAATAGATAAATAAATTGTGGTGTATTAAGAACACAGAATGTTATTCATTGCCAAAAATAATTGACATATCAAGTCAGAAAACACCATGGAACTTGGTTGAAGGAATATTGCTAAATGAAAGAAGACCATCAGGAAACAGTATGTTCTGTAAGCTTCCAATGATAAGACATCTTGGAAAAGGTAAAAAGCTAAGCAAAAAAACCAAAAATATCAGTAGCTCCAGGGGTCAGGGTAAGGGAGAGATCAATAGAAGAGCATTAAGGCAGTGAAAATACTCTATATGTGACTACAATGATGCATATAGGTCACTGAACATTTGTACAGTCCCATAGAACCTACAACTCTGAGAGCAAACCTTAATGAAGACTTTGAACTTCTGATGATAATGATGTATCAGTGTATATTAATAATTGTAACAAATTTCCCAACTGTGGTAAGGGACATCAGTAGTGTTGCAACTGTTACATGTGTGGAGACAGGTGAGTTCTCTGTTAAGTGGCTTGATTTTGATCTGAACTCAAATTTGTAGGAAAAGATGTTTACTAAACTTTAAGAAGTAAGAGAAAAAGGAAATAACATAATGGAAATATGAATTATAAAATACAATAATGGAAATAAATCCAGATACAGCAGTATTCACAATAAATAGCAACAGACCAATTTCACAAGTTGGCAGAAACCTTCAAAAATAATCTTTAAAAAGAAATCTCTTACATGATATGCTACATAAAATGACCAAAATTCATAGGGAATGGTGGAAAATCATATAGGCAAATAATGAAGAGAGGAAAATTGATATAATGATATTAATAGGAGTTTTGAATTTAAGACAGAACTATTGTTAAAAAGTCACTACTGTAAGAGAACAATTTAATAATTTGCTATAATTCAAAACAGATACAACCTGAAAATAATTCAAAATTTGCTATGTTTTCACGAAGCTGAACATATTTTAAGTTAGTATGGGAGATTACAATACCACTGGTTCAGAAAACGAGAGATCAAACAAGACAAAAATAAGAATTTAAGTGGTTTAAACAAGGTTATTCTCCATGTATTGGCATGTGCATTATCTCATCCTTAAAGCAAAGGGGAACAGTAAAACACAATGTCCCTGAATGTTCTTTTTCTGTTTCCCGAAACCTGGCCAAGGTTAATGGAAAAATGAGAGTAAATCTCAGAAGGAAAGTCCAGATATCTATTATTGTGAGGACACTGGCTTTCTTTTATGCACACTGGGAACTAGGAAAAATTATTAGGATTGGTAGAAACCTATTTGCAAGTACACCAGGACCAATACTCCTCGGGCACTGGTCAGAAAGCAAACTAAACAAGCTAATACTGATGATGTCACTGCTTTTGCAGGCTAACATAAAACCCCTTTTTGAGCAGGGGTAGGTGCAAAACTGTGGGTGCAGTGGAAAGGATGTGTCACTTGCCGGTTGACCACAACTTGAAGAAATGCCCTGCTGGAGAGAAGGCACTGATTGGCAATGCATCATGAGAGATGGAGGTGCTGTCAGCCTGTTACCACTGAACTCTTCTTGGAACATTCTCTCATCTTTTGTGAGCTTTCACCAATAAACCATATGTGTTTCCAGGCATGTTATTTGGCCTATATGTAACCTACCCCAAAGCCTGGGAATAACTGGGTTGTAGACAAGACATATACAGAATTGTTCTCCCTTACAATTAGTGTATACTTATTATGTCCAAGCAAATGTTTGCAAAATTTAACTTGATATTAAACTATGCAATGATAAATACCAAGGATAGCTAAGAACTGTAGATACTACAGCCAATATTTTAGAAAGTAAATTCAAGACACAGTCATACTAGATAATAATAATAATTATACAACAATGATAACAGCAGTAAATATTTTATAATAATTATATTAATATATATTACTTTGACAGAAAACCTTTATAACATCTTTCTTTTATGTACAGGTAAAAGTTAATGCAATCAACCATAAGATTTATTTTGATTTCCTGCTCTATTTTTATGAAATCCCCATTGCACTAATTTTTGGTGTCAGTCCAATTGATAACATCAAGCTAAATAGCCTCTCAGTAAAGTATTTATTTATTTGAGTATGGAATATTTAATATTTTCCACAAGTGCAATGGCACATATTTAACTTGTAAAAATTACTTTCTGTCTCTCAAAAAACTTCCCATATAGTTTATATCTCTAGGTTTGTTTTGGTAAACAAGCTTTTTCAAATAGGTTCTTTGCATCTATAAATTTATCACATAAGATATTCATCCATAAAATAGTCATGATTTTTAAATTGACTTGCACTGATTATCATCAGAATTTATACTTTCTATCAGGAAAAAATTGGCTTAAACACAGAAGTAATAAAAACTTGTCAAATTAAAATGAGATGCCATTAAGTAATCATTCTATTAGGGAAACTGAGGAAGTCCTGTTTATCTTCACAGTCCTTTTCTAGTCCTGCAGTCTTATTACTATTTAAAAAAAAAAGGATCATTTTCCCACAGTATAAGTTTTTGTCACAACCTACACACAACCGAAAACACTTCAAATGCAGTTAATTTAGCCTTTCCTAGACTGTTGATGGCCACTTCAAAAGATCATAGAAGGGTTTTGGAAATATAGCACATGAATTTGTTTTACGGTAATTGTTTTTCTCATTCTCATCATCAGTGTGTTTCCCACAAGTTAAAAATAGGCTTTCACAGCATATTTAATATCTTTTATATGATAGGCAATAATGATGTACATCTTGTAGGTAAAAAGTGTAGGAACTTAATCTACTTCTATTAATTAAAGTTTTCATTATGAGCTTCTGCACATTTTAGAAAAATAAAAAGTGACAAAAATTTTTATTATGATAGAATTGATATCACAGTTAGGCAAAGCACATATCTTTTTTAGTAATGATGTATATGCAGTATGTAGGACATTTAACAGGTATGAGCTATTCATTTTCTTTGGTTAGAAATTTATGGAGGAATGGAATTTTCCTCAAATTTTTTTAACCTTTTGGTGAACATGCAATGAATGAACACAGCCCTGTTTGTATTTAAATAAGGTATCAGCCATCTATTATTGGATAGTTTCTGTAATTTTTTTTTTTTTTTTTTTTTTTTTTTGGTACTGGGGATTGAACTCAGGGGCACTCGACCACTGAGCCACATCCCCAGCCCTATTTTGTGTTTTATGTAGAGACAGGGTCTCACTGAGTTGCTTAGCATCTCGCCATTGCTGAGGCTGGCTTTGAACTCGCGATTCTCCTGTCTCAGCCTCCCTAAGTGCTGGGATTAC
>CM053406.1:58943806-59000118 GCA_028644305.1 Xerus rutilus
TGTAATTTTATTATTAAAATTTTCTTAGAAATCAAGGGCACTAGCAGATTTTACAAATTCTGAAGTAACTAAGAGCTAAGGGGAACATTTGTTGTATTTTTGGTGCTCTAGTCCAAAATATCATTTGAAGTACTGTGAAAAAGTATGATTACCATTTAATATCTGACAAAGTCAGTCCTACACTGTAACAGACTAACACCAGACCTTTTAGTTGCAACCTCTTTATTGGGAAATGTAATTGCATTCATAATCTTCGATCAGTCAAGAGATAGCTACAATAACGTGTGTTTGTGCATGTGGTGTACACAAGTTAATTCAACAGCTGCTATTTTCAATTTACCACATGTCATTTTGTAACATGAAATATTTTGATTGATTCACCAGCACTTCCCCGTCTTGACTTGTGAGTTCTGGTCTTCAAACATGCTTTCACCACCTGCCCAAACCTCAACATTTTTCTTAACTTTTACAGTAAACTTTGCCTTTGTTATTCATCTCCTGAATCCACTTTTACAAGTTCTTAAATTGGACTTTAAATTTTGTAGTGGTTTACCCCTTTTTTTTTTTCTTTCAATGATAGGTCATATTGATGCTGGTGTTATATTTGTTATCATTTTCATGATCTGAATTCTTAGAAAACCTGGTAATAATATTCACGATCTTAAAAACTGAACTAGTATTATCTTGATAAACCACAATATTTAATCCATAATCAAAATCAAGGACAAAGTGTTAATTGTCACAAACACAACACATTAAGTTACACAATTAGTTTGCATCATTAAGTAATAACACTGGGTGATCCTTCATCAGGAATTTTAAGTCATGACTGTCAACCTCAATGGTTGGGGGCAAAACCTGAACAGGGACTAAGGAAAGCAAAAGGTACATGCTGTATCCATTTCATGCTAAACAATGTTGATTGCTGCCCCTATTTTTTGACCAATGGATCACTTTTGTACTTTTCCTCCAAAGTGCCACATCTATCACTGAAAAATGGAAGTTTATGAGTTCCACAAAGGGGTTTCTCAGGAGTTAGAACTTTCAGTGATAAAAATCAAGAAAAATTCGAAGAAAAGAGAATATACTTCTGATCCTCAGGCATTTGAAAAATTTAATATACACTTATAGGTTTCTGGATTTGCCTCCTAATTCAGAATTGATAAATATACACACATATACATATGGGAGACAGCATTTTAAACCTTTTAAAAGAATGGAAAAATTGATGATACAAATGGAAAAAATTAAAATTGGCTTTTAACACACCAATGAATTAAATTTCAAATGGATAAAAATGATAAAAATTTTAAAAATTATTAAAGAAAAACATGGAAGATATGACACAATGAAGTTAGATTCAATGACATTGACATTTATAATTTTATATTAATAAACAATCAAAACAATATCAACTAAGTGAAAAATAAGGATAATACTAAGAAAGTTGTAACATATAAATAACAAAAATTCAAAATTCAGAGAAAGAGAGATTCTACAAATTTATTAAGCAAAAATGGAATAACTTCTTCTCTCAATTAAAAAATCAAATATAACAAATGAGCAAAATTGTGAAAGGTTAATTTATAAAACAGGAAAATCAAAGTGACAAAATTTTCAACTTCACTAATAATCATAAAAGGCAAATTAAAATTACAAGATATCAGTAAAACTGTATGATTAGAGATAGTTTAGTCTGAAAACACTAAATGTTGATGAAGCTGTGGGGAAATAGAATCTTTATTGCTTTGCTAGTGGTAGAGCAATGAGATTGGATGGATTTGGAAAACAATCTGACAGTATACAAGAAAGTTGTAAACTATTATTATTTAGTAGTATTATTTAGTAATTTACATGCATGAATTCACAAGAGAACATATTTAAACATAATACTTGTATGGCTGTGTGACAGGGAAAATGTGGAAGCAATTTTTCCTCTGTAGGGCAATTGATAACTAAATGGTTCAAATATAAGCAAACAGAATTGAATAATAAAGAATAATTTTTAAAATTAACTATTTCTACCTTACTAAGCATGGATAAATCTTAAAAATATATTTGAGTTACAAAAAAGGAAATTAAAAAGTAGTATGTATGTTATGACATATTTGTATTTTTAGATCATAGAAAACAATAACACTGAAATTATGAACATGTACATATTGACCAAATGGCCAAAATGTGTGTCAGATTGAAATGTACCAATTGTAGATGAGAATTTCCTTTCCTTAATTCCACAGCGTAAGGAAGTTTGTAGGAATCATGAAAATGAACTCTAATACATTTGTCACATTTTATATCTTTGTATGGAACTAAAATGACAAAGTAAATGTCTGTTTGTTTGTGGCTTGGGGTATATTGGTATCCAATATGCTGCTTTTTGTTTGTTTTGCTTTGTTTTGTGGTTCTGTGATTGAACCCATGCCCTTCCTTGCTTGTGCTAGGTAAGCACTCTACCACTGAGTTATATCCCTAACTCAAATGCACCATTTTATGATCACTTGAAATACTTTGTAATAAAAAAAAATGTTTTGTGTGTGTATTCCAGATAAAGGGAAGTATGAATTGTGTACTAATTAGTCCAAATATCTTGTTGTATCTAGCTATTGTACTGATTTGAGAGCAATATTTCAAGAGAGATGATGACCACTGATAAAAAGAATACCTCTACAAGTGTATAGAAAGGAAGATTGCTGCCAAATTGAGACTGGGAACAAAAATGTATTTTAATATCTATTGTATTTCAAGTTTCCTTTATGAGTGCGCATTGATATAAGCCTATGCGTCAATCAAATAAGTCAATTAACATGTACAAAATAAAACAAGTAGAAAGGTCGAAGCCAGCATTGAGCATATTTCTCTTGATTAAAATACACATGGTTTTTCCTTTCATTCCTCTTTTCTCCCTGAATGGATGTGAGGCAATAGGTATAGCAGAAAGAAGATAAGGGGTGAGAGATTATACAAAACTGAATACTTCTTGTCTTAACAACAGTATGTTGATTGAAAAAGAACTTATACAAAAGCAAGTAGAAAGGAAAACAGATGTACATCATTTGGTCATTAAGACATCCAAATAGGGTTTGTCAATGAGTAACAGCTACAATGAGGGACGTACCAATCCACTAGGAATTGCTTTATTTTCCTGTATCTGCTATAAGAAATTACTGCAAATTTGGTGGCATAAGATGAAATAATTTTTTTAATTGTTAGGTCAACAGTAGAGCAGCCTCCACATGGTACTGGGGACTGAATCCAGAGGCCTTGTGCCATGGAGTTTCATTCCCAGCCTTATGTATGTTATGTATGTATGTATGTATATATGTATGTATGCATGTATGTATATATTTTTGAGACAGGGCCTTGCTAAGTTGCCCAGGCTGACCTCAAATTTCCAACTTCAGTCTTCCAACTTCAGTGTCCCAACTTCAGTCTCCCAAGTTGGGATCACAGGCATATGCCATGGTGCCAGCTAACAATACTTTTAAAAAAATTTCCTCATAAAATTAAGTAAGTTAGGAATAGAACTGACCTGAGGCAGAAGTGGATATTAACAGCGTTCTGCATTTGGACATGAGTGGACATCAACAGTGCTTGCTTTATTTTTTCTCCTCTAAACATGCTTCTTCCCTGAGATGTTGAACTTCTTAAAATTTTAAGGTTTAATATGATTAATTCCATAGTCCAGGAAGAGAGATTCTGTATCCACCTATAAAACATGAAATGGAGTCTTCCAGTTAGTCAGACATAGGTCATGAGTGCATACACTGACTAAAATATCTGACCTATGGAATGTATAGTAAACAAATTATATACAAAATCCTGTGTCCAAGGTGAAGGGGAGAGCTGTGATTGGACTTCCCACATCAGAACTGTTTGGAGTGGGGAAAAGCACTTCATGAAATGTGGAGGCCCCTGAAGAGAGCTTGTCCTGGGCATCTCAGCAAGGTTAGTTCACTTTGTAGCAGAGGGCCATCCTACTGAGTGCATGGTTTGACAGGAAGACCTCACTGTTCCCTTCATATGGGACAACATTGTTTCTAAATGTGTTAAAAACAAATTTTAAAAACCTGGTAAAAGCAGTATTAAAATATTGGCAATGACAATTATAACACTGTAGTTTGTACCACTTTCCTGAAACTCTATGTATGACACAATTTTGTTATACAGTCACTATTGTAGAAAATGATATGTTAATATATTGAGTAATCCAAGCTTACCTTTGCTCAGGATGATACTGCAATTATCAAGAAAACCTACAAGACAATCATCCATGAACCACCTTCCCAATAAATAAGTAAAAAATTGAAAAAAATATTTAAATGAAGCCCAGTAGCCATCCTTGGGATTCTTAAAACTACCTGAAAGGAAGAGAAAGGGGAAATATTGGCCAAATTATAATGTTATGTTGTTTGCATTACGAATATGTAACAACAAATCACAACATTATGCATCAATAAAAGAAAGTGTGGGAATAAAAGTGCCATAAGTTTTCCTATAAAATTTGCTCCAAAGGATCTATTTAAATTATATGTTCCCAACTGATGTTTTCTTTAAATCTCTAATTTCCTAAAAAGTTAAAAAAAAGAATTAAATTCCAGAATTTATGAAATTCTGTGTACTTGAGTATCATGTTGCCCAATTCAATAAACACACAAAAAGTATCATACTATTTGTATTGTAAGCCTATTTTTGTATCAGATTTAAAAGTTCATAAAATAGTTTGTTGCCATTTTTAAAACAAAGCAAAACAATAAAATGCATTAGGCCCTTGGTATGGATTATAATTTCATATTACAATATTGTTTTTACAGGAACATCAGATCTGATATTCATCACTTCAATCTATACTGCTTTTTCCAGGAATGAAAACGTCAAAATATTTGAAGGGTAGTTATAGAACATTAGTTTTAAAACATAGTTTTGGCAAATGTACGATACCACATTCTGATGGAAATGATTAGAAACACCACCACTGCACATAAATTGAACAAATAATCAATTGATCTTAATAAACTCAATATTGTCCGTTAATCATCTGATGTATCATCCTGGAGACAATAAGTCCAGGAATTTAAGTAGCATCATTTTATTCAACTAAACATGTTCTTTTAAGATTTGTAAAGCCTCCCACCACACACAAAACAAACAAGCAAAACATCCCCATACTAACACAAAGCAATTTTGACTTTTGTATGTTGTGGAATGGTATTGTCTACAATCACAAAGAAAGGACAATGTACCCAACAATATATTTTTCAAAAGAAAGGTTTTTGGTTTTTGTTTTTAGTTTTTTTGTTTTTTTTATTGGGAAGGTTGATCACTTACATAGCACTTCACTTTTACTAATAAAAATTCCAATTTAGCTAAAATATTCAGGTTTTAACTTGCAGCCAAGCATCGTGTACAACTGGCCATTGTTCCTCTTCCTATGATAGTCAAAACTTTGCCTAAATTAATCAGTGGTTTCTTTTCTCATGACCAGCATCAAGATGGATATATGATCTAAACATTCTAACCATAATGAATCCCAGTTTTTGCAGGAATGTTAAAACACAGCATTCTGCCTTCCACTGTATGCTGCCATTTACCAATGAGAAAACCAGAGCCACCTTAAGGAATGTAGCCTGTAGTTTATACCAACTTGCACAATTAAGATGTCACACACAAAATAATAAATGGAGCCAGAATATTGAAATAAACTGGCCCTAAAATTTACCCTATCTTTGGAGTTCCATTTAGGAGCCAATGAATTCTTCATTATTGGAGCTAGTTTGAGTCAGGTTTTCCATGACTTCTAGCTGAAGTCATTTTATCAGACGCAACCACTGAGAGTAAGTTAAGCATATTATTAGCAGTTTTAACTTTATTGTATAAAGAAACTCTTAAATGAATGGTAAATTATTGATGTTGAAACAAAATTAAATATATATAAATAATAAAATGTTATATCTCATTAAATAGAATGACGAGGTCCATAGAAAACAATGGGAATTTATTTCATGAAATATTAACCTTTTAATTGTATTCAGAGAAGTTCCCTCAACATGGTTTCATTTCTTATTAAAATCTCTATGCCAAATTCCCCAGAAGTGTTCAAAAGAGTTTAAAAATACAGAGACTGGGGATGATAAAGGGGTGTAGGTCAAAGGAGAAGAGGCCAATCAACAGGTAGAATATTTTATTTTATGGGAGCTATTGGATCTGAAATTCCGTGGCTAAATTGAGTGAATATAATTTACAATAATACATTGTATAAGTGAAAATAATGAGAAGAAACCAATTCAATTGTACTCACCATAAAGAAAGGATTAAAGTTGAAGGAGATAGATATGTTGATTAGTATGAATTGACTACTCAATGTACATTTGAATGGAAAGATCATTTTTACCTCATAAATACCTACAAATATATGCCATAAAAATTTTGTATGAAGAACTATTTTTAAAAGAAATAAAACTGAATCAAGGAAAAAGAAAACAACTTGGTAATGACTATAGATAAAGTTTAAGGAAAATCAAAATGGGTCTTGTAAAGAAGCTCCTTAGGCTACTCTCAAAAAATTGTTGCCTGGTCTGCAAACAAAAGAAATGATAGGGTCCCTCAAAACAGAAGTTTTTTGGTGTTTAATAAATAGAAATCAATTAAAATAGTATATAAAGTGAAATTTTGCTCAAAATTTTAATATCAGAATGAGGCAAATGGTCAAAATAGAATTATGACACTCATGCAAGAAGAATTATACATTTTCAAACTTCAGAAGAATATTAAGCATCATCTTTGATATATATATAAAATATATGAAAAATGTATAGAGTACATTTTTCTTACTTCATACATGTATATACATATATACACATGTATATATATGCAGTTTATATGTATATGTATAATTATATATATGCATATATATATATATAATGGTGTTGGTGATATCTTACAGTCTATAGTGAGGAGTAAATGAGATATTTGAATACATTTAAATGTGTGAACTAGAGTCAGTATTTCTAATTGCATAATATACATATTGCTGTAGTATGTGTGTTTGTGTGTGTGTATATATATATTATAATATATATATTATATATATTATAATATATTATATATATGTATCAAATCTCAAATCTTAACAGATAACATAGTATAAGATGAATCTCCTATTTTCAGCATTTTCCCCCTTAGTTTATGAATAAAAAGTTTCTACTAATAATATCAGGTGTCCCAGAGAAGTATGGATAAAAATTCAACCTACTCCATTAGCTCTTGCAGGCTTTAGCCCTTACTCCTGTTAAGGTAGTGATATCTTATTCTGCAATTCATAACAGAAGTGAACATTGTGGACCACTGTTGAACCTATATTTATGTCTCAATTTGTTCAGAATCTTTACAGATAAATTCACATCTTCAAATTCTAACAGAGAACTTAGAAATACTCTGACCAACTTAAAATTTAGCCTTTAAATGTTCACATTTTAAGAACTGAATGAATATTTGTTTATAAATAATGAGATGAATGGAGAAAAAAGATAGTTCAAGAAAGAACCTGGATACAGCTAAATGATTGGTTATAGGGGATGAAGGACATGAGAAACAAAGTTTAAAGAGAAGAGTAGCACAGTGGCAGAATTGTAATGTAATGATACTACATTATGGCATTTTTCACATAAAATTAATAGTTATTTTGCACCTTAGATATGTACTTTGTGATTAGATTTATTAGAATTATTAGAGCAGTTCATATATACTAACTGCTCACTCTGGTTCACTCACTTAAATATACTCAAATATCTCATTTAGTCCTCACGATAGCCTATAACTAAGATATCACCAACCCCATTTGATATATAAAATTAGGGAGGATAGTGATAAAACCATCTGCAAATTCTAAAGTGCTAGTGGAATATAAATGCAAGAATTATTTTTCAGGCATAAGCTTTAACTATAAATCATACATTTTACTACTTGATGTGAACATTTCATTTCCCTTGAAAAAGCATTTTCAAGGTTTTAGATTTGCATAGGAAAAATATTTATAAGTTTTCTCACTGCTTTGAATTAAACATATACATATATACATATGTATATATAATGACACTTTGAAAACATATTACTTTAATGGAGTTTTATCATACTTTATGGCAGTTGAAAAAATCATAATTTACTATAGCCATTTACTCATAGTATTGCCAAGATACAATGACACAATCCATGATTTCTTGTTGTGCTTTCAGCATTTGCTTGGTGTTTGTGAAAATAGATAATATTGACTCACAAAATGACACATATCTTGAATGAATCATTAAATATTCAGTTAGATTAGCAAAGAAATAAAACTTTTTTTTCAAATTCATCAGACTTTTTTGGCTTAATTTTCCAGTCCTGATTCCACAAAATGGAATAGTATCCTCCCTAAATTTGTGTCAGAGAGGATGTGTTCTATTTATTATTTTCCAAAAATTTCTTGTAAATTTATATAATTTCATAGTACTTCTATATTTAATTAACTGAATATCACCTATGGTATTCCTCTATTCTTTATGTGCTTCCTCTCCATTTATCCAGAACATACCCTTTTGTCGAGACCTTTATCCTCCACACCTGGAAATGTTCCATAATGATTTGCTCAGATCTACTCTTTCAGAGTTATATCACCAATGCTAATATTTCCATCATAGATTAACAGCATTGTTCACACATTTATGTATATTTTATAATCATATATATGCTTTACATTGCAGAAGTATTTAACTTATATTAATATCAAAAATGTATCATTCTTATGTTATAATACTTACACATTTGCTAAATTGAAATAATGCCTCAATAAGACAGGAGAGTCCAACCAGTATGCTTTCCTTGGAATCTTTTTCAAAATACTTCAAGTTCCTTTGATTCTTGTCACTGTATAATGGTAAAGGTGAGTTTAATCTGCTCTCCATTTTTCCCATAAATTCAACATGCTTCTCAAGGAAGATTCATGGATCATGTAACAGAGTAGATTCTATTATTGCTGTAATTACAAATTGGCTCTTTCATCTAAACACTTTGTTACACCTTGATGAAGTTCTGAAGCATTTCTTATAATACAGATTCAGTAATATATTCAAGGCAGCCTCTTCTTCCAGAAAGCTGATCACAACACATACAAAATGAGATAAAAATGCTCCTATCATTTATTATAAAACCTCAGTTGAATTCATGCAATGAAGACATACTATTTGGCTTTCTGAAACTAGAATCAGTGCCAAAAACTTGCTCAGTTTGCTAATGGCCTTGGCAATATTCGAATTGGGGACAAGATATTTTGGAGATATGACCAGTTTTCTAGTTTACATTTTCTTCTACAAGAACTTTCAGAACTCACAGGCACCATTTTAGATTTTGAACATGGGACAAATGTTCTCCCTCTCCCCCAAATCCATGTGACAGAATGGGGAACACTACTGCTCCAAAGGAGGACAATCTATCCATTCATTCAATCAGATAAAGTCTTCTGTCTTCTGAAAAACTGGAGATAAATATGCTGAAAAGATAAGAATTTATGACAAAAAAAAAGTATGACATAAAAAAGAAGCTAAAATTATATTCCTATAATCAATATGTGACAGTCTACTTTTATTTCCATTTGATGCCTTGATCAGATTTTATTTTTATTAATATCTGTATAATAAACCCCTCTTCCTTGAGCCAACTTGAGTAGACTTACATTCTTTGCAATTAAACAGGCCCAATACTGATATTTATTACTTGTGTGGTATTAGATGCAACAAGTCTTCAGAGAAAATATGAAGAAAATGAAATTTCTATTGACCCAAAATAGAATTATCCCTAATGTCCCAAATTGGGACATAAGCACCCTATTGAACAGTGGTTTTTATCTATAGTTACTTGATACTAGGTATTCACTAACTGTGTGAGACTGGAGAAATAAACACCTTCTACCATAGAATAATCTAAAGGAATTTATAACAGACATATGGATTAGATGATTGCTTTCAATGTATTAGGCAAGATATTCAGAAAATAATTCATTTAAGGGTTAGAGGTGTGAGCATTAATACACAAAAAGGAACTCATACCTACCCTACAGTAAGAAATTATTTTTTTCTTCAATCAATATGCTGAGATTTATAAAACTCAAGTTCCGAAAGAGATTTAAAAC
Organism: Xerus rutilus; assembly: GCA_028644305.1. NCBI lineage: Eukaryota > Metazoa > Chordata > Mammalia > Rodentia > Sciuridae > Xerus > Xerus rutilus. The sequence goes on from CM053406.1 coordinate 58,953,969, forward strand.
ATTCCTGAGTTTTCTCCAACATTAATAGTTTATGAGAATTTTAAACATACAAAAGTATTGAAAGAATTATAAGTCATATACATAACACATTGATTCCATAATTATTAGTTTTATAAAATTAGATATACATGTATATTTAACTATTTTAGCAAAACATTTAAAGTGTTATTGAACTTACACTTTTTCAAGAAAAGAAAAGATAGAATTAGTATGAGTATATAATATTTGAACATAATGATGAAGAAACATCATTTAATGATATAGATGAAAAATTGCAATCAACAATGACTGACTCCATAGAGTTTCCAAGTACTCATTAATCACAAAAAAATGATCAAAGTCCAGGCAAATAAAATAATCATAAGATAAAGTTCAGCATATTTCAAATTCTTGAAGATATACAGTTTGTCACTGGTAAAAACGAATTGCATGCAAATAAAATTTTTAAAATTATTAACAATTCTCATATATTTGAAAATAAGGAGAATCATATGAGTAGTGTATTTTTTAAGTAAGATCACATTGGCAGGTAAGACAAATAATGAGTATACATATTAGAGAAAATAATCCATTAAAGAGAAAATAATTTAAGAATTTCTATAAAGTATTAAAATAGTTCACTAATAATACCAAAATGTTGAAAGAAGGAATCAATAAGTAGCAGAGATTAATGAAATATAGTACAAACATAAAATAGAGAAATAATTAGCAAAGTCAAATTGTGTTTGTTAGATGATGGAAAAAGATTAATACATTGATAACCCTATAAGAATTTACTAAGAAACCAGATACAAGTTCACAAACTACCAATATCCAAAATAAAGCAGGTTAAATATTTCAGTGACAAAATCAGTGAAAGCAAAATGAATATTGATAGATTAATTAAAAGATGAATTTTTATCTTCATTGTTTTAGTCAGCTTTTTTGGTGCAATAAGAATGATTTTCTGCGGGGGTCCAGCCTCCGCAGGGTGTCAGGTCCTGAGGTGGGATGAGTGGTGTTGGCTAAAGTAGCACCAATGAGACACAGAGGCCAGGTTTGGTGCAGCTGTGTCTGTCTTAAGTTCAGACCAGCGCTTTATTTATAGTGATTTACAACCATTGATTAAAAGAAAAGAAAAAGGGGTTACAATTCATCATGAGTTATTCATAAACACAGAGTGGTCATCTATAATTGTCCCAGATAACTACATCAGCTTCAAAGGATTTTTAAATCTTAACTAGAGACTGAAACTATAAGGGTCCTTATGTCCTGTTCTTAAGATTAATATCAAACTAGAGAGTACTAAACTTCCTATTGTATTCCCAAAAACAAGATGAAGCTAACAAAAGATATTTAACTATAAGGGTAGCATAAGACTAATAGACCATTGTGGTAACTATACCTAAAAACGTGAGGTGATGATATTAGCATAGCTGTTGAGGCTATGTGGTCAACAGCTGTTGACGCTATGTACTGAGCTGTTGTGCTTAATGGCTTCTGCTCATGTCTTATTATTTTAAGTCAGAATTGCCCAAAGCTGCAGGTTGTTAACTATTACATACATCATTAAAATATCATTCTCTGAACTTGCCCCGAGCCCTATTTTGTAGCAACCATTGTTTACATAATTTGAGTTCAGTTTCTCTGGGCAGGCATCGAGGCCTTTGTTTCTTAAGACTATCCCAAGTAAATAAGGAACTATAATTAACATGTTTTCTATTAATCTCCATTAATGTAGGCTCCTGAGTATGGTGGGGGAGGGTCCAGTCCTAAGTTAGATTTTGTTTACACCTGGACACCTGCTGTCTTCTGCCTTTACCTATGTCAAATATCACTGGATTTTACTATAGGGGGAATCTATTTTGGTCAGGGCCTGCAAGAAGGCTTGACCAGCATTTGAGCTTTAGGCATGGGACTAGTTGGAGCCACAATTTCCCATAGCTCACTTTATTGAAATTGCCAAAGCAGCCTTCTACAGCCAGGCCTGAGAGTACTTCCAAATATAATTGGGGAAACTGTGGGCCTAAATGTTCTGGATAACATATCTAAAGTGAAACTATCATCAGGGGAATTTCTAGAATTACTACTAAGAAACATCATATCAGTAGTACTATTCTGATGGGGATTTTCTTGTTTATTCTCCTGGGTGGTCAAATGCCTCTTGTTAATTACAAGAGACTTTAGGGTACCAGGATTGACTGATCCTGTCTTTCCAGGAATTGGAATAGTGACACAAGCAAGCACAATTAATTCTGTCAAACTAAGAAGGGGCATCCCAACAAGAAATATATTGAGGAGTGCATCTCTTCACCCTGATCCATTGCAGGCACCAGAACTTTGTCAAACAGTGTCTTGAGGATTTTGGGCTACGGCAATTTTCAGAAGGAAATGTTTATTTGGGGGCTCACGGTTTTAGAGTTCTCAGTACATAGATGGTTGACTCCATTCATTGAGGCTCCAGAAAAGGCTGAACATTGAGGCCAAAGAGTGATGGAGGGAAGTTGCTCACATGATGCTCAGGAAGAAGAGAGAGACTAAGTTCAGCTCACCAAATATGTACCCCAAAGTCACACCCCTAAAGATCCACCTCCTTCAGCCACACCCCACCTGCCCACCGTCATCACCCAGTCAATCTCTTTCAGGGAATGGATTCACTTATTGGGTTAAGTGTCTCATAACCCAATTATTTCACCTCTCAAACATGAGCTTTTGGGGGACACCTAACATCTAAACCATAACACTCATTTTTTCTGCTTTTTACAGTATGAATTTGCATTTATTTCAATAAAAAAGATTACCTCCACCTTCTTTGAAGTGGATCTTGTCTTGTAATTTTTTTGACTGATGAAATGTTGTGGAATATGCTGGTGAGCAACCTAAGCCTAGATCTCAAAAGGCTTTCACTGTTTCCCTGCACTCTCTCTTCTTTCTGAACCTTTCTCCCTTCTCCTTATTATTAAGCCCAAGTTATTCTGAAAGGATGAAAAACCATATAAATGAAAATTAAATGATTTTAATCTAGAGCTGAGGCTCTACATATGTAGAGAGGGCCCAACCAAGACCAGTAGAGCTGCCCAGATTAACACAGTTGACTCTTGATCCATGAGAGGGTTCTCCAAGCATAGCTCAGAATGTAAGAACTGTAGCATATTAGCAAACAGAAAGTGCAAATCCAAGGCCAAATAAATAGACATGTAATGTTGAAAAGGAAGAAACAAAATTTTCATTATTTGCAGATAGCATGATATTTTTACATAGAAAATTCTAACAGATTCATTTAAACCTAATGAATGAATTAGAAACTGTAGAAACTAATGAATTTCTAGAGTTTAAAGACATGAGGTCAATGCACAAAAAGCAATATATAGTATACTGGCTTTGTTTTGCTTTTTTTACGCTGAGGTTGGAACCCAGGGTCTTGCATATACTAGGCAAGTGGCTCTCTTCTGTGCTACATCCCCAGTCCCCCAGCATACCCATTAAAGACAGTAAGTCTTATGGTAGTTTGTTTCACAAGGCTATTGTGGGAATACATAATTTTAAAAAAATGGTTGCTATAAAAAAATTATGTGTAAAATTTTAAGTAAAATTCCTGGACAAAATTACAGATTTTCAAAAATGACAAAAATTTATTCAACCTTATTAAAATAATTCTTTTGATAAAATTTCAAGTAGAGATGATACTCAAGATATATGCTTTTAAATTAACAGACAATTAAATATACAAATTTCTTTTGGTTTTTTTGTTTGGTTGGTTTTGTTTTTTGCAGTACTGGGTAATACTACCTGTAAGCCACATCCCTTGCCCTTTCTATCTCCAATGAATAGATGGAAAGACCCTAAACACAATATTATCTAAAGAAATATATTGGTTATTAGAAAATAAAATGCATCATGAAAACATTAAATTTATTCTAAGACTTCAGGGGACATTTCAAATGTCTGTGTGTATATATGTGTGTTCACATACATACATACATATATATATATATAATTTACACAGAGTATATATATATGTATGTATGTCTATTTATATATATTTACATATATAAATGTATATACTATATATACATTTTTAATTTGTTTTATAGCGTTTGGTATTGAAAACATAGCCTCACAAGACAGCAAATACTCTACCAGTGATCTACAGTCCTCCATACTATCAAATTTTTAAATAGATCTAGGAAATTTAATAAATAAAAAAAGAGTATTGATTATAATAATTATCTCAAAACACATTCACAATTTTAAAGAACATAAAAATTGAAATAAAAGTTTTATTTTTCTGAAGCAGATGTCAACCAGATTTTTTTCTGTAGAAAATTTTTAAAAAATCTATATCCAAACTACAAGTATTAACTAAATAATGAAGATGGCCAAACTGTACATGAGACAAGTATTAAAAAATAAATTGTATCCACAATGTAGTATTATTCAAGCCATAAAGAAGATTGAAATTATGGTCTTTAACAGTAAATGGATAGAAATTATTATGCTAAGTGAAATAAGATAGACCCAGAAAGTCAAGGTTAATGTTTTCTCTGATATGCAGAAGCTAGCCCAAAATAAGGGCAGGATAAAGAAAATAAAAATAAAGTATGGGATTGCCATCAAAATTTGAGAAATATCAGTGGAGTGGATGAAGGAGATTGGGTGAAGGATAAGAGAAGAACAAAAAAAAAACTATAATAACAGATCAGTAGAGTAGAGGGAAGGAAATATAGGAGGCAGGAAAAGGGAAGGAAAGGGGAAGTACTGGGGACTCAACTAAAGCAAATGATATTCCATGCTTTAATAATCATGTCTAAATGAATCCTTGAATCTTAATGTTATGTAGCACTAAAGAGAACCAACAAAAATTAAAATTAAATATGGAAATAAAAAAATTATTATGGTTATATAAAAGGGCATCAAAATATTAGAAGTATTTTTTAATGATACCCTTTATAATAGTAATAAAGAAATGAAGGTTAAGTGGGAATTTTATATAAGAGAAAAAACATTGAAAGATATTAGTAAAGATAGAACTAAATGGGAATATTCAATGTACATGTGTTATGGTTTGGATATGAGGTATCCCCCAAAAGCTAATGTGTGAAATGATACAAGATGGTTCAGAGGGGAAAGGATTGGGTTGTGAGAGCTTTAACCCAAAAAGTGAATTAATCACCTTGTGGGATTAACTGAGTGGTAATTGAAGGCAGGTATGGTGTGGCCAGAGGAAGTGTGTAATGGGGGTGTGACTTTAAGGTATATATTTGTATCTGACAAGTGTAGTCTCTCTCTCTGCCTTCTTATCATCAGGTGAGCCAATTCTCTCTGCCACACTTTTCTGCCATGTTGTTCTGCCTCACCTTGAGCCTGGAGGAATGGAGTCAGATGTCTGTGGACTGAGATCTCTGAAACTGTGAGCCTTCAGAAGAACTTTTCCTCCTCTACAATTATTCTGGAAAGATCTTTTAGCAACAGCCATAAAAGAGCTGACTAAAACAGAAATTGGTACCAGAAGGAGGGGCCTTGCTGTGAGTAACCTGACCATCTTGTTCAGAAGCCTTTGGAGCTTTTTGGAACTACTTGGAAGAATTTTGAGATGTGTAGCACTACAAGCTGGAAACACTTTAGAATGTGGTAAGCAGAGCTTAATGGTCTATTCTAGTGGTATCTTAGAAGACCAGAATGCCAGTAGGAACTTGAATAGTGAAGACAGGGCTCAAAAGGTTTTAGGGGAAAAGGAGGACACTATTGGTAATTGGATCGGAGTCCATTTCTGTTACGTTCTGGCTGAGTTGTCTGCATTTTGCCTGTGTCCTGAGACATTCTGTGTGGCTGAGTTTTTTCTTAATCCAGTGGAAGAAATTTCTAGGCAGCATAGCATTCCAGAAGGGGCATAGGTATTGCTGGGGCTTTTATCCAAGTTTATTGTGATATTTAGGAGCTGAAAGCAGAGCAGAAAGATTTAAAAATTTGACTTAAAAGACAGGAGTAAAACTGGGGCTAAGGAAGTTGCACTGATTAGACTTTACCACCAGTAAAGAAATGCTAAAGATTTGCGAAAAGACAATAAGAAAGATGGCTTGAAAGCGTCTCAGGAATTGGCAAGACCACATTCATCTCAAGATCAAGGGAATAAATGTAAAAATTCTCTTGAGAAGAGACAAGTGGGATACCTTTCTTGCACAAGAGGGCCTAGGAAGTTTTTTCAAGGTACTCAGACACCACAGAGAACACTATTGGTTTGTCCTTGACTGTCTAAGTCCTTGTTTTTGCATTCACCAAGAGCTATTAGTTGACACATTCTTGTGTATTATTATATATTCTTTTTAATATTACAACACAACCATACTTCCTTTGTTCATTTCTCATTACATGTTATTTTCATATCTCCTTGAAAGTGATTACTTAATTGCTAAATGGAAAAAAAAATGAACGTTGAGAAATCTAAGAATTAAAGCTTTTATAAAATTAACACAAGACTCACAACTAGCACTGCTTGGAACTCCATGGAGGATTGTTTAACCCTATTCTGATACAATCATTTAAAAAAAGTCAAGCATTTCCTTGAGCTGAGGATATGTCTCAGTGATAAGAATACTTGCCTAGCATGCTTAAGGCCCTGGGTTCAATCTCTAGTACTGAAAAAAAAATAGACATTTCCTATTTGCACACATGATTTCAAGAAGTTAATTCTAAGGCTTACCTTTAGTCTTTGTTCTTGAACTAAGGTCAGTACCAGAATTTTGTTTCTGCAATTGATTATTTCACCACCTGAGAATATGTCTTATGCAAGAAGTGTCTATATTGGAAACTGCAAAATTGTGAGGAACCGAATTTCCCTGTTAAAGTTAATTAATTCAAATAATTAAGAAATAAACATGAATAGATTATTATAGGTATTGAGCATCATCATTGGTCTGTTTTTGATGAGGTCAATCTGGCGGCAAAAGTAGCTGGAAAATGATATTCAAATTTCTTGCTCCCCATACTGTTCAGAAGAGTAGATCAGTCTCAACATCAAGTTTATCACATCATTGAAAGCTTAAAAGAACTAAAATTATCTTATATATGCTTCATTCTACCTCCATCTCATGGAATTCTAGCAGCTTTTTTAGTATGGACTATAAAACCAGAAATTTATTGTGATGGGATAGTGATAATCTACATGAGAATATGTAGAACTATAGCAAACTTTAATTAGATTCTGATTTATGAACTTTTGTGATGTCTAACATTTTTACAGTAATCAAGACAGTAATATTTTAGATATCAAATATTTCAGATGAAACATCTATTTTTCAATAATTTTAACCTTCTTCAGTGCCAACTTTTGACTGTTAAATTTTACCCCTGTACAGTATTAGGCTATTTCCTCATTTTATTCAATTTGATAATGTTGTTGAAATATTTCAGAGAAGTATCAGGAGAATTTTTTTCTAGTATTCTAAAATATGCAGCTGATGGAAAGTAGTTTAAAAGTATGTTATAAACCATATCTTTAAGTTTCAACATTTTTATGAAAATAACTAGCTACCAGCAAAATAAATAAATAAATAGATAAGTGAATGAATGAATGAATGAATGAATCAATAGATAAATATCCTCCTTAGGTAACTGCAAAATCATATTTAAAGCCCAAATATCAATATAGCTCTTGCTTGCACAAATGTCTTTCACACTCCAAGTTCATTAGTCGTCTTTTATGCATCAATTTTTAACTGAATTCAATAAATTTTCCTTTATGTTTAAACAGCCTACCTTACTTTGTTCTCTAGCAAACTGCTAATATTGTTCAATCTTAAAATAGGCAAACTTAGAATTAGAATATATTTACACTGTAATGTTTTACTATTAACATAATAGCAACAAAAATTAAAATGCTGACTTTTTAAATAATTGTAAATATGGATGTTTTAATATACTATAACTATAAAGAACGTATAAAATGTAGTCATATTGGTGATACCAGATTGAATGCTTTGAAGCAAAATGACCACTTCATTGATAATGAGAACCAAATTTTGTTTTCATTTTAGTATTAAACACCTGCAATATATTCTGATATCCAAGAACAGAACTAGGCTGAAGCTAAAATGGAGGCTTATGTGATCATTTTCAGCATTATAATTTCCTGCAAAATTTGAGTGATTTGCAAAACTGTGATAGATTTCCCTGAATAGGATGATGGCAAAGGCTTTGTAGATTCAAAAATAGTTTTGCTGAGGCAATGAGAAGTAATATACTATCAGATTAGAAGCTGTTCATGTTTTACCACACCAAACGGAAGCTGAGAAAGAATTTGCAACTCACCATTGCAATGTCTTGCTTCTCTTATTTAATTCACTTATTATTTTGCATTTTGTTTTCCTCCTTTTACTTCTCTGTCTCTGTCTGACACTCTCTCTCTCTCTCTCTCTCTCTCTCTCTCTCTCTCTCTCTCTCTCTCTCTCTTGCTGTGTTGGTGATTAAACCCAGAGCCTCACCTGTGCTAAGCAAGCCCTCTACCCACTAATCCACCTTAGCCCTATATTTTAATTCTCTTCATATGTCTCCCTGAGGAAAACATAATTGTACTCACAATTTAATGATTAATTGTTGTCAATAAATAACAATTTTATACATGCAAAAATTTGACTTTGCTTTTCTTGGATGACTTGGGAAATGTTTCCATTCTAAAATACAAAAGAAACAAGAAGGGCTCAATAGAGGTCTTGAGTCCTAGCAGATTGAGAATTGAACTGACTAAACAATAAAAATCATTTTGCTTTGGAAGAATTTTCCACTATGTCTCACAAGTTTGTTCTAACAGGGTCGTTGACTAAAACTACATGGCAATTGATTTCACATTGCATTGTCTATAATATCTGTGAACCTTATTTATATTAAGGTCATGTTAAAACACCATCTTTCTGGAATACCAAACTCAAAATAGTTTAGATCATTTAAGCAGTGACAATATGCTGTCATGCAAATAGTAATTGGTACACAAATGTTTACTTACTACGTTATTGAGCTGTGAAAAAAAGGATAAAAACAAGATGAGTAGTATTAAATATTCTTAGAACAAGTACAGAAATTTATATAATATTTGCCCTCTATGAGCAACTGTATTCCCTGTGGTATCAACCAGATTGTCCATTGATAACAATATACCATACTTCCATAATACATTTAATGTGGCAAATGAGCCCAATCATGGAAATGAAAACTAGACTTGAAAATATGCTGTTTCTTTAATTTTTAAAAATCATAGCCATCAGGTCTTTGAATATTTAACAACACAAGACCTTATTTCATAAGCATATTTTATACTTTCTTTCAAGAATTGTAATCATGTTTCTGCTGTCTAGTGCCTGAAAACATGGCCTTATATGTAGTTCCAATATTGGTATTGTTTATGATATGATAAAGTTTCTAAGAGAGAAATCAGCTATTTCATTATAAAGAGAAGCAGAAGTCCTAAGTATTTTTTCAAGTAAAGATAAGATCATAGCTTTCTTTAAAACTTCACATCTTAATCAATTGCTAACTGTTCATAATTGTAATATATAATTGGCAAACTTTGAGGCATACTTTGTTTCTCTCTATAGGCCTTATAATATACACAAAAGCACAGTCTTCCCAATTGAACTAAGATTCAGAGTGTAGCACATCTCTTGACTCATCTAACTGTAGACCTTACTGAGATTTTCAACCAATCATGGTTTTAGTTTGAAACAGTGTTTTCACTAGAAATTAAATTGAGATGACTAAATCTTTTTTATTGGTGCTTAATACAGAATTATGGGTTTCTTAAGACATATTCATACATACACTAAAAACAAAATTGGATCAATTTCACTCCTCAATGCCTCTCCCAACCTCCCCTCCTCTCTTCCCCGATCACCTTCCTACAATGGTTTTTCTTGTATTTTAATGGCATTACTTTTTCTTCCTTTCCCCTACTCTGGCTTTCACATACATGAGAAAGCATTATATTTTTCTGTCTGATTATGACTTATTTTGCTAAATATCATGATCTCCAGTTCCATCCATTTTTCTGCAAATGTCATAATTTCATTCTTCACTATTGCTGAATTAAATTCCATTAGGTATATATACCACATTTTTTTTTATTCCTTCATCTACTGACAGACACCTAAGTTGGCTCCATGACTTGCCTATTTTGAATTGTGCTTCCATAAACATAGAAAGGGATGTATATCTAAAGTATACTGACTTTAATTTTTTGGATAAATACCAAGAAGTAGTACAACTGGATCACATAGTAGTTCAATTTTTAGCTTTTTGAGGAATGTCCATACTGATTTTCATGGTGGCTGTACTAATTTACATTTCCACTGACAGTGCATTAGGATTTCTTTTTTCCACATCCTTGCTAGCATTTATTGTTATTTGTATTTTAAAGATTGCCATTCTAATAAAAGTGAGATGGAATCTCATTATAGTTTTGATTTACATTTCCCTGATGACTAAAGATGTTGGACTTTTTTTTATATAGTTGTTAGTTATTGGTACGTTTTTTTGAGAAGTGTGTGTTCAGATCCTTTGAACATTCAGTGAATGAGTTATTTATTTATTTATTTGTATATTTATTTATTTATTTTAGTATTGGGTTTGTTCTTTTGTTTTTTTAGTTCTTTGCATATTCTGAATATTAATTCTCTGTCAGAAGAAAAGTTGACGAAGATTTTCTTCCATTCTACAGATTGTTTCTTCACTCTATTGTTTCCTTTGCTCTGCAGAAACTTGTAAACATTATGCCATCCTATTTCCCCAAGCTGGAGTCCTATTCTGGAAGTCATTGCCTGGGCCTATGTGCTGAATTTCTCCTCTATTTATTTCTTTTAACTGTACCAAATTTTTGATCTAATTCCTTAGTCTTCAATCCATTTCGTACAGAGCAGGAGATAGGGATCTAGTTTCATTCTACCGAAGGATATTCCATTTTCCCTGCACCATTTGTTACATTGCCTCTTCTCCATTGTATGTTTTTGGCCCTTTTGTCAAGAATCAGATGACTGAAGCTATGTGAGTTTGTGTCTGCTATTCTGTTCTATTATTTTTTATGCAGCACCACGCTGTTCATTTTATTATGACTGAGGAGTGCAATTTCAAGTTGGGTATTTTGAAGAAGCAACTCAATCATAGCTGTTCTAGAGAGATCATGAGATGCAATAATACTTGCCCATTGACAACGAACAGTAGATTCACATTTAAAACTTCAACAAAAGGCTTTATATTCCATTATGTATTTTCTCAGCCACAAAATTGAAATGTTTTAGGACTTGAAATATAGAGGTTTCATGTTTATTAAGAAAGTCCAAAGAGTGGAAGCTTTGGAGGGAAAAATCACCTTTTACAAATGTTGAAAGGTTTAATATATAATTTTTTAAAATTTTTCTGAGATAAGGAATACTTGTGAAGATCTTAAAATACCCATTTAGTAGTTTAAAATCCTGCTTATGGGTGAGTGCCAGTAAAATCAATTCTTTTTGATGTGCTAGGAAGTTTTGGTGGTAAACTATATGCTGGACAAAGGAGAGGTCACAAATGTATAATTATTTATTTCAGTTTATGAGACCATAGGGTTTTCTTGCTTGCATGAGCAATTCCAGGATTCAGTAATTTGGCTGTGGTTTAGATTCTTAATTCCTTGCCAAACTTCATGTTGTTCAGAACAGGCAAAAATACATCTATTTTGACTGTAATTATGCCAAACATTTTTAACAGCCTATACATAAGATGTGAAGAAAATGTGAAAGGGAGATGCTTACTTAATTCAGTTGAAGACTTAATTAGAGCTCAATTCTATCAGGAATTTAACATTGCATTTTATCTTTTTTTTCTTTTTTCTAATAGAAAATAATGGCACACCAATTGTATATGATTATGAATAGCTATTTATGGACTAGATCTTGCCTCTACACTTAATTACATTTTGTTTGGAGGTTAATATTATATTACAACTGTAGCTTTTATCTGAATCTATTCTTAAATTTTTCCTCTCTCATTAGAACTTAGATTGCTGGTTTACAGATTCTCTTGTTTGTGATTTTCTCTATTGCTGTTTTCTATTTCTAGGCCTATTCTCTGGTGAATTATTCTTAATGAATTTAAAGGCATTTAAGAGTGGAAAGAAAGAAATAATTTATTCTTGCCACATGCTGAAGCCTTTGACAATGTATTTACATGCTAAAGAAAAACATGCCATGTAGTTTGTGATTCCTAATAAATACATGTAAGTTTCACTTAGTTTGTCTCTTTGCCTTTTATCCTGCTACCTACTTATTCTGCTACAGGATCATCATGATTTCCTGAATCCTGCCTGTCTACAGTGAAACAAATACACCTTGAAAATAATCATGGATATTCACCATGAACATAGCATTGTTCGTTTCCTTACCTCATGTTTCTTCCTATTCTGAAAAAGAATGTACAAACATTTCTTTATTTACAAATATCATAGAACTAATGTATTTTGTGTATCCAATAGTAAGGTTCAAGAAAGCTAAGACTAGGTTCATATTTCCATTAACACCCTTACTTGACAGCAGCCTGATTTATCTAAACTTTAACACAATGATGGGCATAATAATTTTCATTATTTAGTAATCACTTGCTAAGAACATCACAAAGTTACTTTAAATTTTACAAGATAAATCTATTCAAATTAAAAAATATATTGTTTCTTTTATATTATTATTCCACATTATCTAGGAATGAAGTCAATATGATACTTCACAAATTGAAACCATGCCTTGATAACATGTTCTGATATGCCAACCAACAAATAGATTCTTATTTTTATTCATGGGATTCTGTAACCAATAACTGGCTGGTAAAGAATGTGTCGAAATCAATCAAGTTGTAGATACATGCTCAATGGATGGATAGAGTCACTAGGTCTTCTCATAAAATCACACTTTCTGTATAACAATAGAAGCTATTATTTTTCATTAGAGTTGCAAATATCTCACGTTTGGGGAAGCCTCCAGGTAATATATGCAGTGAAGAATATTACAAGACATTATGAGACAATAGGCTTCTATCAATCAACATATATTTGAATATGAACAGCTTTTAGGAAAGCTTTGGGTATTTTTTTATTTCACTGACATTGATGTTAATTAAGTATCATAATTTAATGAAACTCCCCCAAAAAGATTGACATTTATACAATTATTCTTCACATGGCATGTAAATCTGATCCTCTGAATCTAAATTTCAGAAAACTGTTACTGCCATTGTACACGCAGAACTTTGACATCAGCTTGGCTTGCAAGTCCCTCATTATATCCCTAAGCATAGTGACATAAAATAAATGAAGTAAGACAAGGCTTCAACCACAATCTTGCTTTACTCAACTGAGAAGAGTATATAGAATGATTGGGGACACCATTAACTCCAGCATAGTTTGCTGTAAGTCCAGGATAGCTGTGGTGGAATAAAGAATAATAAACTATAATGTGTCTTCTCTTCTATTTGCAAAAGCTTTTACATAAATTCTAATTTATCCAAGACTCAGCTGATTTTATTGGTCTAGTATGCCCTATGTACCCACTAATTATCCCACTGGAGAACTCACTCCCCCTGATTTGTTAGTTTTTCTTTGGTTTTGAAAAATAAAGGGCTCAGCTTTCTAAAAATAATTACTAGACAGAGAATAAGATCATAGTGACTGGCTTGGTCCAATGTTTCCCAACTTCATAGGGTAATACATTAATAAGTTTTAGATGCAACTTGTTTAATTTTAACTAGCATTTGCTTAATTGTGGAAGGGAATAGAATAGACTAAGCTAAGAAGACCAGAGGCTAGTATTAATAGCACATAGTGATGCCAGACATTATTCAGTTATGTTTATGTGTGTGTGTTCATCTACATTCAATTACAATACAATAAGCACATGAATTTAATATTGTGTGACTGTAGGTTGAAGTTTAAGATGTTTAAAGAGGGCTTGCTTATTCTAATGAAGAGTCACTCCAAGTTAGAAGGTATTACCCCCGGAATACTTAACTGCTTTTAAGAGTAAGGGGTGAAATGGATAATAATAAGATAGTCATAATGCCAACTGTATTGGAATTGTAACATGACCCCAATTTATAATCCTTTTTCTTGAATAGTGGGGTAAAACTTTGTGAATATGAGATTATTCCTATGATTAAGTTAAATTAAATGGCAAAGATAAAGGGATTTAGCAGAGTTAAGTTTGTTTGTTAATAAAAAAGAATAGATAATCTTACATGGTTCTAACCTAACCAGATAAGTGCTTTAAAAGAGGCTCTTTGGGTAAAAGATAAGAAGCAACAGTAGACTTACTCCTATTGGCCTCAAAAAATCCAAGTGCATATTATGAGAGAGAATGGATGACTTCCAGGGTTAAGGGCTTTCAGACTACAACTACAAGAAAATCAATTGTGCCAACAACCGGAGAGTTTCAAAAAGGACTTGGAGTTTGAGATTGCAGCCCTAGCCATCTCAGCTTTGAGAGACCCAGAACTGAGGACCTAGCTAAGCTTGGCCAAATTTCTGACCTAGAAAAACTATAAGATAATATATGAGTGGTGTTTTAAGTAAATTTTTTACATAGCAGTTGGAAACAGATTCAGTTGTCTATGTAGATTCCAGGTGCATGGCACCCATATTCTTTGTCATGGAGCCCACGTTCATCACCATGGGAAGACAACATTTGCTGTACATTCTCCAGCTAAGTTTCTGTAGCCAAAACCCATCATTACTACAGCTCCCTTCACACCTGCACAACATGTCAAATGAGTCTTTCCTCATCTGGCTTCTCATTATATGCTCCAATCCTTTTTAAAACTACAGAGAAAAATACACTTGAGTAAGAAAAAGCTTTTGGAATATAATCCTCACAGCTTTGTAAAGTAGATATTAACCTGTTTTGCAGAAGTGATTACTAGGTCTCAAAGAGAGGTTCAGGGATTTATTTATTTTTTGACACACACAACCTACTTTAGCTAGATCTTCTACCTCAAGAGCAAAATGAATCTCTGTATTTCTCATTAAAGTTCTCATTGAAGTTCTCAAAACAACAAGAAATAAAATTTGTTTTACTGGAAAGCAATTTGAAGTGAGATTAGCTATGTGAGTTCCTGGCTGAGCCATTATCTGCACATGCCTGCATCTGGAAGTGTATGTGTGTGTGTGTGTGTGTGTGTGTGTGTGTGTGTGAAATAGAGAGACAAAGAGGTTATTATCCCTCCACATAAGAGCTGTGGAAATTAATGAGATGACTACTAAATACATATTTTAAAATTACTTACTATCAGAATTCTGTAAGCTCTCTAAATCATGTAAAAATAGTTTATAATTTAATTTCAAAATTAAAATGCACCAATACCCCAGTAATTCAGTAAAATATCTGCAATGGAATTTTTCACTTACTGAGAATTTAGGATGATTTAAATATAATGAGACCTGAAACTTAAAAAGGATAAAGGAATAATAATCTATGCATATTAATAAAGCAAATAAGATAACTGGAAGATGTTTAATATTTTCAAATTTATATTTTGTAGCAATAGTGTATTATTTAATATACATTAATCTCAAATGATTTAAAAAATTTTCTCTAGATAATGTTACAGATATTTGTGCATATAATTGTATTGAAAATCATTTTTAAATCTAACTGAAATTTACTTATCACATTAATGAGCCTCTTTATTCAAAGCTAAAAGCTATGACTTAAAAGGTTAAACCTATCAAAATATTTATTGCGTGTGGTGGTACATGCCTGTAATCCCAGAGACTTGAGAGGCTGAGGCAGGAGGATTGCAAGTCTGAGGCCAGTCTCAGCAATTTGGCAAGACTCTTTATCAATATAAAAAGTAAAATGTTGGGGATGTAGCTCAGTGGTAGATTGCTCCTCTGTTCAATCCCTACTACCACAAAAAAAAAAAACAACCAAATCACACACATATTCAAAATATCCTGAGCATTTTTATAAAAGCATAAACAATATCTAAGTTTTAAATAATTTTTCCTTTCTCTCCAAAAACTCAGTTCTCATGGGTTAAAATTGTACACAAAAAGCATCATCTGGCAGTCTGAATTTAAAATTAGACAATCCATAATCACAGAAGTAAACAGACATTACTTATGTACTTACAGCACATATCTGAACTACATGGAATCTAACACACTTATTAGTATAACAGCTAAACTATGAAACCAGCTGAGGTGTCCCTCAACGGATGAATGGATAAGGAAAATGTGGTATGGGAATCTTACTCAGCCTTAAAGAAGAATGAAATTATGGCATTTGCCAGTAAATGGATGGAACAGGAGAATATTATGCTAAGCGAAGTAAGCCAATCTCAAAGAACCAAAGGCTGAATGTTTTCTCTGATATGAGGATGTTAATTCATAATAAGCGGGTGCTGGGGAATAATAGAGGTACTTTGGTTTAGACAGAGGGGAGTAAAGGGAGAGAATGAGACACAGAGGTAGGAAGGATAGTAAAATGAATCAGACATTATCACCCTATGTGCATGTATGATTAAATGACTGGTGTAACTCTATATTATGTACAACCAGAAGAATGAGAGGTTATACTCCATTTATGTATGATGTATCAAAATTCATTCTATTGTTATGTGTAACTAATTAGAACAAATAAAAAATATATGTAATCTAGGGAAGGAAAAAGTAAGCATATAAAAGTTGGCTATCTATAACCCCAAATTTAGAAGCACCAAACAAAACTTTTTACTCTCTCACAGCTTCTGAGGATCAGAAATGCAGGAGCTTACCTGGGTGGTTCTACCTGAGGTCACTCAAAAGTTTAAGCCAGGTGGTTGGCAGGAGCTGTAGTCATCTCAATATTCATTGGTGGAGGATTCATTTCCAATATAATGTGAAACATCTCAGTTCCTCACTGACTGGACCTATCCAAAGATTGTCTGCATATTCATGATACTGATTTCTTCCCTGTGTGAATGATTTGGAAAAGAAAGAGAACTATAATATTCCATAAGTACGTAACTTCATTATAATCTAATATTGAAAGTGCCTTTCATTCACTTTAGCATAATCTACACCATAAGAGCATCACTAAGTCTAGTCTCTACTCAAAGGGAGCAGAATTAAGCTATAGTACAGAATTGGATGAAAGAATGGTAAATAGTTTGACCAAGGTAATTATATGTGGGGAATAGTATTAGGATTGGTGACCTGATGCTTAAGGAAGAATTTCTATACTACCATGATTTACAGATGGACAGAAATGGAAAAAAAAATCTCTACCAATACTCGAGGCTTAATCAGCATAGCACTACTCTGACAGAAAGTAAATCAGCAGCTGTGTAAAATGTGATTCAGGGTTTAATCCAGCTGTCTAGTTCCCAGCATCC
Source organism: Xerus rutilus (assembly GCA_028644305.1). Taxonomy (NCBI): domain Eukaryota; kingdom Metazoa; phylum Chordata; class Mammalia; order Rodentia; family Sciuridae; genus Xerus; species Xerus rutilus. Next base: position 58,971,327 of record CM053406.1, read on the forward strand.
TTACAACTCAGTAATACTACAGTAGAAGTATCTTTCCTTTCAGCAAGACATTATCTGTGCTTTCCCATGGGCATGGCACCCTAGCTATGATTTGATCTAGTTATATATCAAGGAGTTGTTGCTCATTTTATTGGCTAAAACATATCAGAAGTATGACAAACATTTTTATGGTTTCTTCTATTGAGCAAGTGTTTTATTAAAGTACATATATTTGGATAATCTTCCTCAATAGAGGCTACGCTAATGCATAAAACCAGGCTAATAGGCTATTAGATAAGAAGATAGCTAAATCCAGGCATAAGAGATTGGCAATAGAAGCAAAGTAATTCATTGACAATTTTGAAACTGATCAATCATATCAAAAGTCAAAGTAGTTTATCCACCAGATTGAACCTTTGTTTAAACATCATTAATGGCAAACCTGGAAGATTAAAAAAAAAAAAAAAAAAAAGGACTGGCCACCAAAGCTTAGAATTCTCCAAATTAATTTAAAATATTCCTCCCATTTTTGAGGGCAAAAAAGCATTACTGTAATCAAATTTGGTATACAAGTAATCGTTATTGAGAAATTAAGTTCCTGAAAACTTTAGTAATACATAAACCTTCAATATTTGGCATGTTATCTGGTCTCTCACCATAACATGGTAGAGGATGCAACTGTAACACAATTTTTTAACAGAAGCCAGAAAACGTCCAATTTTTATGGGTCACTATATCAGATTACTTACCTCTTTATGGAATATACAGTAGGAAATACATTCTGACAGTTTCAAAAACAATGTAATTATTTTTTAGAATTGAAGATGACATAACTGGTTTATCACTTTACAAATGTAATAAAATACAGAATTTATCTAGAGAGAAATTCTACCTTGATTTTCAATTAGTTTAACCAAAGAGGGTAAACATGATTAGTCACAATAATTTGAGCAACTTCAATCTTTATTCATTACACTACTTTGGGGATCATTTGTGTTTTTATATTTTGGATAGATAAACATGGCATAAGACACAGCAGATCTTTTTATTCCTGTGCTGGCTAAATTTGTCTATTTCTTTTGCACAGTTCAAACTGTAATTTTCAAAAATGAATGGGAAATGTTTACCAAAGTAAAAGAAGTTGGGGTAAAGGAGACAATGTGTGCTTAGATTTAATAAAATTAGATGGTGTTCTTTAAGCCAATATCTGCGAATTGAGAATGTTGCACTCATGACGGATTTCTGATGCTGTCTGGTCACAGTCAGTCCCTAATGGTTATCTTTCAATCCATAATAATATGTACACATATTCCAAGGAGACCCTATTTTCCCACACTTGTATGATAAATTACTCTTGGATTTATTTGTGTTTCTTTTCCTTAGTCACAAGTTTGAACTAAGAGTTCTCAGCATTAACTTTTGGGAAGCAATAATTAACCCAATGCTCTGACACTGTCACAAGGGTCCCAATGCCATGTCTTTCTTGCTACCCGCATGGTATACTTTTTCTCTTGCTTGCTTTGCTGTTTTTGTTTAACAAATTACTCCCCAGTTTTAACTACACTGCTCTGGAAATCAGTCAACTCTGTTTAAATGGTTCCACCACTTGAACGTGAATGCGCAGTTTAAAATTTCACAGATTCTATTTTTAAAAGATGAAATCTAACTTCCTGAAGGGGAAGAAAAAACAACACTCAATGAGGTGTACAGGAAGATTGATAAGACAGTTGTTATTAAAAACCTTTCCATATACACTCCAGTTATCTTCCTTGTAGTCTAGTCCTTTTCTTGAAATTGCTCATTTCTCTAGTTTGTCGTTCTCAAAATTGCTTTAAAAATTTAGTTCGTATATCATGTCAATCCAAAATGAAGAAATTATTTTAATTATATCTTATTTTTAATTTTCTATTATTGTTTTGACACAGAACATTTTATATCCCTTTTAGAAATATCACACAAATCTGTAGACATATCTTTTGGTAGATCCACCTTATTCTAAAGGAAGGTTAAATCACAGATATTTCCAACCAATCACAAGTCATACTGGCATTCAGCCCTGCAGTTGGAATTCATTCCCAGGTTCTAGTTTTAGCTCAGCACTGTCCTAACAATACCTTCTAAATTCCAAATGCTTCTCAACAATCTGAAAAACTCATTTATCTACTTGTATTAAAATGTAAATTGTGAGTAGTGCTATGAACAAAATTGTGTCCCCCAAAATTTATACCTTGAAGTCCTCACCCATAAGATGAAAGTATTTGGAGATGAGGCCTTTGCAAAGCAATTAGGAATAGATGGACTCACGAAGGTAGGACTGTCATGATGAGATTAGCAGTCATATAAGACACAAGAGAATTGCTCTCTATCTACAACGATAGAACACAGGGAGAAGGCGGCTTTCTGTAAACCCCAAACAGGGCTTCATCAGGAGTTGTATCAGCACTCTAAACTTGCATTTTAGAGTTTCCAGAACTGTGATAAATAAATGCCCATTCTTTAGCCACTGAGTATGGTATTTTGTTATAGTAGCCCAAGCTCACAACTACAAATAGTTATACAAATCACATCTTCACAAATTTATTGATTTAGAAATACCACCCTCTTTTGCTCCCAATTTTCCTCATACTTGAATTATAAAAAGATTATATTAGGCTAATTAATGCTAATTACATTAATCTGTCTCTCATTTTGTTTTAATCCCTCTTATTTATGGAATATTCACTGTTTCTAGTTTTCCAGAAATAAATTATTTAATTATTGTAATTTTTGCAGAAGTAAGTAAGTAACATTGAGTCAGTAGTCGGTTAAATAAAATGCAGAGATACAAAAGAATCACAAAAAAATTTAGGTTTTACATTAATTTAATTAGGAAAGCTATCCAGTTCCAGAAAATTCAGAAACTAATGTCCAGAAGATATACTATCCTTTAAAGAAAATCAAACAGATGGTGTTCTCCAGTTAAAAAGCAAATGAATTTTCAATTATTTGGATAATTCCTAAAGAAAAACTAAACATAAAATGTTGTTATTTCTTATTGTCATTGTTAATATCTTCTTATTGCCTAATGTAATTGAATTACATTATTGTGATAATGAATTACATTATTGTGTCTTATTGTGACAATTGCATGCTTATATTGATAAAACAATGGGCTTCTATTAAAGATTTGATTTTCTAAATCAAATAGTGAGGTATGATTTGAGATTCAAGATGAGGTTTACATCACTGACAGGAAGGATACTAAACTAGGACTGGGAAGGAGAGATCAGTTTGTGCTACAGACCTGAAAAAGATGACCCAAAGCTCCCAGTCAGAGTTACCCTGCTTTGGGCCAAAAGACCCAGCCTTTTTATCCTCACCTCACTCAGCAACAGAATGGGGGCTGCTCTAGGAAGGGCAAAGCAGCCTCCTGGAGCTAAGGCACATCCTAGAAGTTCCAGCTGCTCAGGATGACTGTTGGCTGCACTCCCCATGATGAGCAGGCTCAGGTTGACACATTTCAGACTTTTTAGCAAAACAACTGGCTAATACAGATTACTCACTACCATTACACTGTGGGTAAATGCAAATAGTATTTGATATTCTCTGTCAAAATACCTGAAAAAATATCGCACACGGAGACTGTCGAGGCCACTGGGATGCCTCTGGCCACTTTCTCTCTTTCTCTATACCGAATCAGCCAGCCCAGGAATGTCAACATCTGTCTGATGTTCAAGAAACTGATTTTCACTGTGGAAGACCACTGCTTATCTGCTGGTCACAGCGTTTGCCCCACTGATTCCCTTTTCTCTCACTTTACCTGCAATGAATCACCCAGGAAGGAAATCTTAACACCCAACTGCTTTTCTCTTCCATGTTACAGATCTCATGATTAGTACTAGACATACCAGATGAATTGTTTGGGCTATTTTAATCCTAAAATATTTTAAGGAACAGTTAAACTGAATAAAGACATTGGCAAATTCAAAATATCAAAGTATCGTTTGCCTTTTTTTTCTTTTTAAGAGAACCCAAACTTTTATCCCCAATTCTTTGAAGAAAGATCAATCAGTTTAATTCTAATCTTCTCTCTAACTCTTTGTTTATTCAATATGTGGAAGGTGGAGTGATTTATGGAGCTTGTAAATTTGAAAAAGAACAGCTAGAAATACAGCCACTCTGTCCTTTCCCCTCTTTGAGGGAAGCTGCCTGATGAGGATGTGAACTCTACCCTGTTCTTCCAAGACAGGCCTTCCACATATTGCTGCCTCTTAACTCAGAGTAAGGACTAGCCTAATTTTCACCCTTTCTGCAAATATAAAGCATATTATAAACCTGGCTTCTATTGATAATGAAAGAGATATTTGATATTCGTCTTGGTTCTGTGTGCAGTTTCTTATGATTTCAATATCCACTATGAAAGACATTAGTCTGAGGGTCTGCCTCAGAAAATCCCAATAGCTGTAATAAAACATGCAAAAAAATCTTCATCCTTCTCTAAATGATGAGATAAAATTACTTTTTGTATAAATGAAAGAGAAAGAAACATTAACAAATGAATTTGAAGAATAATCTGCTTTGACTTTAAATAAATAAAAACTCCTATAGCACTGTGACTATCTGACACAACAATATATAATGTAAAAAAATGAAGTTCTCATCTACTATGATAAATGTTATTTCTCTTTTTACTTTTCCCTTTTGTTTATTTATTAAAGGAAATCTTTGTAAAAGTTGAATTAACCAAAGGAGCTTCTTGTCCTGGCATTATATAATCATAACCAGAGATGCTGAATAAATAAATCAATAAAATGGGACTGTATCTTAAAGACAATAAGCAGAGTTTGTCTTAAATGTTTGCCTCATAGCCAGGCTTACTTTGAGCCAGCATGTGAAAGATTTTGTGATTAGGCCTCAAAGCACAAAAATACCAATTAATTATGATGATTAACTATGTCTTCATTAGTGGTCTATAAATAAATCATGCAAAGCATTAAGCAGTCAGCTATCCTGGAAAAATATTCTTCTAGAGGGCTGTGAAACAGCTTAATTAATTATAAATGCTCTGCAACTTATCACATACTATATTTTGAAATGTTAAAGCATACATATATACACATGTTATATGTGTGTGGAGGTATTTGTCAGACAGTTTCAGTATTTCTTTATGCTACTTAGCACTAGAATGCTTTCCAGAATTTTGATGGAAATTTGTTAAGAATCTGTATTTATTGTTAAAAGTAGAAGTGTGACTTAGGATGCTTATATTTCCAATTCCTCACATGTTTTCGGATGACAGCATGTTTCTCTTTGATATTTAGCTTCTGTGCTTCCAGAAATGCTTTGTGAATGTACTCTTCTCTCGCACTGCCTTCCATCCCTGCTTCAGTATATTATCCTCATTTATTCAAAAGAATTTATTCTTGAAAGTGTTACTGTTATTAAGCACATTTTAGTTGTGCTTGCATTAAGCTTTTATGCAGGATATCCTCCATTCACTCTCCAAAATTGCCCCCAATGCCCACTAAACCTTCAAGAGACTTATGTGTATTAACTGCAACAAGTGGTTCCCTTGCCCTACAGTTTCTTGTAAGCCTGGTATATGAGGATCCCTGGCAGGAGATCAGAGGTAAAGAGGGGCATTTATTTTCCCTACTTCCTTTCTGCAGCTTGAATGTGTAGCTCTGCCAAAGGTCACAGCTCTTGACAAGTGATTCTTGTCACACAGGCCTCCCAATAGATTTTATTCCTTTCCTAATTGACTCAGGAATACTGCCTTATATCTTTTTATTTCTCCATATTCTACCCTAGCTTTGGTAGAAAGTCTTTTTTTATAAACTCATCTCAAATTACTCAACTTGAGTACTTAATCTGCAGGCCTTGATATATGCATGTTTTTGTAAAATATTCAAAAAATATAAAAATAGAGTAAAATATGAACATCCTTATTAATCTATTGATTGTGAAAACTGAAAATACAGGTAAAATTGGCTTAAGCATTTGGAATTTTCTTGTTCTCTGGGCCAATACGTCACATGCAGAAGCAGACTTTTCACAGCTAGTTATGTGAAAACAGGACACCCAGAACTTCACAATCTCATCAGACATGTTTTTGCATATACTACCATGGGAATGAGTTTGTTTCATTCGGAGTCTAGTAAAAAGACAATCAAATCAGTTATATTAACATGTAGTTTTATGGACAAAATTGTTAATAAGGTATTAAAGAATTAAAAGCACAAAAGAAAAATCATGTTAATATGGAAGAAGAATTTAAAAAATATAGCAACACTCCTAGGGCTCAGCATTCAAATATATAAAGTTTTACATGGTGCCCTGCAGCTTAGGCTTAGATTTCAGAGAAAGGACCATGCTTTCACCCATGCTGGTGTCTCTGGTGTCTCTAACTTTATGACACTAGTACACAGACCTTTGAGGAAGGATGTTGAGCCAGAGCAGGAAAGGAATTCTGCAAGACTAAATATGGAAAAACTGCAAATTTCTCCATCCTTGTAGTTTCCTCCAGTGTTTTCTACTGACCAAATCCAACAGGAAGGCAACTAATGTGGACTTTGCTGATTTCCAGTCCAACATCACAGAATAGAGTTTAGGAGAAAGAATTTGAGTTAAGAAGCAAAAATGCAATGACTGGCATAAGGTAATGGCTAAAAGATCAACTACAAAAATTGATTAGAAACAGTGTTACAGTGTTTCTACATCACAACAAATTCTTTGTGAAACTAGGCTGTCTTAACATCAGGAGAGTTTTAGTCCTATTTCTAATAGGAAAGTTAATATGAGAAAAAATATACTTGTAAGTAGAGAAAAAGTATGATACAAGTGATAATATGAAACTTTTAGAGTGACATTTAATTATTAATGTAGGGTCAGAGAGAACATTACATTAAAAGTAATGTTGAGAATGGGGTTGAATCATGAAGTCATTAAACAGGTAAATAATATGCTACTCAGTAGATATTAGAATCAGCTCAAAAAGAACCAGATTTTGAAAAATCAGGAAAGTGTAGCTTCAAAAACTAGATATTCAACCCCATCAGAGCATTTCCCTTGTTAGAACACATGGGCCTCTCATTGTACTGTCCCTGGATATCGCTGCACTAGACCTGCTATCATAGAGCACAGCTGCCATGAACACAACTATGGCCAATTGATTTCTAAATTGCATCACTTTGTGTAAATTCAAAATGCAGCCTCCAGTATGGAACCTAAGTCAATTGCATTACTCTAGGTGACACCAGGGAAACGAAAGAAGAGAATTTCACTCTATTAAGCAGATTTTGAATTCTAGATCCTTCCAAGATTCACATAATGACTGACTTAATACCAAATAATATGCTTTTGCACAATGTACTCAAGATATGCCACTACAAATGATCCCTGAGGCAGTCCAGAATCCATATAAAAATGATTTTCCCTTTCTAACCAAAACAAAGCAAAAAAAAAAAAAAAAAAACCTCTTCCATATAATACTACACAGTTTCTTTTCTGAACAAAAATCTATTTCACCAGCATCCCAAAAGAAGACAACACTACTTCTATCTCTAAGACTAGAATCCTTGGATAATCTCAGTACTGACCCTAGTTCTCTTGGATACAGTTTAATCTATATGAAATTATCAGCTTAGTCATCACCCATGCTTATCACAATAAAGGCTGAAAGAAGAAGATTTGTGTGTATGTGCACCTATATATACGTAAACCTATATATGTCTATCTACACATAAATGTATATACACACTTCTCTCTATATACATATATGTAACCTTACTTATCTAGTTATCTATCTAATTATCCATGTATACTTCTATTGTTTTTGATCCATTTCATTTTTTAATCATCTATTGTTTCAAAGTTCTTTACCCAGTGGGATAATTAACCCTTTATGACTTGCTAGTTCTGTCTATGAAGGTCTGAGGTTTTTTACAATGAAACACTGTCATGAGAAAATTTCCAGAGGGACCCATTACAATACAAGTTTTTCTTTTCTTTTTTTTTTTTTTTTTTTTTTTTGCCAAATTGACTAGGGTCATAAAACTTCGAATTGACCATATGGTGATATTTATTTCTATCAAACCATTTCTGAATACTATAGTTTATCATTTTCTCTTTGGATACTACTAATTCCTAAATGAGTAGTTCCCATGATCTTAAAGATAGTATTTTTTCAAAAAATATGAATGATGGATAAGATTAATTGGCAAAGTACTAATCCCAGTTCTGTGCTTTAGATTTTAGACCCAGATATAGTAACTATGAAAGAAATGGTATCATATTTTGAGCAATATTTCAAATAATAGGTAGTATCATTTGATGTGATAATTTCACAATTTTTCTTCAATGGGATATATGATAAGACTAAAATAAACAAAGAGAATTGTCCCATTATCTTGATTCTTTGACAGGAAATTAAGTTCCTCTTTTGGAATAAATTATGAAAAATACCATGATGTTGAATAATGGGTGCAGTTAGATAAGACAGTCATAACAGTATTATTTGAGGCATTTCAGGTTGCAAAATTTCCCCATGATAAAAGCATTTTAAAAAATCATCAACTGACAATAAAATATATGACATAATAGTATAATATAAATTCAGATTTTCTATTTCAGAAAATATCATGGAAAACAGCTAAGGGGAATCCTGTGTGGTTGTACTTATGAATAGCCTCTTTTTGTTTTCTTTTTTTTAATCACTCTTCAATTCTTTTTTTCCTATCCCTTCTTCTTCTTTTTATTATTTTTAGTTGTAGATGGGCACAATACCTTTATTTAATTTATTTATTTTTAAATAAAACCAGTGTCTCATGCATGTAGGCAAGAGCTCTACCTCTGAGCTATAGCCCTATGAGTAACCTCTTTTTCAACATGAGCACATTCTTCATTTAATACGTTTTGAGATTTCTGTGGAAGAAAAATGATGAAGAAGATCAGGGTTCTCTTGTTGGTAGAGACAAGAGAAAATGTTGTGATCCTGCTTTGCTGGAAAAGTCTAGTATGTAGCATTTATATTATTTATGTTCTTAGGCTATTTAAAGTAATTCTTCCAGCTTCTACTCTCCCACCACCCAAACACTTGTTATTAATCCCCCAGTTCAGTTCCATTGGAATACATTATTATCTCTTCAGACCAACCACCACTAACACAAATCTCAATAGATTATTTTAGGAAATATGAAACTATTAGCAAGCTCACATTATATACGAGCACAGAAGAAAATTAGACTTCCTGTGTGTGACATTATTTTACTATATGAGCTCCACAAGTGATCTGGTAGGTCAGACAGAAATAATGTCCTTCCAATGGTCAAAATAGACTAATTCCTGTTGAAGGTCTGTGCCTAAGCTTCTCCAGAAGAACTGTGCATTTTCATTACCATAGAGAATCCTTACCCTGGTAAATAGCTACTGGTGCCTTTGGGGAGCAGTATAAGGAAGTTTCTTGGTAAGTTCTTTAGTGAGAATTAACTATCAATGGGAGTTACTGTTCAGGTCCCCAGTATGCTCTTTCCTGACCAATTGTTTAATTTTTATGACACAAGGAAATGCTCTGAATTCAGATAGTCTAATTTTTCTATCTCTAATACCATATTTTGTTTTGTGCCAGTTCAGTCCCTGCAGCAACCAAAGATAAGAGATTCTTTCATCTTGATCCTAGAAACTCCCTAGATTTCAGTCAGTGCTATGAGCCTAGAATTCAAGGATTTTAACTTGTCATTCTCTTTCTTTAAGCTGTTCATTGATGTTCAAAACAGTTACTCTTTCTCTAAGCCCATAAATTCCTCATGTACATCCTACTATTCTCTGATAGGGGCAACTCAATTCCCAAAGTCATCCCTGCAAATGAGCAGTTCATGCCAGGTGACCACAGGCAATGATTTGATTAGCTTTTGCACTGCCATGAATTCCCATCTTGGCACTTAAGCAAGATTTTGACTAGTTTCTGACCCAGCTATGCCAAATAAACCATTGATATTCCCTACATTTTCTTACAGGTAACTGATACACCCCATTCCCTACTAACAAATTTTTCTCAGTTAGGAATCTTGGATATGAGCAACAAAAGCAGCACAAGCTAATAAAATGAGAAAATAAATTTGTGGAAAGAATATAGAGTGGCTCTCATAATTCACTGGCAGGATGGGGTACCTAGTAGGAAAATGGGCAGAAAACGACAGAAGCTCTGTAGAAATAACCACAGCCAAGATTATGTTGAAGAAATGCTTCAGTCTGATGCCCATTGATACTGCCTGTGCCATTGCCCAGCTCTACTGATGGACTCTGCCATTGCCCCCCATGGCATAAAACATTAAATGATGGATCACAAAGACTTAAACCCAAACACACATCACTGGTGAGCATAAGAAAAAATGAAAAACAAACAGCAGAGAAACAAAAGCTCATCTATGTCGGTGCTACACAGGAATGCAATAGAGGAATTCATTATTTGAACTTTAAGGGGAGGAAAACTTCATTTTGTTTCATGTTTTCAGTGTCAGTTCATGGTTGGCCGACTCCATTGCTCTGGGCATGAAGTGAGGCACATCATGTTGGAAGGGCATAGCAGAGGAGAGCTGATCAGCTCGTGCTTATCTGGGAATCAAAGAGAAGGAGCACACAAAGAGGAGCCGGGGACAAAATACAACATCCCCAGTGACCTACTACCTCCATCCATACCCCACCATTCTATAGTTACCACCCAGTGGTCCATTTAAATTATTAATCCAACAAAAGGTTTAATCCTCTGATGAGGTTACAACTTTCATCATTGCCTAAAAGCCCCATCTCTGATCCTTGCTGTATTGTGGCTTGTACTTCCAAGACATCAACTTTTTGGCAGGTATCTCTAGGTCAACACCATAACAATCTCAAAAGGTAGAATCTATTTATCAGGCAGAGCCTAAGAAACACCCATAGATAGTGCACACCAAGGAGGGAGAGTGAGCAAAGGATACTGAGAAGGGACAGAGAGGCAAGAGAAGAGGATGACACCCTGGCAGCCTAGAGAAAGCAGAGTATGGAAAGACAAGAAGGGTTTGACGTGGCCTAAAAGATGAAAGATCAAAGAAGAACAGAAACCCAAATTATGCACTTGTTAAATGTCATTAGTGATCTTAACAAAGTAGAAGTAGATAATAGATTGTAGTGTCTGGGTGTAGGAATAGATAGCACTTTAGAGAACTTTAATTATGAAGAGAGAGAGATGTGCTTAACAAAAGGAGGTTAAGTTTGAAAATGTTTGTTTCTCTGTTTTGAAAATAAAAGAATTTTCTGCCTTTGTGTGAAACAGTACTGGAATCAGACTGTACTTATGTGAAACATTACTGGTAACCAGAAATAACTTAGTCCTCTGCTCCTATAAGCCATGATTCTGAACTAACTAAAATAATTTACTTATTAATACTAATGCCTTGCCTAACACTTGCTTAAAGACTTGACTTGCTTTATTCACCAGCCCAGTTCTAAACCATGCCTACTGCCAACCAGTTCTCTAGCTTGAGAACTCACTGCAGCCTCACTCAGCCTCAGCAATAAAAGTATACATATGCCACTCCTAACTCTCTTCTTTGTGACACTATAAAGATTTGTCATTGTGGTCTTCTCTCTTGCAGAATAATGAACAAGATAGAAAAAGTCCATGTTTTAATGAAGCTTATTCAGTAGAGAAAGGTCAGGCTTACTTCTAAACCTCTTTTACCTATAATCCATGGCTGAAACCCATGGAGCAATATTCAAAATGACAATAGGGAAAGAAAACTAAGATCCATGCCTTGCTGAATTGTACTTCAGTAGAAGGAAAACAAAACATCTCCCACATGTAAGAATAGATGATACAGTTTCAATGAGCCATTATTGAAAAAAATGTGGTGAATACATTCTATCTAAATAAATGAATAGAGAAACTGAGGCAATAGGGCCAGCATGCAAGCGTTGAAACCGAGTAAAGATTTTAAACTCTAAAGAGGAAGAAGCAAGGGCTGGGGTCATGGCGCAGTGGTAGCGTGCTGGCCTAGCATGCGGGAGGCACTGGGTTCGATCCTCAGCACCACATAAAAAAAATAAAATAAAGATATTCTGTCCACCTACAACTAAATAATAAATATTTTTAAAAAAAGAGGAGGAAGCAAACAAATGGGATGATTATTGTGGGAAAGAGAACATAAAATTTTGAAATCCTAGATGAAGAGATAATACAACTGATCAATTCTAGTAAGATAGATTTCAAAACCTATATAAAATCGATTTTTTTGAAAATATGACTTACTTTGAGTTCAGAGTAGTTTCTATCTTGTTCACTATTATTTCTATAACAACAAAACCTATGTCCTAAAATAGATTGTGTTCAACAAATATTTACAAAGAGACCTAATGTTTCTGCTTGAATGTCTGAAAAACTTTCTTTGTAGTCCAGTGGGCTCACTAGACTCTTTCTCTTGCTAAGCTTGTTCAAGGCATGGTGTTTCTTTCATGCAGGACAGGAAACAGACCAGCACTGGGGCTCTCCTTCTTTCTTACCTCGTGGTTGTGTCTTTTGCAGTTGTTGAACTCTCACTCGCATCCACTTCGTTTTGCTGGCTATTAACAGACATGCCTTCCTGGTGCTTTACTCTGCTTTTGGCAATGACTCTTCTCTTTTTGTCCTCCTTGTAAAGAAGGGTTCTTTCTATAACAGTGTTATTTTTCTCCATTCCCCTCACTCCCCAAGTATACCAGTTCATGTGTCATCTTCTATTATCTTGCAAGTTGTAGTCTCAAAACTTCTTAAGTTTGCAATATGAAACAAAAGAAAACCAGTGAATGAAGACAGGTCATTAGTTTGGGGTTTTTCTGATGCCTTTGGAGAATATGAATTTGGCACATCAATTTTGAAAACTTTATAAAATCTCAGGTACTAACTTGTAAAATATGGATTCCATTCAATTAGGCATTCTGTGTTACTAAAGTATCTAATGTCATCTTAGTGGCTGTATATTCTTGGCTTTCTGAAAATAATTGAAAATCTTAAGAGAATAAATTGTGACTGTGGTATTGTACAATGAAAATCTTTATTAACAAGTTATATTTTCATAAATTTATTTTCATCAACAATTTCATTTTCACATGCACTACAGTTAACCTTTGCTTATAGTCATGATAACATATATATTCAAATATATATGTACAGTATATATAGTAAATATATATATACATATACACACATACACACACACATAATACTGTATGAGTATATATGTATATGTGTATACAATTAAAACTGGGAAAAGCATCATGTTTTGAATATATTGCATTACATTATGTATAGCATTGGTTCTAAAATTTATTTTTTCCTTAAATAAAGAGATGTAATGTTAATTTTCCCTAATATATCCTGATTTCCTTGCTTTTTAAAATGAGAATTAAACCAGGTGAGCAGCATTAACAAGTATTTGCTTTTATTTTCTTTAGGGTGACTTCCCTGGATATAATAGAATTTGAGACAACACCAAGTTAATTTTTATTTTGGTTTGAATAGGAGGTTCATTCACATTAGGCTATCTTCCAGAAGTCACATTAGAAATCTAAACCAATACATGACAGCTTACTCAAGATCTCCATATAAATGTCTCAAAGGCAAGTCCACTGCATTTCCCAGCTGCAACAGCACACTGCTAAAAAGAATTCAAATACAATTCAACAACTGCACTTAACAATTTCTCTTCCCTAATCCTGGTCCCGTTTCAGAGTGTCTTATCTCAATACCACTGGATCTCTAATTGCACATCTCAGAACTCAAAAGTTGTTCTTAGCAATTTTTAATTGCCACATAATCCATATCCAATTTAATATTACCCTTCTTCCTCTTGAAACTTTGCTCTATATTGTCTTTTATACTTTTCTTATTTTTCTCTCTTTAGTTGTACAGAAAACAACTGATTTAAGCTACTATCATTTTCCATATAAATACTGATTTTTCTACTTGGATGGTGCAGTGACCATTACTCTCTCCATTCATCATATGACAGAGAGAAAGTAACAGTGCGTAACTTAAATTAAATCATGCCAATCTTTGGTTAAAGACATCCACTGATTTTCTACTGCTCTCAGTTAAAGAATAAAGCATAGAGACCATGCAGGCCCAGGACAATGTTGCCGACCCCCGTGGAGACCAGGCAGGCCCAGGACATCTCCAGTAATCCCTATGGAGCCCAGGCGCCAGACTACTCTGCCAACCAGTGAGGAGCCCAGACCCAGGCCCAGGCCAAGGCACAGGTCTGCACACCATGCTGAGGACCCATGCCTGCATACCACAGTGCTGAATCTCCAAACAGGCTGACCAAAGCCATCGTTGGGATTCTTCTTTCAGCCCCATCTCTAAAAGTGGTCATTGCCATGTTGGGACACCTCCAACACTATCTCAGGTTATCCCCACTGTTGCCATTACTATCTTCAGTTGCAGCAGCTTCTATCTTCAGACACCATCTGGTGGCTGGAAGCCCAACACCAAGGTACTTAAGGTACAAAGCTCCCTCTTTGCCCCAGAGAGGGCAAAGAGGGAGCTGCCCATTGCAACACCACACACCACACTGCAGCATCACCAAATAGGCCACACAATGCCATCCTTCCAGCCCCATCTCTGAAAGCAGTTGCCTCCATCTTGGGACACCTCCACCACTGTCTTGGGTTACCTCTGCTGCTGCCTCTGCCATTTTTAGCTGGGGAAGCTTTCAACTTGGGGCACTGGAACCTGGAAGCCCAACATCAAGGTACCTACAGTCTTGACACTACTGCCACCACCAACTAGGGGCATGGATGCTTCCATGTAGGGACAACAACCAGTCCTGGAAAACCATCACCAAGGTCCTTGTGGGCCTGGTTTCACCAGAGGTATCTCTACTTGATGGACTAACAAACACCATCCTGTTGCAAAGGCAACAGGGAGCCTTGCATGGGGGTAACCTTTCTCTCTTTTTTCTTCTGCTAGCAGCCAGCTTCTTTTGACTACCCTTTCACCACACCTAGAATTTAATACCTCTATGTTCCCATATCCTATCTATATTTAATACCTCTATATTAATAATTTAAAACCAAATGAATAAATTAATAATTTAATACCTCTATATGCCCATATCCCATATCTCATAAACATCATAGCCAACAACCCCTCCATCCAACATTAGAAATGGTAAACACTTATGCAAACCTATTGGCTATATAGTACAAGATAACTGAACTAATTTCTGTTTATAGCAACAAAATGGTAAATGTCAAGATAGAAGCTAATTGACTTATAGCTACATATTGGTTGCATTGGGTGCTGTAAACACTAATATCCACCTTAAACATGAAGTATTGCTAATCTGCAGGGACATTGTAAGACCATAGGGTAAAAGCTGCAATACCTCAGATCTGTAATGCAAGAGAGGAAGACACGTAGACAACATGAGAAAACAAGGGAGGTAAGTGCCCAAAACAAACCAAGATACTACAACAATAGAATCAATTGACACTCCAGTATATGAAATGTCAGAAAAAGAGTTCAATTGAACATAATTAAAATGATCTGAGAATTAAAGAATGACCAAAGTGCGCAAATACGGGCAAAAAATTGATCACACCAACAAAGAGATGAGAGAGTAAATACAGGTAGCAAAAGATGAGTTCAAGAAAGAGACATAATGAAAAAAAAAACTAAACAGAAATCTTTGAAATGAAAACAATAAGCAAAATAAAACACACAATAGAAAGCATAACAAACTGACTACATCACTTGGAAGACAGAACCTCAGACAAAGAAGACAAAATATACAATCTAGAAAATAAAGAGGACTACACAGTGAAGATGGTAAGAAACCACGAACAGAGCGTCCAAGAATTACGGGATAACATCAAAACACAAAACCTAAGATTTATCAGGATAGAGGAAGGTATAGAGATTCAAACTAAAGGAATTCTCAATCTCTTTAATAGTATAATATCAGAACATTTCCCAAACATGAAGAATGAATTGGAAAATCAAACACAGGAGGCTTACAGGACTCAAAAAGTACAAAATTACAACAGATCTACACCAAGACACATTACAATAAAAATACCTTGCATACTGAATAAGGATAGAATTTTAGAGGCCACAAGAGAAAAGAATCAGATTAATTATAGGGGGAGATCAATTCAGATCTTATCGGATTTTTCAATTCAGACTCTCAAAGTCAGAAAATCCTGGGAAAACATATACCAAGCTCTGAAATAAAATGGATGGCAAAGAAGAATCTTATATCCAGCAAATTTAAGCTTCAGGTTTGATGATGAAATAAAAACCTTCCATGATAAGCAAAAGTTAAAAGAATTTACATCAGCAAAGCCTGCACTACAGAGCATTCTTGGCAAAATATTTCATGAGCAGAAAACTAAAAACAACAATGAAAATCTGTAAAGGGAGGAACTACACTAAGGGAAAGGTCAATCAAAGGAGAAACCAAGCTGAGTTAAAAACCAAAAATAAACCAAAATGACTGGGAATACAAACCATGTCTCCATAATAATATTGAATGTCAATGGCCTAAACTCATCAATTAAAAGACATAGATGAGAAGATTAGATTTTAAAAAAGAACCAACAATGTGCTTCCTTTAAGAGACCCATCTCACAGGAAAAAACATCCACAGACTGAAGTGAAAAGATAGGAAAAAACATATCATTCACATGGACCATGAAAACAAGCAGGCGTTTCCATCCTCGTATCAGATAAAGTGGACTGCAAATCAAAGCTAGTGAAAGGGGATAAAGAAGGTCATTTCATACTGCTTAAGGGAATCATACATCAACAAGATATAACAGTTGTAAATATCTATGCTCCAAACAATGGGACATCCATGTATATCAAACAAACCCTTCTCAACTTCAAGAATCAAATAGACCACAACACAATACTACTGGATGACTTCAACACACCTTTCTCACCACTGGATGGATCTTCCAAAAAAAAAAAACCTAACAAAGAAGCTATAGAACTCAATAAGACAATCAATAATTTAGACTTAACACACTTATATAGAATATTCATTCCATCAACAAGTGAATACACTTTTTTCTCAGCAGCACATGGATCCTTCTCCAAAGTAGATCATATATTATGCCACAAAGCAAGTCTTAGCAAATAAAAAATAACATAGAGATACAACCCTGCATTCTTTCTGATCATAATGGAATGAAATTAGAAATCAACAACAAATTAAAAATTATACATGGATCATAGAAGACAACAGGGAGGAGATAAAAAAAATTCTTAGAGGTAAATGAGAACTCAGATATAACATCAAAATTTCTGGGACACTATGAGTATAGTACTAAGAGGAAAGTTCATTGCATTAAGCTCATTCATTAAAAGAATAAAAAGTCAAAAAATAAGTGACTTGACATTACAAATCAAAGCCTAGAAAAAGAAGAGCAAACCAACACCCAAAGAAGCAGAAGACAGGAAATAATTAAAATTAGGGCTGAAATCAATGAAACTGAAACAAAAGAAAGAATTGAAAAAAATTGACAAAATAAAAAGCTGGTTGTTTAAAAAAATAAATAAAATTGACAAACTCTCTTAGGCACTTGAAAGAAAAAAAAAGGAGAGAGAAACCTCAAATTACAAAAATTTGTGATGAACAAGGAAATATCACAACAGACATTACTGAAATACAGAAGATATTTAGAAACTCTTTTGAAAATTTATACTCTAGTAAAATAGAAAACCTCGAACACACCAAAAAATTTCTAAAGGCATATGATCTACCCAAACTGAATGAGGAGGACATACACAACTTAAACAGATCAATTTCAAGCAAGAAAATAGAAGATGCCATCAAAAGCCTACCATCCAAGAAAAGCCCAGGATTAGATGGATTCTCAGCTGAGTTCTACAAGAACTACAAAGAAAAATTAATGCCAATAGTCCTCAAATTATTCCATGAAATAGAAAATTAGGGAGACCTTCCAAACTCATTCTATGAGGCTAGTATCACCCTGATAATAAAACCAAATAAAGACACATCAAAGAAAGAAAATTTCAGACCAATATTCCTGATGAACATACATGCAAAAATTCTCAATAAAGTTTTGGCAAATCGCATACAAAAACATATTAAAAAATAGTGCCCCATGATCATTTATGAGGTTCATTCCAGTGAGGCAAGTTTGGTTCAATATACAGAAATCAAAAAACATAATCCATCACATCAATAGACTTAAAAAGAAGAATCATATGATTTTATTAATTGGTGCAGAGAAAGTATTTGACACAACACATCATCCTTTCATGTTCAAAACACTAGAAAAACTAGGGATAAGTGGGAACATACCTCAACATTGTAAAAGCTATCTATGCTAAATCAAAGGCCAACATCATCCTAAATGGAGAAAAATTGGAAGCAATCCCTTTAAAAACAGGAACATGTCAGGGATACCCTCTTTCACCACTTTTATTCAACATAGTTCTTGAAACTCTAGCAAGAGCAATTAGACAGAGGAATGAAATTAAAGGGATATGAATAGGAAAAGAAGAACTCAAACTATCATATTTTGCTGATGACATGATACTATACTTGGAGTATCCGAAAAAGTTCACAAAAAAAATTCTAGAATTAATAAATACTTTAGTAATTGTGAATTGACCCTCAATCAATAAATGGACAAAGAAACTAGTATATATACACAATGGAATATTACTCTGCATTAAACGAGAATAAAATTATGGCACTTGCAGGTAAATGGATGGAGTTAGATAATATCATGCTAACTTAAGTAAGCCAATCCCCCCAAAAAACAAAGGCTGAATGTTCTCTCTGTTCTCTCTGAGTTAGATAATATCATGCTAACTTAAGTAAGCCAATCCCCCAAAAAACCAAAGGCTGAATGTTCTCTCTGATAAGGGCATGCTGATCTATAATGGAGGGGTGGATGGGAAAAATGGAGGAACTTTGGGCAAAGGGGAGGGAGAGAGGAGGAGGAGGTATGAGGACAGGAAAGATGATGGAATGAGATGGACATCATTACCCTAGATACATGTATGTCTGCACATGTGGTGCAATGTTACATCACGTACAATCAGAGAAATGAAAAGTTGTGTTGCATTTCTGTACAATAAATCAAAATGCATTCTACTATCATATATACCTAACTAGAATAAATAAATAAATTTTTAAAAGATGGAGAAAGCCTTTATTTTCTTTAATCACTAAGTATATTACTATGGTCCACTTCTATATTTTCATCTCATCCCACTTGTCTGGCTGTCACTACAGGTATACAAAATTTCTATCTTTCATAAGTATTCTAACATGTGCTTCTTCTATACTGTAAGATTCTTAAGAGACTTTATATATCTGTATAGCATTGTGTCTTTAGCACTCAACGTGGAGTTCATACACAATCAATATTTATTGACTAAACAACAAACATGAGTAGATCTTTTTACCCTATAAGTAGTAATCAATCTATTCCACCAAAATTTTAATCATAGTTCATATTATTCTCATAAAAATCTGTCACATTGAAATAAAATTATATAATGTAGTTGTTCAACTATTAGCTGCATGTATTATATACTTTATTTAAACATTTTATTGAGCAAATTGCTTTGCAAGATTAAAAAATACATTATTTCTGGTCCATATGTGCTGAATCTCTAAGTGATTAATGACTTCTCTATATTCGAAGTTATTCATAAATATAGATTCTTTTCACAAGAAATTTTTTGGACAGATCTCTAAACTTTCAAAATTATTACCTTTCTAAACAAATTGTTGTTGAGTAAAAAAGCTATAATTTTGAGATATTAATGCTACCACTGGAATTATAATGATTGACTGACTGCATGGAAGACTGAAAACAGTGATATTTCATGCTGAGACACACACTATGATATTAGGTCCTACTTGAAAGAGTAGCAGCTTATATTTACACGGGAGTTTCCTAGGTTGGGTATGTACTCTGTGACTCAAGCTTCTAGATAAAGATGGCTTTCCAACATAAGACAATATAATATAAACCTTTTCACTACTAACATATTCTAACAAATCACATTAACTAAATCTCATGCTGTATTTTTTTTCCAATTTTTAGATTTATTTAGTTACTAATAATTTTGCAGAATCCTAGAATGTATTTTAGGTGTTTCTCAAGGTCATTCATAGATATTGGCGGAGAAGTTGAGTTCCAGTGTCAGACAGAATTTGGCCTAAATCCTCATAATATCATCTAACAGGTTTATGTAGTCAGGAAGTTTACATAACCTAAGCCTGAATTTTCTCATCTGTGTGAGGAAGATGGTAGATAATATTACATATCTCCTAGGATTTTAATAATAATTAATTAAGAAATTTTATATAAATGTTTATCCCAAGCCTGGTATATATGAAAAATACTCTGAAAAACGTTAGCTATTGCATTACTATTTATTGGACAAGGCAACTTTGGCTAATAATTTCCCTAGAAAGGTTGGCAAAAGAAATCAAACTGAACCCACACTCCTAGAATCCATAGTCAATTCCACATTTTCTCATGTCTACTCATATCTACATAAAGCTACTGATAGAACAGAGTTTCAAAGTTTTGACTCAAAATAGAAGATCTGCTTTGTTATATATATGACAATGTAAAGTAAGTCTTTTCACAGGCTCACCTTTCAGAGATGCTTAACTTCTATAATACAGATTCAAATTAGCTGAGATTGTGTTCCAAGATAGACTGCAAAGCAGCATGATTTGAGGCAATTGCTGTAGGTGACTTCTGAGAAAGTGAAGCCCAAATGAAATCTATTTTATTATGGCATTATGCTTGTGATGCAAAATGAATTTTAGGGAAGACTAAGTCTTGATGTATTAACTTCTGCATTTGTCCCCTTTTGTTCTCAGTTTCAAAGCAGACTCGGATGGGAATATCAAATAGGTAGTGTCCATCCTACGTGTACACCCTGTGTGAGAGCATACAAAGATATTTATTCTTGAGAGAATAATTAAACTGTCCTTAACATCTTTCCACATTACATCTATGCATTTTTAAAAAGGAAAAACAAAACCTGACTGCAAAGCATAATTATAAATGATAATACTTACATTTTCATCATATTCATGCAATAAATAAGTCTGTCAAAAATAGGGTTTAGAATTGTAATATGCTTCTCTCTTATACTGATATAATTTATTTTGTTCTTCTGTTAATGGGGCAGCCTTTAGATAGCCATAAGCATTAGCCTCCAATAAAAATTAAAAATCAGTATATTACATTTCTCCTTCTGTTCCTTCTGCATATTACATTACTCCATAAGCTCATTGGTGCTGGAATTCTATCTCTCCTTTGGCACAATTTTCCTCTGTGATATGATGCTATGAATATTTATGGTACAATAAAAATAATATAATAATAGGCATTTCCTAAGCTCGTGTGGCATATATCTTCAGACTGAAGCTGGGAGGGCTAAATCTGTTACCTCCCACTAGAGCAGATCTTTATGTCCTGTGAAATAGCTGGCTGTCCTGAAGACCTTCACTTCCACATGAGTTAAATGGCTCCTGTACTGAAAAATTCTGAGAATTTCTTTCTTCTTTCATATATAGTTTTGACTACCATCATCTCTGAAACATTGCCAGATTTTTCTTACACTGAGTAGGCTTCAGTTGATATCCTTATTCATCCTTCCTATGTCAACTACTACAATTCATTCTTTTATAGCCACCTTAAATCTTTAGTCTCTAAAATTCTAGGATCTAGAATACTCTGATCAGACTATTATCTTGCTCGGTGAAGCAGGGCTGCTTTATCCTCACTCCTCCTTCATCACCTTAACTGACTGGATTGCTTTTCATTTATACATTTCACTCAAATTGTTTTCTCTTTTCAAATATTTCCAAACTTCTCAGTGCAGTCTATTTCCCCAGCTTGATGTTAGCATAGCTACAAATAATGTTCCTAATTCTTTCAACAGTCATACATCTTATCTGTTATATTAATAGTCACAACTTTTCTATTACTTATTAATAATTATAGGAAAAGTAGGGATTTTTATACTCTCAAATAAATCATAAGATTCATATCAAATGAACACCTTGATGTATCACTGAATAGTATCTGTGAATTGTTTTCAAGCTATACATCATCTCAAAAAACACTTTAGCATTTGCTCTGTGTATGTAAGTGTGCATGTGTGAAGGACAGAGACATTGAGAGACAGATACTCAAATACAGTGCTCTTAATGTATTTTTACAGTTAGTGTTTTTTTTTTTTGTGTATAACCTATGTACATCCTCCTGGGTACTTTATTTTTTTTTTTTTATTATTTTATTTTTTTCCCAAAAGTTGCATTTTAATACATGTTGGCAAACATAACAGAAAAAAGCAAATTATCAGAAGCTGTACACACTATTCACTGAAAACATTTGTTGAGGCAAATAGAAAAAAATTGTTTCAATCATAATTTTTCTAACTTTGCACAAAATTATAAGCAGATTACATTCTTCATATTAAACTTCTTTATATGCACTTTCAATGAACAGTATATATATATATATATATATTTTTATATATATTTTTATCAACCATATTTACTATACCCAGTTAGTGTTTTTTTAAATCAGTTCATGGGTCTCTCGTTTATGTTCACACACATGAGAAGAGGTAATGAGTGCCTCTGTTCCAAACTATTATTTCAAGAATATTAGTATACCAAAGAGCCACAGGACATGTAGTGCTCCTCTATTTGTAGCAAAGGTAATTTTTTTTCCTATTTGTGTGAGAGTTGTTTTGTTTTAATTGTCTAGTAAAATAAAGACATAGTAAACATATTGTTCTTTGTGTAAATATCAGCTATAATTTCTACCCATTATAAAAGAGTTAGTTTCCCTAACCCATGCTTCCTCTTTTGTAATGCAACTCAGACTGTGTACAGAAGTTACCTGAACCTCCTCATGCCAACCCTTGGGAACTGGAATATGTAGAATTAATTTCAAAACTGATACTCTGACTCTATCAATATTAATAATAAAGTCCATTGTCTCCTGTCCATGAGCTTACTTTTTTATTTATATTTTTTTCTCTTCACTGAGCATTCATGAAAACCAGGCAGCATAACTTCTTCATAGGGTAAAATTCAAACCCTTCAAGTTTCCCTGAGAGTTTTAATGAAGAAAATGGTATACTCACCACACAGGCATGGTTTTCTATAAGACAAAAGTTTAGGAAGAATTTGTGTCTCAGTGTAAATTAATATGAATAGAGGGAAGCTAATGTATGATCAACTGGGTAATATAGGATCCTCCGCTTTGTTGTCTTGTAATCAGAAGGAGTAGGACAGATGCTTTCATGTCATTCACACTGAAGTATGTGCAAACACAACAAATTATATCCTAATTGTTGCTCATTCTCTTCTAAGAAAGGGAATAGAAGCACTTCTGGTGATCACATCTTCAGTTTTGTTGCTTCCAATAACTACAACAAACATTTGTCCTGGGATTTTGTCAACAGAGATACACTGAGAAAGAAAAGAGGAAAATTTATGACTTCTATAGTCAGAAATCAAGTGAACCTTAGAATTTTGGCTAGTTTATTAGGAAATGAGAGAGGGAAGCATATAATGTTTGTTAAGGAAGAATAAACTGCCTTATGTTTAGTCCCTCTTGAAGTCAGACTGTCAACCCTAAATGCTTTCAGGATTTTGTGCAGTGTGTTCCAGCCACTATGAGGAATTTTGATTGTCTCTAGTAGATGTTTAAGAGAAAAAGACAAGGTCTTCATGAAAATTATAGATGAGACATTTGCTACTATTTGGGCTCTAATTTTCCTGGATGGGCTTTACAATGACAATGAAAGAGATCTCTGAATGAATTAGAAATAAACACACACACACCCAAATGGACAAATTTTTCCAGTAAGCTATGCCACTTTGGAAAACTCTCCTAGGCCTTATTTTGAAACTGGTTAAGAAAGTAAGTGATGCTATTTGGTAACGAGACTGCACTACATTTAAAAGTCACAACTGTGTATGTCAAAACTAAATCATCCAAGGCAAATGAATCCCAAAGCTTCAAACAGAAAGCAATGCAACTGTGGCTATTCTATCAAGGGATCCCCAAAACTAAAATAGATGTTGTAAATAAGGATGACCATTCTGTTAATACAGAGCTTTAAGTATATTGAAAGCTAGAAGTTTGTTTGCTTGAGCTCATGTAGCTACCACATTACACAAAAATAAAAGTAAATGCGCCTTATGTTTTGATTCCTCCAATCTCTCTGGTTCTTTACTCCCTACAACAATAACTTGACTGCTTTAAGAAGAAAGATGACCTGGGTTGAATTCTAGATGTCCTTGTCTTTAAGGAGGACCAAAGAAGGCTTATGCATCTGTTTGGATATGTTGAAAAATTTGTGGGGAGGAAAAACATAAACTTACATGGCTCTATTAGAGAGTTGGGTAGATTATGAGATTTGCTAACCCCGGAAGGGTTAGCCTGGGATCTTGGGGACCACATTGATGTTAATATTACATATTTTCTCATACTGTTGCTCAGAATCCTATGGAGAGTAACCTTAATTACATGCTGTATGAGAAGAATTGAACAGACTCGGTTTCAATATCTATTAGATTAATTATTCTTGTTCACAGACCATTGTACTCATAGAAAAATTTGATAAAAGTCAAGATGGTGTTGAGTGAAGGGATGAGTATTGTTATGATATAATTCTCCATGAGTCTTGTATGTTTCTGCATTTCTTGAGAACAGAAAAAACAACAACCATTGTTCTGGACTATCACTTTAAGGGTATATGTATGTCAACAGACCTGGAAGGTAAGAACAATGTCTCTCTACAAAGTAAAAGCTGAGTACAGTGTTCAGTATGACAAAGATAAGGTTTCCTTTTGGAGTAAAAGTTTGTTGTCTAATATAAAATATTCAATTCCCCAAACTTGGAGTTCTTCTCTTCTAATGTAAACCACTATGTGCGGGTGGGCACTTAGCCTGGTTTGCATTGTCCTGTGGAAACCAGAATAAATGCTGATGATCTGAGCAATTGCTTTGACTAATAAAGTCCTTCATTTCTGACAAGAAGTCTCGTGTCATCTATTAGCTCTCACGAAACTCTGGCAAGTTCACTTGTCACATGGGTAGGATAAAACCTCAGACTCTTCTAAGTTCCTCTCAAGAAAAATCTCTTTAAAGTATACTAATTATGATTTCATTCATACAGTATGGAAAATAGAAACAAATATTTTAGTCTATAGATCTATTGGCTACCAATTCCAAGGGATGCTAGTCTTTGAAATAATTAAATGAATAAAGGAATGTGATTATATAGGAAATAATTCAGCACTGTCCAGAAGAAAATTTCTAGGTTCCACCAAGGAGATTTATCTCAATATTTTGGAGAAGCCCATAAAAGGTATATAAAATGCCTATGAAAGAAAGTAAGTTTGATATTTGTAGATAATTTGAATCCATGGATTATTTAACTGACAGCCCTTGCTGACAACCCTTGCATGACCATATGCCTTCTCTGGCACTTGCAGCAAAGAATTTGTATACTACTTCCAGGTGACCATTCTGAAACCTCTTCATCCAAGCAATATCCTTTCACTGATTTGTTGAAAATGCAACATACTGATAACTATAACCCTAAAATAAGGTTTGTGAATAAACTCATGGTTGTATATTTATTATATTGTAGATCTGGAGTCACATGTCTCAAATAAACACCTAAATTGAGATTTACTTTTTATATTGGAAGTAAATGAAAGTTTATTTCAAAGTTTAAAAGTATGTGTAAGAACCAACTAATGGAATCATTAAGAGTCATTCTATTTCTATGAACATTAATATATCATTTTAAGTGTTATTTCACATGAAATTCAAAAGGTCAAGTGGCCAAGAAATAGAAAATCATTATCTATTTGCAATAAGTTATGTAACCATTTCTAAAGCATAAGTGTAATAAAAGTATTAAAGAAGATTTGTCATACTTTAAGGAAATAGATCTTTCTATAAATGCCTTATTATTACGGTGGTAATTACAATTAACATTTGTAATTCTAGTTACATTTGTAATTAACACTTGTAATTAACACTTTGTATTTAACCCCTGTAATTTTTCCTGAAATGTGTGGGTACAATGGGGAAAGATAATTTCTTCAATAAAATGGTGTTGAATAATTGGTATACACATCCAAAATGTAAAATAAAATAAAGATGAATCCTTATCTTGCATCACAGACACACACACACACACACACACAAATCAACTCAAAACTTATTAAAGGTTTAAATGTAAGACCTGAAGTCACAAAACTACTACAAGAAAACCTAACATAAAGATCCATGGCATTGGTCTTGGTCATAATCTTTTGGCTATGACCCCAGAAGCACAGGCAAAAAATAAATAAAAATAAACAAACAAGCCTCCATTGAACTAAAAAGTATTTGATCAGTAAAGTAATCAACAAAATGAAAAAGTAACTCATTAAAAGTGAGGATTTTTGTAAACTGTATATCTGATAAAGTGTTGATATCCAAATTACATAAATAACACATAAAAATTCAATAGGAAAAATAATAAAAACAACCGAACCAAAATGTGATCAAAGAACCTGGCATTTTCCAAAGGAAGATACATAAACAACCAACAGATATATGAAAAGGTGCTCAAAAAATGTGTGGGGAAATTGTACTTAGGAAAATTATTCTAAATTTTCTTCTTTGCTAGTATTAGCGAAAGGTCATGAGGGTAGGGAAAGGTTCCTTGTTTGTTACCCAATCCCTGCTGAGTGCAGTAGAACATGAAATAGGAATAAAGAAGGGAAGTCAGCTCTCCAATGCCAGCTGCAAGCTGATGAATCAGTCAGTGATTAATTGTTGCCACTAGTAATTGAAATAATCATATTTCAGAGAGAAAAAGAAAAATGTTTGGTCTCTAAAATATATTTGCCTAAAAATGTAATTGCTGTGATATTATTGGACTTTTAAAAAAGAGGTATAAAGGCCTTAATTTAAAACGTAAAGTGATGTGATTGCTAAAATCAACCCAACATCTGGGATTAGGTCCTGAAAACTCTCTTCTCAGTGTCAAAATCAGTGATCGCTTTCAGACCAGCCATTTTATTTTCTTAGAGATGTTTCTTTTAAATAGAGTTTGCTTTATAGCAAGCACACCATATTGTAGCACGCAAAAGAAAAACTAATATATATTGTCTTATTTAAATAAATCTAGTAAGCTCACATTTACTCAATCTAAAATAAGGCTTATGTGTTTTAATTAGTGCTAAGTCCATTAATATTTTATAATATTTTAAAATTCTACACCTGTAGAGCTCTATACTAAGAATTTTGGAGTCACTGTCTGCAAGGAGTTTACACTCTAGTTATACAGTCTATGCATAAAATGTTAATAATAGTACATAGAACACACACAAGAACTACAGTAAAACACTATCAAGTTGAAGATTTATATTTAGTGAGTGCCTAATCTCTTCAATTCTTCTACAAAGTTTTTTTTCATAACTTCTCTCTCAAAATATCCTTAAATGCAGCCACTATATTAATTTGAAATGAAGAATAAATAAGATCAGATAGGATAAGTGATTCTACACTGTGAGTATATAGTAGAGAAAAATTTCAAATGTAGTTCTCTTTCCATCTGATTGAAATAAAAAAATAACAAAGTAAAGAAAAAAATCACTTTTATGTATTAATTTCATGTTGATAATGAAAATCTGAGATAATAGCATTTCTAGACTAGAATAATTGTGATAAATTTGGCAAAAGAAAAAATGAGTTTATTGTGGTAATTTATTTCTTAGGTAATACTGGGACATATAAAAAGAAATATCCAATAATCAGAAAGAGATAAAAGGTTCTTATTAAAAAGTAAATTGAAATGAAAGATGTGAGTATATTAGTCTATATTGTTCCAAAGTAAAAAAGATGAAAAAAATAAATAAATGAGCAACTATATCCTTAATTCCACACCACTAGGTGATGCCATTGGAAAGTTTAAATCCTAGAGTATGATGAATAGTCAGCAAAGATTGCTGGAAAAATTCCTCTACTGCTGCTGTCTATGTGTGCTCCTCCCTCCCCATGTTATGAAGTGGAACAAATTTTTTCTGTCTTGCATCTGGATTGGCTTTATACTTGATTTGACCAATAGAATGCTATGGAGGAGATGCCATGCTTGCTCAAGTCCCTGGTTTTAAGAGACATAGCAGGTGCTGTGTGTTCATTCTGTTGCTATCCTGAGGCTCCTGACAAGGAAATCTAAGTTGTCCATCTGAAGAAACAGGTCATGAAGATAGAAGGACCCCAGCCAGCAGCCTACCTCTAAGGTCCCTGACATGTAAATGAAGCTGTCTT
Organism: Xerus rutilus; assembly: GCA_028644305.1. Taxonomy (NCBI): domain Eukaryota; kingdom Metazoa; phylum Chordata; class Mammalia; order Rodentia; family Sciuridae; genus Xerus; species Xerus rutilus. The sequence continues at coordinate 58,999,665 of CM053406.1, forward strand.
TGATCCTCTAGCCCAATTACTGCCAGAAACAACTGAGCTTAGCTGACAATACACAGAGCAGAGATCAGCTATCCCTGGAAAGCCCAGTTCAAATTCCTGAACCACAGAATCATGATAAATAAACCACTAAGTGTTAAGATCATGCATTGCACAGTACAGAGAAAAAAAGAACATGACTGACAAAAAATAATTGAACAAATATTTGCTTTTCTTTTCTGACAGGTAATGAAACATCCCATTAAGAAACATGAAACATCTCTATTTCTCTTATGTTTCCCATTCCCACCTCCCTTATTCATCAGCATCCATTAATCAGAGAGACCATTCGGCATTTGGTTTTTTGGGATTGGCTTACTTCACTTAGCATAATGCTTTCCAATTCCATCCATTTGCCTGCAAATGCCATAATTTTATTCTCTCTTATTGCTGAATAATATTCCATTGTGTATATGTA
>CM053406.1:59000218-59021734 GCA_028644305.1 Xerus rutilus
ATTTTCTCCACATCCTCGCCAGCACTTTCTATTTGCCTCAACAAATGTTTTCAGTGAATAGTGTGTACAGCTTCTGATAATTTGTTTTTTTCTGTTATGTTTGCTAACATGTATTAAAATGCAACTTTTGGGAAAAAAAATAAAATAAAAAATAAAAAATAAAAAAAAAAAAGAAACATGAAACAGAACCTAAAGATGGAGAGCTACCAAAGAGATGTTAGAGAAATATTTATATGGAGTGGTCAGAGATGGCTCCCAAAGGAGGCGAAAGCTGAGCAGAAAAGGAAGCTAGAGAACTAAAAGGATAACACAAATAGTCATTACTGATATCAGAAGATCAGTAATATTAAAATGTTTGCATGATATGTCCTAAGCTACATATCCAGAATCAAAATCACTGTTCTTCCTGTGTCGATGTCCATATAGAAGACGCTTATTATCAGGTCTTTTTTTTTTTGTTTTTGTCTATGTTACTATTAATCTTTGAAATTCCATTCAGGTATCATCTTCTTCAGGGGGCCTGTCTCATTTCTCTAATCTGGGTTAGTACTCTTCTCTACATTATCATAAACCCTTCTATTTTCTTTTTTGGAGGTTTAGAATACATTATACAGCCTTTTTCCCCTCAAAACCTTACACAGTGAAACTTGGAACTCTTCAGAGCCCAAACTGCAGCTGCACTCTTGGTATCCTCTGCGAGACACTGACACTGGGTGAAATGCCAGTGCTTTTTTTTCATCTCTGCTTACATTTCATCCACTTACCCTCACCTTTGCTCTTCTATTTTATCTCCCATTGGCTCACAAAAATTTAGATAGAATCAAGAAAAATATTCCTGACCAATGGCTGCCTAATCTGTCACTAAGAAAATAGCAAGCCAACAAAGCTTTTATCAAGCAGAAAGTGTATTGTGTTTCCTTTGGGAAAGAAAACAAGACAGCAGATACAATCGCTGCACACAAAGGAGGGAAAAGAAACGGAAGGATTTTAAGAGTAACACCTGTCAAATGGAGCAGTAATGTGTACTGTTTGACAAAATAGGCTGGTGACTGTCAAAATAAATAAGAAACCTTCCAGCTCTGACTAATGACTGAACTACACTGGAAGACTTGAGGTAAGCATCCAATAAAATGCAAAACTGAAAAGGAAAATTGGAATGATCGGCACAGCCTCCTCACAGCTAAATTTCAAGTGTTTTTGGAAAAATTGAAAACATTCACCAGGTTCTATGGCAGAGGGAAAAATTCCAAAACCTGATAGAGAATTCTGCTTTATTTAGGAAATCATATCATTTCTGATGGAGTATCTCTGTATTTCAATACAGAAAATATTCAGCCATGAGTGTGACATTCTCTGTGCAGACATTCAGCTGACTGTCAATCATATCATCAGGGAAGAGCAGCTAGAGTTAGACCCCTTTGTAGGTAGAATGGAGCAGACTAAAAAAGGGCACACGTCCAGGGAAGTCCATTTTTAGTACTTTCTACTTCCATGGGTTTTTTTTCAAAATTAGGTGCCTGATTTTCTTTTCCTATAGCTCTTTACATCGCTATTATTTTCTCCTACCAGTAAGCAATATTTTCTAACATTACTGCAAAACAGAACTGGCTAAGTATTTTCTGATAATCTGTGACTCTCTCTGGGAGCAGTTTCATTTAAATAAATAATCTCTTGATATTTCAAAACGTCTTGATAAATTCCTGCTCTAAAATTCAATAATATATCATGAGTGGAAGAGTGCATCATTAATGGAAGAATTTTAATCATCTCAAAAGTATAGTTCTGTAAAAGTCTTATTGATTCAGAAACTCCACTTATCTTTCATGTTCCAGATAGCAGAGGCTAATATTTGCTTGTCCCTCTGCCTGACTCCTTTTAATTGTTTTTTTTTTTCCTTAAACTAAGCTATTCTCTGTATTCCCTAAATCATAGTGAAAGAGAGGTGGAAAACAAAAAACAGAATATCTGTTCATAAAAAGAGGCCATTTCTAGATATTATCTAACATACAGGAACATAGCTTGCTTTCTTCTTTAATTTTATTTATCTATGTTCTTCCATTATTGATTCCCACCTTATCTGTTTTGTGCATTATATTATATCAACTTAGTTCCCAAACATGCTTTTCATAAGTATTATATTCCCATTACAAGCAAACAATTTTGAGATGTGAAATTAAAAATATTCAAATCTGAAAACATGATTTTAATATTTTTTAACCAAAAATTATTTGCTAAACCCTGTATTTTAAAAACTTTTTATATAAGGAAGTCATATAACTAAATAGCAAGAAAACAGACCAATTGAACAATAGGTGAAAGATGTAAACAGAAATTTCTCCAAAGAAGATATATAGGCCAAAATGTACATGAAAAATATTCAATATCACTTATCATCAGGAAATGCAAATCAAATCCACAATGAGACAGTATATCATTTCTGTTGAAATGGCTATTGTCAAAAAGACAAAAGATTATAAGTATTGTTAAGGATCTGGGGGAAAATAACCCTTAGAAACTCTTGATGGAAATATAACAGAGTACCATTTTATGGAAAGCAGTACTAAAGTTTCTCAAAATATTAAAAATAAAACTACTATACAGCAATCTCGCTACTGGGTATATATTCAAAGGAAATTAAATCAGTATGTCAAGGAGGCATCTGTATTCCCATGTTTACTGAAGCATTTACAAGCACCAAGATATGGAATCCAACTAAGTATACATAAATGAAGGAATGCAAAAAGAAAATGCGGCACATATTCACAGTGAAATACTATTTAGCTATAAAAGAAAGGATATCCTGTTGTTTGTAACAACATGGATGAAACTAGAGGTCATTATGTTAGGTGAAATGAGCCAGGAACAGGCAGACAAAGACATCATCATGATCCTCCTCATAAGTGGAATTATGAAAAGTTAATCTCTAACAAATTGAGAGTTGAATGGTGGTTACCAGAGGCTATTGGGGTGAGGGCTGATTAGTCAATCATCTCAAAAGTAGAGTAAAGTAAGTGGAGTTTCTGAATCAATATAACTTTTACTGTTTTATAATATGACGTTTAGCTGTTGGGGAGATGTTGATTACTCAATGAATGACTGCAAAATCATACTTAGGAGGAATAATTAGGAGAAATGAATTGTACAGCATGGTGACTATATTTGAGGATGATATATTCTTAAAATATGGCTAAGAGAATACACGTTATGTGTTCTTACCACAAAAAACAGTAATGATCTTGGGGAATGCATAGGTTAATTAATTTCATTGGTCCAGTTTATAATGTATATATATATATTTTTTAAAACATTATATTATACACAACAAATACATATAATTTTATGTCAATTATAAAAGACAAATCATTTGAAAAAAGTACTCTAACCATTTTAAGTTAAACACTATGTTGGAGAGTCATACTGGTCTAAAATTTTCATTCTCCATTATTTTGATAGCTATATTTATTAAAGCAAAAATTCAATACTTATATTCTGATTACAAAAGGAATATCTGAACTCAAGATCGTCCCAGGTATATAGACAGCATGTGGCTGTCTATAAGAGAAGTGAGAGGTTAGTTCCTTTGAACATCCATGACTCATAAATGGGTAGAATTCAGGATACCTTTGCTTCTTACCTAGTGATTTTAACACACTAGGATTCAATATCCCATTTTGTTGATCCATTCAACCCAGTCATCATCATGTCCAAGGAATCTTGCACTTCCTGCAGCAATTATTCTGCTTGGCAGGACTCTTCTCTGAAGCTTTGCCTGATCATTATTCTTGCTGCCTCTGTAGGGTCAGTAATGTGTCTGCCAGTAAAGTGTTGTCTCCTTCCATTTCCTATTCCCATAACCACAAGGAATAGAAGCAGTTCCCTGGTTGAGGAAAGAGCATTTGTCCATTAATAACCACACTAGTCTAGCAGCCAAATCCCCTGATGATTATCTGATCATTTTTGACTTGGACTACTATAACCACATTCTGTGCTGTCTCCAAGACTTTATTCTGCTTTCTAGTTTAAAATGATATGCACTCTGAAGATCAAATCATTTTTACATGCATTTAAGTTATACCTGTGGGAAGGAAGTGCCTGGACTTGGCAACATAGCATACAGAAAGTGTGGTGTGGAATTCAGAGATATGTCTAAAGGAGGTACTTAAATACACAGTATGATAACAGAGACCAAGTTTCATAATTATTTTTACTTTGGGAATCCAGAAAGCTTGAGATCCTTTAGAACTTTAATTAGTACTTTTGACAGATTATAGGAATTTCCTCTGATTGTGACCCTTCATATTACAAAGTACTTAAAATATTTGTGTAATTTTGCAAGCTGTAGTAACACTAAAGTACTGTTATACTATTGTTTACTAATTCTAATTTGAATTAGCCAAATTGGCAAAAAGAATTTTTAAGAAGGCCCTTGAGCAATAGGCACACTTTCACCAAAATCTGCAGGTAAGAGTAAAAGTAAGAGGAATGTGAGTGAGTAATAGAAAAAGCAATTGTCTGTACTCCCTGGAAACTTGGTTTAATATCCTGGCATCCAAGACATTTCTGTGGCTTATATTTTGGAATTACTATAGCTGTGTATGAAAGAGTTAATTCATTACCAAAAGGTGAGCCATTTCCTGTATACTCAATTGTAGAATCAGACTAAGTACTATTTTATCAAAGGAACTTTGGCTGTCACCCAGCATTAATCATTTTCAGAACAATTATGATTTACTTTAGACGTAAGACTGATGGATCGTTATTTCCAGATTCTATTTTGGCAACTTTGAGCCTTACCTCATGTATAGGATTATTACTAAATACAGTGCTTCTCCAAATTGTCTCCCTTCATTCTTTTTGTCTCTATCTTTCAAAAAAGGCAATTAATTACATTCAAGTTAGTGAGCCTCTGTGACTGCCAATGCTAGCTCAAATACTGTTTGCATATAATCCTACACAGATGTGGAGCCAATAGGGATCTGAATGACTGTGTGCTTTTACACATCTTTTAGCTAAATTAAAAATCCAAAGCTAAATCTTGTGTTCTGGGACAGCATGTGAATTTGACATTTCCTGGCGGCTATTAGAACCATAAACCAGAAAAAAACAAGGGCTATGTTAATTCATTTAAGAAGTTTGTGACTATTAAAGACTAAATATTTACAATGTCTTTTATCCTTAGATACAATATAATGATTTCATCATTTTAATAGCCTTTTATTCAACTGTGGTGCATTTCAGCTGGATTTTGGAGATCTGCATTTTAAATTGTCTGGCTCTTTAACCATTTCAATAAATCTCAAGAATGAAAGACAATATATAGCAAGAGTTCAAGGCGTTGAAATCATGATTTTAGTTTTGGTTTATGTCTTCCCTTCTGAATCTTGCACTATTTACCAAACTTTATTCTAAATCTTTAGTTAAGAAGAGATATTTTTACTTACAAAATTACTCAGAGGAAAGTCAGTAACAGATTCCAGGCATCCGCTTATAGATGCAAGGCTATGCACACAGATATGAACGGGGCAACTGAATGAATGAACCAAGACAAATCCAGAGCAGACATTATAGAAGCATTGAAGCAATATGCCATAATAAAAACTGTGGGGAATGCTTTGTGGTATGTTTAAAAACATAGCATTTTCCCATAAAAGAAAATATCTGGTCATTTACCTCTCCTTTTCTTTAAAAATACTGAATGTTCTTTCACTCTAGAATAAAAAAATGAGTTTGTATATTTGGCTAATACTATTCTCCACCCCCACTCAGTAGAGGATGAAAACTAAATCTTGTTATTTTTAACAGAAATGTAAGGACAACATTAACTAGATCCTTTTGCCTTTGTCTTTGTTACTACAGATTTTCATCTATATGAATGTTCTATCTTTTGCATAGGAATAAATGAAAACACTCATGGACATAGGCATTATCAAATAAATTTATAGATACTTCCTATCAAGAAAGAAATGATCTACTACAGTTTTTGTACTATGGCTTTTGGAATGCTCAGGTTCTAGTAGGTGACCCTACAAATTATTTCATCAATCGTTAACCTGAAGTATCTGCCTACATTTTATAAAATACTTCTTTTTATCATTTGTTAAGCCATAGTTTATGTCATGATGAGGTTAGAAAATGAATTAAATAAATAAAAGACAAGGGGTATATTTTGAATTATAATATGCTGACGCTTAATTAATGTTAAAAGAAAATCATGTACAAAGGAGCAATGTTGCTTTCTACCCCACAGGGGGAAACAGAGAGAAAGAGAACATGAGCATACTATCTCAAAGGCTTAAATGTAATCTTAATAAAAAAGAAAGACTGCTGAAAAGATACTAAACTATAAGTAAAACCAATCAAGTATTTAAAACAAAACTAAAACCTTTATATTTGTAGACTTTAAGACTCAATTTTGTTGCCTGTTTTTGGTAACAAAATCTGCTCTGCAGTACTTTACAAAACGTGGTTGAAAAAATATGAAAATCAAAACATGTAATGAGAAGTCAGCATAGGACTGATAGTGCTGGCAAAATAGAAAATATGAACAACACCCTGGCTTTGCCTTCTAAGAGCCCTCAGAATATTGAAAGAAAAATAAAACATTTTGGAAAAACAGCTCTCAGCTGCCTTGTAACACACCAGAAAACTACACAAAGGGGATAACATTTGGATACATTGTCAGAGGCAAAGTAAGGGCTCTTTGGGTGGAGAAGAAAGCAATTTTCCTAACAGAAGAACAGTATAGACAGATATGAATGAGCACAAAATATCCCAAACCATCAACAAATCTGGGACTGAGATGGGGAAGTGGAAATGGGGTGAAGAGGTGGCTGAAGAAAAAACTGTCAGCTTAGAGCTGTATAAATGTTAATCTGATGAGTCAAATTTATTGCCTATTTGGTGGAAAATCCTTAGATATTTTTAAGTGAAAGTTGTATGATATGATCTATATATGTATGTGCAAAAGAATGTGCATATGTGTGCAAGTGTGTATTTTTTGCTGTACTGGAGGTCAAATCCAGTGCCTTATGCATGCTAGGCAAGCACTCTACCCACTGAGTCACATCTTCAACCCATAACTCATATATTTTTTTCCCTAGAAAAGAAAAACAGTAATTTTACAACACATTTAATGGCAACCCGTAGTAACAAATTTCCTTATTTGGGTGACATGTTCTTTAGACAAGTCTGCAACTTAGCACTGACTATTTGCAAGTTATTACACTAGCTGTACTGTCATTTTTCTTAAGGTGGATCAAGATAACCTAGAATCGTAGCCCTTATATGGTAATATAAAATGATCATATAATAAATCAGATCAGGTTTATCATCAGCATTTATAAAATCATATACAGGGAAAGAACTAGGTCTGGGGACACATGCATGGTCTTAATATAGTGAATGTTTAGACTGTCCTGATTATTATAAAAATCAGAACAGCGAGAATAGTTGCAGCATGACTCATTTTTAAAAAGAAAAACTAGTGTCAAGTCAGTAGTGTGGATCTATTGCAAGGTATTTTTTGCTAGAAAGACTAGAGATCAAGAAAAATGACTAAAAATCAGAATTATCCAGGATGAAAATATTTATAATCTATGTTAATTTAGTTGTCTTGAAAAAGATAAAGAAGGATGAGTTAGAAAGAGAGTGAAAGAGAAGTAGAAGGATTATTATAAGATAACCATTTAAAGATGTGGAGAATATTATTTAGCGTTCTTCAGCAAAAGAAGAACAAATGAGATATATATTTGCATACATAAAAGGATAGGTATTATAAGGATTAAGGGACTTGGTTCAATCCTAAACCTGGATTGATACTTGATTGTGTAATTCATTCAGAGTCTAGTTGCCTAAATCAGGGGAGTCAATGGTTTTAATCCAAGTCTGAGGCCAAACTGTGTTGGGTGGAGGGTGGAGGAACTAATATATAAGTCCCAGAGTGCAAAAACCTAGAATCAGTAGCTCTAATGTCTAAAAGCTAGCAAAGTGGGTATCCAAGTTCAAGAAAAGAGACAGAATTTTCCTTTCCTCTGCTTTTCTGTTCTGTGTGAATGCTCAACACAGCAGATATTGCTCAACCACATTAATGAAAGCATGTCTTCCTATTCATTCTAGTGATTCAAGCACAATTATCTTCTGGAGATACTCTCAAAGACACAACCAGAAATAATGCTTTGCCAGCTCTCTTGAATATCTCAGTCCAGGCAAATAATTATGTATAAAATTAACCATCATAGCTTCACTCCTTGTGAAGATGGAACTCATACACACCACCTTAAACAATGTCTAATTCCAAATAAAGATAGTAACAGTGTCATACTTCTACTTACTGTGATACCACTATTCTGGGCACCACTGAAAATGCACTAATTCTTCTCTTGGAAAAGGAACTAACATTCTTGAAGGGAAATTTGTTCTTTTCCTGACATCTCATAACTTAAATACTATAATGTGATAATAACAACTCTTAAATACCAATATAAAGCCAAACATCTTAAGTTACATGACAAGGGAATATGAGAGGAAAGAAAAAAAATGTTTACTTTGTGTATGAATACATACACACTTATGTTTTCATAACAAAATAAGGATAAAATGCTCATGACAATTGCTGTCTTCTTGTTTTGTTTTGCTTTTTTGCTACAGGGGATTGAACTCAGGGGTACTCAACCACTGAGCCACATACCCAGCACTATTTTGTGTTTTTATGTAGAGACAGGGTCTCGCTGAGTTCCTTAGCACCTCACTGTTGCTGAGGCTGGCTTTGAACTCACAATTCTCTGGTCTCTGTATCCCCAAGTTCTGGGATCACAGGTGTGCGCCACCGTGCCCAGCTGCTGTCTTCCTTTTTACAACTAGTCACGTGGTCCTAGAAATTATTAATTACTACCTTCTACTGCCTATTCTGTATCCCTGTTGATTTCAGCCACTCATGGTTTTATCCTTGTAGAATGACTGAAACCTGAAGGATCCAAGCCATTCATAGTCCTGCCTAGGTTGAATTATTGTAGTTTTTCAATAATATTAATCACAGGACATGGTAACTCTAAGAGTATCTCCTGTATTCCAGACATACTCTTTCTTACTTCCATTGTGGAATAGTAGTCAAAATTCCCCTTGTAGTAAGGATTAATAATCCCATCTAAAACTGAGTCTTTTCTTGGCCTGTTGACTCAAAGACATGGAGGCTCAAAGGGGCCATATGCCAGTCCTAATTGCTAGCTTAATGGAATTATTATTGTGTTTCCTGATGAAAGCATCTCTTTCTCTGTAAATAAAATGTATAGACCAGCAGAGCATAAATCTGTAAGAACAGGAGCAAAATATTTCTCTAGTGGTTTGCTAAGGGTAATGTTGAGTGATACTACTCCCATCTGTCCTCATGTTCCCTGGAGCCATAAACCCTGGATATCAGAGAAATAGCTTCCTGTGTTGGAAGATTATTCAGAGCATATTCAGCCTTACAGAGAATCTTGTGCAGCAAGACAGTGCTACCCTGTTGGTGCCATAACAGAGTCTTCAAAACAACATTCTACCATTCTAATTTTAACTACTCCAGAGTGATGTGTAATGTGAAGATCAGTGAATTTCATGAGCATGGGTATATTCCTGCACCTCCTTGTGAAGCAAGTTCTTTAGTCAGAAACAAATGTCCTGTAGAATACTACAATGGAAGATCAAGAAAAGTGAGTTGGGCTTTATTAAAATTATTCACAGTGGAAAGATTAAAAACCTATCTTAATTAAGTTGGCCCTAAAAAGGATGAAGAATGGATTAGTTTGAAAGAAACAAATGTGGTAGTATTAATAACATCAGGTAATCATTTAGAGATTAGGAATATGGGAGAGGTAATGACATGTTTGTATATGAAGAATATATAAGGTATAAAAAGGTTTAAGTCTTGAAGCATGTGTTTAAATCTGTATCAATACAGAAAGTATCCACAGCTCTAGTGTAATTCTTTGTAATGTTTTCTAATAACTACCTTACTCCCTGTTTGAATCCTCTTGCTCACAATGCAAGAGCATTTGTAATGATATGTGAAGTAGATGCAGGCTGGCAATCTCTTAACTTTAGTAATTTCTGAGAAGGGATAGGAAGATTTGCCTACCCCCTCTCATCATACTCTCATTTGGACAGCACTCAGCTAAGTCATGGGATTTTGGCAGAGGTCTTTCTTATGTGATTGATGGAGTGCCTATGAATCACCACAACATGCATCTCTCAGGGGTCTCTTTTTTCACCTAGTTCACTTATATACTTTGCTCAGGCATGTAAATGTTCATGGTAAAAAAATTACTTAGCTAGCTGGGCGCAGTGGTGCAAGCCTGTAATCCCAGCACTTAGGGAGGCTGAGACAGGAGAATTGTGAGTTCAAAGCCAGCCTCAGCAACAGTGAGGTGCTAAGCAACTCAGTGAGACCCTGTCTCTACATAAAACACAAAATAGGTCTGGGAATGTGGCTCAGTGGTCATGTGCCCCTGAGTACAATCTCCAGTACCAAAAAAAAAAAAAAAAAATTACTTAGCTGATAGTTTTTGCATACTCTGTCGAATGCATCACTGTGTTAAATACATGACCTTAACATTTCTGTATCATTGCTGTTTGAATATCTGTAACCTCCAAAGAAAAAGGAATTAAGCCTAATTATTTTTCATTTATATCATTCATTGCTGCCTCCTAAAAATATTGAAGTTTAGTAAAGGTTTTAGTGTTAATGGAATAATTTATCTTTCCTAGGGTGTATCCCATTCAACTGAACCAAGAAAAGCATACATTGTACTGGTTTAGGGAGGATGAATGTAATTCCATGACAAGTAAAAATGATAGGAGGAATAAAAACCCATCCATCTACCTAATGACCAAACTTCAGTGACAAAGATTTGATAATTCTAGTAGAATTTGTTAGTGGAAGAGTCTTTCATTTTAAAACATTTTAAAAATTCAAGGAAGTCTGACTACCTCTGTTAACTCAGTAGCATTGAACCATTTGAAGCAACCTCAGTGGAGAGAAAAAAAAAGACACATTCTATAGTTTCACTTTATAACAAATCAAAAGATGATTTTCTGCTAGTTAAATTAGTTCAAACTTGGTTCTTATTGGTTCCAATATGGCACACAAATAGAAAATTTAAATCATATATACACACACATACTATACATGACTTGATATCAAATGTTGTCCAGATGTGTATCTCTCCACTGAAAAATAATTATTCTTTATGGTTATTATTTGAAATACTATTATACTCAGTTTTCTGAATGTAAAAACTTCTAACCAAATGAAATGGGTATATAGCTAATTAAAATCATTTTATTTTATTGATACAAATTTGAGAAGTAATCATTTTAAGTAGTCTATATATAGTTTTTTTGTTTTATTTTACTTGCACTTTAACCACTTTGTTGAGATATAATTGACATATAAAAAGATGCATGTTTAATGTATACAGATTGATGAGTTTGGAATAAAGATACGGCTATAAAATCACCTCAACAATCTATACCATAAACATATCCATCAGTCCAAGTTTCCTCCCCACTTTCAACTTATTACTTTGTGAAAATAACAATTAACATGAGACATACCTTCTTTACAAAATTAATTTTATATTAGACAATTATTAACTATGGGCACTGTGCTTTACAGCCATCTCTAGGACATGTTCATCTTGCATGATGAACTGAAATTTTGTATCTTTTCACTAATACTTACCAAACTCCTTAGGATATTGGAATATGATTGGTGAAGCCACTATGGAAAACAGTATGAAGAGTTCTCAAATAATTAAAAATAGAACTATTGTATGTATCAATCCCACCACTAAGCACATAGCCAAAGGAATTGAAATGAGGTTATGGAGGAGATCATTGGAAAAACATTCCAACAGCAGTATTATTCACAATAGTGAAAACATGGTAGCAAATTAAGTGTTCATCCATGAATAAAGAAATGATAGAATATTTTTAAGCCTTAAAAGAAAGGAAAATCCTGACATTAGCAACAGTATAGATAAACATAGAGGACATTATGTTAGGTTAAAAAAAAGTCAGACGTAGAAAGACAGATATCATTGATACATATTTTATTTTAATATCAATGTGACTGAACCATCTTATGTCTAGAAACCACTTGGTAAAAATTTTGTTGCTGCATTAAGACTTCTGATAGTCACATGCTCATTATTAGGAGCTCTGAATAAGTAAAAAAAACTCAAAAGAAGATAAAAAGTAATTGCTCATTCTTAACACTTCATAAGCCTGTTCTACTTAGGATAACATATCTTTTCAAATAAAGGAAAATTAAAAGTACAATATAACTCTGCATCCTGGTCTGTGTAATAATTTCATCTTCTTCAGTTCCCAGAGTAGAACAGTTGCATTGGTTATTCCAATGACTTCTACAAAGCATCTGAATGTTTTCTAATGAAACCTATTGGCACACATTATTTCAAGTCAAGCTTCTGAGGGCTACTATTGTGATTGTTCTATGCTTATTACAAACATATAGTACCAATTGAATTTAGTTATTTTGCTAGACACTAAGCTCTAAGAGAAAAAATACACTTAAGTCACTAGTTTTTGGTATATATCAGAAATAGGATGCTTAGAATTTCCTTTATAGAGCTTTAAATCATAGAGTTTATTTTGTTGGTACCACTGAAATACTTATGGAAGGGACACTTTCTTATTTTAGAAAATGTAGTTCTCATTTTATCATTTATATTTATGTTCCAGTAAACTTGCTTTCTCCTTTGATTTAATTTTATCCACTGAAATATTGCCTCTGATGTGCTTTGCATTTCCCTACCCCTCTAGATCTGTCCTTACATGTTGCACAACCACAGATTTACTCTGGTGCTGTTAGCAATTTCTGCCACCAGAGAAGTTTTTTTTTTTTCTTTTTTCTTTTCTTTTCTCTTTGGTTCACTTGCAAAGGTTTAAGAGAAACTGAGCTACATTTCAGTTCAAACTCATGCATCTATCCTATTAAATTAATTATTTCTTTCAAAATTCAATTTCTACAACTAAAAATGAGTAAACATTTTTAGTTTATATTGTCATTCTGAGGCACATTTTACTTATCCTCATACTGATGGCATTTCACTTCACTTAACATCTTTTACTTGTGTATTTAATTTATAAATGCTATTTGCATTCATAGATTTCTGAGGTCATCAAGTCCAATGACTTCAAAAGAATGAGTATCCAGCTTTATGCAGCTAATCAATAGGAAAGTAGCATTTAAAATATAAAGTTCAATTTTTTCCAAAGCAGGAAAACTTTATGAATCTAAGTGCGGCTGCCACTCTGCCACTTCTCATATGTAATTTTAATGTTGGACTTTTCCCATTTGTGAAAACAATATCAAAAGAATGGCAATTCAGTACTTTAAGACATACTTACTCAAGAGAAAGATTTACCCCCTACTACATTTTTACATAGGCAATACAAATGATACTATAAAAGATAATAATAGTAGTGATAGCAGCAATAATAATGGTGAGCTCATGTTGGGAAGGACAGGAAGTACTCTAGGGAAGCAATACCCAAGTCACACTGATGTCCAGTGTGGGGTGATGTGAAAGCCCAGCTGAAGGAGGGTCCCATGACAAGCCCAGCAGTATAAAGAAATGACAAAGCATGAACTGGTTCTCCTTAAAGCCTCAGTTTGTGGCTCCTTGCTGTCTACTATCATGGGCTAAAGCAAATCACCAGGCCACACCTACTTCAAATAGTGTAGAAAGTGCAAACCTACAACTCATCAGGAAGAAAAAGTATGACTTTTTCTATAACTAATAATTTGAGTGACTTCTTCAATCTCTACATCAGCTTTCCTAATAAACACCATAAATCTCCTGCCTTCTCTTCTAAGTTTTATTTCTCTTATTTTCTTGAGAATTCTGATGTGAAATTATATTTTTGTTTTAGAGACATAGAGAATATAGATACAGAAAATGTGGATGCATGCTTATTCAGAATGTATGAACAACGAGGATAAAGGCTTTATCATAAGTGCCTTTATAGACAACACATATTGGAGTCAGTCCTTACCCTCATGGAACACCTAGGAGGTGCACTCACCTGACCTTCCTTCCTTCTTTCTTTCTCTCCTTCTTTTTCTTTTCTTGTAAATCTATTTCCAGTACTTACATTATCACCTGGCAAATAGAACATAATCCATATTTTCTATGTGAATGAATGAATTATATCCAGTTTAAAAATAAGAAAATTGAATCCTAGAGGTGGTAAGTAACTGACATATAGTAGCTATGATGGAGAAAAGCTGTAATTCAGAGCCTGAGATTTAAACACTCAGCTGTATAGCTTTTCTTATTTGGTGATTATATAGGTTAGTGGGAAAGACATAAATAATTATGAGGTAGCATGAAAAATGAAATAAGAGAAACATTACAAATTACTATTGAATCACAGAGGGAGTAAAAATAACTATCTGGTGCAGTGGGTTTAAAGGTGACAGAGAACAGTAGGAAGGGAATGTTTTATGGAGGAGTGCAGGGCTGGACTTTGTGTTAGGTCTTGAAGATATGTTCACTAATTTATTTGGAATTACTTCTTTGCCTTTCTGAGAAAAGCCAGGCATTTGCCAGATACTAAGGATACAAAAATGCCTAAGACTAGAGAAGGTTTTGTCTCTCAAGTGCCCTAATTTTATGAGATATATGCCAGTCAGACATACACAGACAAAATCACTCCTCAATGAGGGGCAGACAGTGTTATCTTCAGTTTTTGGAGGGATAGCTATGAATAAAGAAAAAAAAATGTTTCAGTTGATTATAGTGAGCAGATGTTGATGGGATCACACCTGAAGGGAAGGTCTTTGGAGGTTAATTCCAAAGATTAGCCAAAAGATAACCATGGAGGAAGAAGAATCAGGGTCTAGGACTGTCACATCACTTCTTCTCTGAAGCATGCCGAAGTGATAGTATTCCACATTGCTTTTAAGCAGTGCTGGAGGGGAAATAGCTCATCATAAAATAGACATATAGCAAGAATACAGAAAGGAAATACTTAAACTATAAAAGATTTAAATATATTTAGAAGGCTTATACTTACTTCCAAAGTAAATGGCTAAAATGACACATTCATCAATAATATATATTGATTACCTACTGATCTCAAGTCCTATTTGCTACATTTTAGTTTAGAGACAATACAGGTTGTATGAATGACACATAAAGGCACATGTAGATATTCTGAATGCAAAGTGAATGGCAAAGTCACTAAGTCTATTCATTCACAGGAAGGGGAGACATCTGTGGGATGCTATGGATGCTGAGATGAAGCCAATAAAAAATAAGGAGGAGACAATAGGAGGGAGGAGTTACACACATGTGGTTATATCATTGAGGATTATGCTTTAACTGCCTATAATGAAAAAGTACAAAGTAACCAAATCCTTAAAGGAGATAGCGTTTATTTACCTTACCTAATATCTTCCCAAGTTCTCTATTTGCTCTGTAAAAAAAAAATATATATATATATATATGTATATAATTCCATACTCAAAGTGTTAATAGTTGAGAAATGCATAATAGAGCTATTTACAGAGGCATCGAGAAGGTTAAGAGCAATAAAAGATGATGATGAAGATTCCGATTACTGGCACCAAGGGAAAGCAGACACCACTTTTAGGCCTCAAGGGGTAAGACAGAAATGCTGTTATAGACTGCATGTATGTTGTGATTCTATATCACTTACAACCAGAGAAATGAAATGTTATTCTCCATCTGTGTATAATGAATCAAATTGCATTCTGATATCATGTAAACCTAAATAGAACAAATAAATAAATTAAATATGGAAAAATAAGAAATGCTGTTATAGGAACATAAAGGTGGTGGCAATAAAAAGGAGCTGTGAACTTAGCTCATCAGAAAGAAAATGTATGGAATCAGTCTTTGTTGCTTCAGCAACACTGGCCAAACCCAGCTAGAAGCTAGGAGGAGCCCAGCTACACTTGTAGCTACTCAGAGCACAGAGCAAAAGGAAGAATAAATATTGAATGGGAAGAATACGCAGCATAATCAATTCATGCTTTTTTTCTTTCAGTAACTGTGATTATCTTTATTCCATTTTCGTAAGTTTGGTCCAAAAAAAAATCATTTGATGTTCCTTGTTGAGGCACTCAGAATTTACCAGAATGTGTTTGTACATAAGCCAAGAGCTGCTTTTCAAATGGAGTAGAGATGATGGCAGGATAAGGCATGGATTTAATCCCATATCTGTTCTCTATTCTGTGATTCTGATGTTTAGACTTGCAAGAAACCTTATCAAGCATCCATACCTAACTCAGTATTCAGTCTTTTTTTTCTTTTTCTCTCCCTTCCTTCCTTCCTTTCTTTCTTTCTTTCTTTCTTTCTTTCTTTCTTTCTTTCTTTCTTTCTTCCTTTCTTTCTTTCCTTCAGTACCAGGGATTGACCCTAGGGGTTCAACCACTAAGCCACATCCACAACTTTTTTTTGAGACAGAGTCTCGCTAAGTTTCTTAGGGCATTGCTAAGTTACTGAGGCTGCCTTTGAACTTGTGATCATCCTGCCGCAGCCTACCAAGTCAATGGTATTCACAGTCTCTTTTAAAGTTGTTGTGTTTGCTGGGTCCTAAGGCTCATACTTTAATGAAATATTTACTGCAGCTTAGATCTGCTGTTAGGCTCAACTCAAAATTGGAGCCTTATGGAGCATCTTGTAAATATATTAATAAATTAGAACTAAATATTTGGTTTGATCTAAAATTAAGAGATTATGCCTATTACATTTTAGAGGGCAGTTAAAAAGTGCAGTAACATGTCTTTCATTTGAATGGGGGAATCCCCACGCAGCCCCAACCTAAGGTATCCACAGAAATTTGATGGATTTTGCAGGACAGCATACATTCAACTAAAGCAAATACGTTGCTGAAAGCTTCCTTCTTACTTGCTTCAATTAGAAAAATATAACAGATCAACATGTGATATATGCAATATTAAAAAAAAGAAATAAAGAAATTTCATCCATACTAGATTATGACAGAAAGCAAAAAGTTGACATAGACCTGAAATTAGATGGCAAATAATGTTTCTGTCACCAAGATATAAAGACAGAATATTTCTGATTATGTTAACTGGCTGGAAGTTAAAGATAGATGTTTTCCATGGTAATAGCATTCCAGGGACTATTGTTTGAAGACGTGCCTCATAGGTCTCCTTGACGAGTTGGAGTCCTGAGAGACAAAAAGGGGTCTTTGGGGAAGACAAAGGGGGGTCTCACGGGATGAGGTTAAGAGTGACGGTCTGTGGAGTCACTCCACCCAGACTCCGGGGGTAGGTAAGACTGCTCTGCCAGAGCAAGATGCAGAACCCATTTAATCGAGGAAGTACAGAGGTTTATATAGGGTCCTTGGACCAATCATGGCCCTGAAGTTACAACCAATGAGGCGTGTTGTGCTGGGCATATGTTTCATCATCATAGAATGGGAAAAGAGGGAAGGGAGGGGTTGAAGTTATGGGGAGTGCTCCTACATATCCTCATTTTTACTTTTATTTGAAAGATCAGTGGGGCCTATATGGCCCATAAGTAAGCATGTTGGAGGGATCTGTGATAATTTCCTCATAGGAGAGAATCATTCTGCTGGATTTCCAGACTCCTGCATGCTGCGTATGAGAGAGGGGGTTGCAAATGAGACTGTTGTCTGTCTTAGGTTGTGCTCTTCTGAGCATCTTACCCGTCATTGACCAAGCAGCCCATGCGAATGAGAGGGGCAAACGAGGCTGTGCCTGTCTTGGGTTGTGCTCCTCTGAGCATCTTACCCGTCTCTGGCTAGCCAGCCCGTGTGCATGTGCCCCGAGATGAGCTCTCTCCCAAGAGAATGGGTAATGGGGTTGGGAGGGGCTGGAAGGGAAGGGGTTTGGGGTTAGAGTTGGCTAAAGATGTAAAGCTTTGCGTTTCTAGTGAAGGTGAGGTGGGTGAGCTTCTTATATGTTCTTGAGGGCTGTGATCCATGCGGCAGAAATTTTCTTGTGTTTGGAAGGTGCTTCTTTTTTCAGTTGAAGAGTTATGTTATCTACCCCAAAGAGGCTTGGATGAATATTCCTGGCTGGGATCCAAAGGGGCTTAGACTCTGTGGGGGCTAAGACACAAGCATAGCCTTACCCTTGTGTGAGCAGAGGATCTGGGCCCTTCCATTGAAGGGTCAAGGGGTATTTCCATCATACCAAGGGAAGAGAGGTAGGAAAGGTAAATGGACCCCAGTATCAAATTGCTGCATTGAGGCCTTGTTTGTCAAAAGTAATGTAGTTGAGGGTAAATAAAGCATCCAACAATCTCAAAGAAGGGTTCTTTTTGGTAGAATCAAATTTCTGAAGCACCTACTTTAGAGTGCGATTGGTTCTCTCAATGACTGCTTGTCTCTGAGGGTTATAGGGAATCCCTTTGGTATGGGAAATTCCCCAGGAAGTTAAAAATTCCTTCAATCTGAGGGAGACATAGGCCGAGCCATTGTCTGTTTTGATTGACTATGGGACAGCCATGAATAGCATTGTTTGCTTTAGAGCCTTAATCACATGGGTTGCTTTTTCCCCTGCAAGGGCAGTAGCATACACAAGGGAGGAATAGGTGTCGATTATCACATGCACAAATTTAAATTTCCCAAAAGTAGGGATATGAGTGACATCTGTCTACCAGAGGGATTTGGGTGTTGACTCATGGGGATTGACTCCCTGTGGTTGGGCTGGACCCAGTGGTAACAATAGGCCACAAGAGGAGCATGTATGAACCGGATGTTTGCATTGTTGGAATGGAATTTCTGGCAATAGGCGATGAAGACTATGTACTGAGAGGTGAAACCTCTGGTGTAAGACTCTAGCTTATTCTAGAGTGGACATCATAACTTTAGGCAGACTTACAAGTTTGTCAATAGAGGCATTTCCTTCTGATAGGAAGCCAGGCAAACCAGAATGGGAATGGGAGTGAATGTGCATAATATACCATGGCTGTTGTCTTACTTCTAGTATAGCCTTGAGAGTAGCCATAGGCTGATCGACAGGACAGTCTCTGGAATAATTCCTAAATGTGGAATAAGCAATGGAAGAGCAGACCTTGACAGCATATATGCTATCTGAGATTATGTTAAGGGAAATGGTCTTATATCTTTCCAGCACCAGGATAAGTGCAGTCAATTCAGTTACTTGGACAGAATCAGAATGCCTTTGGACAAATTGATCATTTGTTATATTAGATCCCACTATAACATAGCCAAGATGATGAGTGTTGGTGTCTGTGAACACACAAGGGGCCATAGGAATGGGTTTGCTCGAGGAAAAGGCATGAGTGGTCACTGTCAATGGAAGATCTTGTAGGGTCTGCAGTAGTTTAGAAGGAGGGAGAGGGGAAGACAGTGACCCAGGAAATCCTTCCATCATTATCTGGAAGTCTAAAGAAGTTTGTAGGAGGAAGGCAATTTGTTCCTGACAAAAAGGTACGACTATGGTGTCAGGTTCCTTATTAAAGATGTATCTAGCTTGTTCTCTGAGCCTCACCACTAAGGCTATAATTTGTGAGGTAAGACTGGTGATTTTCTGGCAGGAGCTCCAGGGAAGGTGTGACCATAATAAAGGTCCCTCATGTTGCCAAAGGACACCTAAGGGTAACTTCAAGGTGGAAGGTACTATAGCTGATAGAGGAACAGCAGAGTTGAATCTTTGAAGCTGGGCAGATGTGAACAACTGATTAATTTCTGCCAGGGTACCTCTAGCTTCTGGAGTAATCTTAAGCCTTCTAGAAGGATGTTTGCTGCCTTTGAGCAGATCATAGAGGGGCTCAAGTACTTTTGGAGGCAACGGCAAAAATGGCCTAATCCAATTAATATTACCACATAATTTTTGTAACTCTGTCAGGAGATGTCATTAGGGACATCAAGAGAGGGTTTTCTAAGGGCACTGTCCTTGACTTGTTCAAGGTAAATAAGATTACCAACAAGTGCCTGAGACTGGGGGCATGTAATGTTACCCCTGCCTGATAGTGCATCCATAAAAAAATTAAGACCTTGTGTTATATTGTGACAAGCCCATTCTTCTACAAGTTCTAGGTAAGAAGCCTTCCACTGAAGGTATTGGGAATAAAGAAGATAAAATATATTTTTTAAATGGGTCAAATATCTTTTCCATTATCTCTAAAGTTCTTCATAGTGATACTAATCTCTGTACTACCTCTTAGGAATGTAGTATTGCTTTTGATTTACTATCTTTTAACTTAGTATCTTGAAGAAAAATACAGTAAAAGAAAATTATATAGGATGTTACTACAGTAATAACCCTTTTTCCTCAGAACAGAAAACCAATGAAACGACATGATATTTACTAAGTATACATCTTACTCCAACTATTTCAGGACTAGGTAAACAGAAAAAGTAATATCAGTGAATTTATTGTAAGTGACTTCATAAAGACTTCTTCTTTCACCTGATATCCATTAGTCCCTAACTGGACTGCTGGATCATATGTTTCACTCACAGCCAGGACACATAAAATCTGGAAATTTTTCTTCTTCTTAGTCACATTATTAAGAGATTATAGCCTCCAGAGAAAACATGGAGAAATATCCACATAAATAACTCAAGATCTTTTTGAGGGTCTTTCCCCAAAAGGATTTGGTCTCCTTGCCAAAACTCTTTTGAGTCTGTAAGAAAATTTAAGTTTTAGAGTTGAACAAGAGGGCATGAACCACACTATAGTACCTCAATTCTTATTTTTTTGCTCAGCAGACCTGGGATTTTTCTACCTACATAAGTTAAACAACATATTAAAAGTCTGAATGGTTATTTCACTCTCTGGGGTCCTGGGAATAATTAAACATGGTTATATATCTCAAGTTAATTATGGTAACTATGCCCACTATATCTGTAAAGGTTACATTTTACCACATAACCCTCATCACTCTGGGACACCAACATTTCCACTAGGGATCCTAAATTCATTGTAGCAGAATTCACTGCCATTTCTAGTTATAGAGAGCCCTGTGGTCATTTATATAAATTTTGGCCATCTCCTCAACAATGTATTCTTAATGTATGGTAAACAATAATTCATACAAGTTGACAATTTTATTGGTGTGAAAACAATCACCTCTTGGAGGAAGCGCTGATCCATCTTTCTGTAGTATGTTTTATCTAACTCTCATTCTGTGCATAGAGTCAATAAGGGATATTGAGAATAGATACTGTAGAGAATACAAGTCTCCTTATGATGTACTACACCAAGTAACATCATTTAAAGTTGTTTGGCTATTTTTGCAAGGTGATAGAAGACTGCCTGTCTTAGTTAAAAATATATATATAAAAAAAAATATATATATATATATATATACTGTTCATTGAAAGTGCATATAAAGATGTTTAATATGAAGAATGTAATCTGCTTATAATTTTGTGCAAAGTTAGAAAAATTATGATTGTAACAATTTTTTTCTATTTGCCTCAACAAATGTTTTCAGTGAATAGTGTGTACAGCTTCTGATAATT
>CM053406.1:59021834-59068191 GCA_028644305.1 Xerus rutilus
AGTCTCCAAATCTTTAGTTTTCACAATCACGCATTATTCCTGTTTACCCTTGGGCTGCATAAGAAGGGACACATCTCACATTTTAAGTTGGGAATATGATTTCAACCCAACTTTATCATCATATTTAGAGAGTCTACTTCTGATATCCATTACTGTATCACTCAAAGCCTTTGAAAGAAACAGGACAAATGTAAAGGGATAATTGATATGTTGTTTTAGAAGTGGCTATTTCATTGGACAGGCAATCTTGTTATAATGCTGTCAATAGATGTCACTCTCTTAGAGGAAAAAAAAACAGGATTTTTTAAAAAATGAAAGTGGTTGGGGTGGGGCAAAGAATGGTTGCAAGAAGCAAATATAAAGCAATATGAACATAACTCTAGCATCATCTTCTATGTCACCGTGTGGTTTAAGAAAGCCAAATGGGTTCCATCTATGTCACTTATTACATATTAGGCAGCATAGAAGCAGAAAGGGAGAAGTAGTGTAACCATCCCTTCCTTTAAAAAGTATTTCACAGAAATCCCAAACAATACTTATACTCAATGAATATGATCAGATGTAGACATCCCAAATAAAAGCAATGTTCTTGCTATTGATAGGAAGAGACAAACCTATGTTGAGTCAGTCAGTCAAAGATCAATCTCTTACACAGACAGACATTATCTTGCCTATGAAATATAGGTAGGCAAGGTCTCAGAAGAGGGTGGGTTAAGCTAAGAAGTTATAAGGAGAAATACATGATGTTTCCCCAATAGCAGAGCTTGAATGCCAAGCTAATAAAGCATGAGCTCAGTCTTCTCTTTCATAGACATGGAGTAGTTTGGAAAATAATATGTACTTCCCTGCCTACAGCATAAAAAAAAGTGATAGTCCTAAAGCCACCACTATTCTACTGAGCTTTCTATGGCTTCTCTAAAGTAGAATACTCACAAGGGCAGAAACCAACCTCACGTGAACTGTAACGTGTTTGGGCCAGAGTATCTTTCAGGAGGATGTCAATGCTGTGAGTCTTGCATGATAGATTTAAAAGCAGACCCCACCTCACTCCACTGTGTCATGCACAACAGACACCAATAAATAATCCCAGCACTCTGCCAGTAAATCTAGAGTAGCCTGAAAGACCTCCCACAACACACAGTCTAGAGAGCTGCTAAACAGTGGTTAGGGATTAGAAACATTGCCCTTCCAGGATGTATTGAAAAACTTTTGAGCTCAAATACTTCCTCTGCTATAATTGCTAATTATCTAGTTACTTAAGATACCTGGGCCTCAGTTGTTTCATCCCTAAAATTAGACTTCTGCTCTGTATCCAATGCAAGTGTTAGGAATAAATGAAGGGATTCATGCAATGTTACTAATGAACAGAAATGTTCACTATTAGTACTTGGCCTCTCTTTTCCACATTTTCTTTCTTTTGTTCTCCTTTTCATCTACATTTCAGTGTAATCTTACAAAATATTAATGCTATAATCTGCACTGCACTTCAAGGATTCAAAATCATCCAAGTGTTCTGACTATAAATATAAAAACCCTGGAGGCACCATTGTATGCTCTCATTTTATCCCAAAATAGAGAAAAGTTTATTAGAAAGATATAAATAAAGCATTTTGACCATATTGGAAAGATAATAGCTTAACTGTTTATGTTAAATCTTATAATATTAGGTATGTAAACAAATTGAAAATAATTTCTAAAGATCATGAATATTGCACATTTCCATTGTGTTTAAGAACACTATTTTGCAAATAAAAAATAGTTGAAAACTTCTAAAGAATTTCAATAATTGAGTTTATGCTCTGTGTCCTTTGGGAGCTAATGCTAAATTTGATAAGTGCATTATTTTTTTTAACTTCCTGTAAATATTTCCTCATTAATCATTTGAAAACAATTAACAGTGCCAGACAAGAAATATCTTTTCTTTTTTCTCATTCTTATTTACGATTCAAACAACCATTTGTTTGATTTCAGTTTTATTCAGTGATTCCAAATTGGTCAATAAAATGCTAATGATTACCAACATACTATATTTCTCACTTGGAGATCATCATTTAATTCTAACAAATGCCAGTTGGATACTTGTTAAAACAGCAGGAACTAATTTATATATTCAAGCTAAATAAATAAAGTTTGATTGCATATTTGTTCCACTCAGTTTTGATAACTAGCACTGTAAGAGACGTGCTTCATATAAATTACCTTGAAAATGCCTGATCACCACGTTTCATTGATGAAACTAACATGTCAAAGCACTGTTACGTAGTCCATATTTGTGTCCATTATTGATGGATTATAGACCTTAAAATTCACATTCAGAAATTCTAACGCAGCTCCATTCGACTCTGACAGACCCTCTACTAAGAATTTTCAGCAGTTTGTAAGGCCACTCAATCTTCTCCAATAATCTCCATGTGAAAGCTATGAACTCACTCCCAATTCAGTGATCTTCCTAAAATAAAAAATAGTCCTAGAACTTAACATAAAAGTAAATTGAGGGAAAAACTGAGTGTTTCACTTCAAACAGAATTTGATAGACCCTATACTTTAAAGCTTGTTTTGATTTCTTGGGGGAAATCTCTTGCACAAATTCTGTCCTGAATTGATTCCTAGTAAAACATTCCTCAGAGTTTATTTTTGAGAATGATGACCATTCCCTTATTTGTGACAAACTCATATAACTAAAACTCAATGCAGTCTTCCAGGCCACTAATTATATCACATCAGCAACGTGCCTTTTCCTTCTATTATGGTCTCATTTTGTAGCTTCATTATACAGTGATACACAAAGTATGTAAAAAGTTCATTTGCTTATGTTGGTGTTTTATCAAACATAACATGAGAAACAAACAATACAAAAGTTTTTATTTTTAAATAAAATTAATAATAATAAATAAATTTAAATAAATTTATTTATTTAAATAAATTTAAATAAATAAATTTGATATAATTTTATTAAAGATAATCAGCATTGATGCAGTATAGATAACTAACATCATATTCCTCTCATCCAGAATTGAAAACAACATCTAAGTAAAAGTGAAGATTTTCTGTTAATAATTTTAATAGGCTCAATAAAGATGCTGAATGATTTTCTAGTGGGTAATTATTCTTTACTATTTATACTTACTAAGTAACTTTTTATGTAACCCTTCTTCTGCAGAATCATTAATACTCAGAACCTTTTTACAAAAGGTTCTTCAATAAGATACACATTTAACAATTCTTTTGTTTAGAGACTTTGTATGCTTGTAAAGGATCAAATAAATTCTGTCAAAATGAAAAATGTTCAAAAAGAATAAAGTAAGCATATAAACTTTATACAGGGCTCTTCTTGACATAGTAGAAATAAAATATGCAAATTATAAAATAGCAGTACACACATAGAAAAGGGGCTGCAGTATCTCTTTATTGTAAATATTAATTTTCTATTAAATACAGTATTTGATTAAAATATTGACTACATTTCTAAATTCTAAATCACCAATGTTATCAGTGTTATTACACTTATATGCAAAACAATTAGTCTCAACTAGGGTGACTGTCCAGGTCAGACTGATGACATTATGCAAATTCCCAGCTGGTAGCCAATTAATATTCAGTTACTAATTAATCAAGATCTGTTTAGTTATTCAAATATAGAATGATTCATTTAATATGTATTTGTGTACAGAATTATTATAACTTATTTCTCTTGCATAATTTGGAAGTATATTGAGCTAACTTTAATATATAACTTAACAAAAGTGTTAATCTTGAAAGAGTTCAATCAAAAATCATTGAAGTTTATAAATGAAAAACAATTGAGCACAGCTATATTAAAGTATTTGAGAGACATAGAAAACTCCCAGGGTAAATTTAAAAGGTTAAACTCAGAAAAATAAATGTTTTTTAAAAGGTGAAAATTAACTGGCTAATAAATATATATTGAGCAGATGGTATATACTAAATACCATGCTTAAATCCAGTTTAATAGTAAATGCTTTACCATGTGGGTTCAACAGGCCCAAGAGATAGTCATTTACTCATCGGCAATTTAGTTGTTATTTTGTGGAATAGGGAAGAAATGAAAATAAAATCTCTTTCACTTGATGTTTCAGATAATAGTTAAAGTGAGCTCATAATGCTTTGTATTTGTGCTGCCCATAAAAAGACTCAGAGGCCAAACTCTAGCTCATACAGTGTTAGTTTATGCTCACTCAGCTAAGCACTGCTCTATGTTGTAAAATAGCTACCATTAGCTGACTGCCTATTATGTGGAAGAGTCAGTTTAGTGCATTATACATATTAGCAGTTCTAGTAATAGATATCTCTGCTTCAGAACTAGTGATTCTTAGTTTCAGAGAATTAAGCAAATTTCCTGAACTCATTCAGCTATTAAGAAGTGGCAAGTATGGAATTTCTCTCACAACACAGTTGATGCTGCTTCTGCCATATTTCAGAGTCACCTTCAGGACATTCAGATTTATTGAGAATAAAAATTTACCATAGAAATCTTGAGTGAATTTACATTTATAATCTGACAGGTAATAGTAAAACCATCCACACTTTGGCTAGTTAAATTCCAATGCATTGAAATTAACTTATCTTTTTCATTTTTCCAAATACAAATCATCATGTTATTATAACAGGAAAATAAGTAACTTCACTTCTTTTATAAACATAGCAATTTTTTTCTAGGAATAAAAGTATCCCTATAAAAGTATCTTTTTACTGTTTAAAATGTCTGTGATGAAAGTGAGTCAGTAATGAGAAATGGCTTCCATTTAGTTCTAGTTTATAATCTTTTATCTTTTACTCCTATACCAAAGAAAACATTCAAGTTTAAAAATCCAATTCAACTAAGCTACCATGTTAGAAGATAATATCTCTTGGATTAAAGCAAGACAAGACAGTACTCATGATGTTAAAGAAAATTAATAAGTAAATATAAAATGTTGACATTATAATTAAAGGGCAAGATAAAGCAGACATCAAAGCTGCCTTGAAAGCAATCTATTCCTATTTCCCATTTTGAAAAAGTACTTTTATTCTCTAAAAATATGAAATATCTATTATGTCCCATGTATTAACCAGGCCCTGAGAAGGTACTGGTGAATAAATAAAATGAGTTTAATCCTCACATGCATGAAACTTACAGAATTGAAACAGGTATGTTTATGAATAAATGCATAATGACAAAATATTATATGCTGTGAAAATAGATAATTATAAAATAATAAAAATAATTATTAATAATGAATTAATAGTCATTATAAACTGGGAAATCAGAAAAAACTCACAGAAAATAGAATTTCAGGTAAGCACTGGAAATTAACGTACCTTAGGTAGGTGAAAAGTAAAGAATAGATTTTTCCATCAGGACCCAATGCTGCACAGTGTTTTGCACATTTAAAAAATTAAAATAATTTATGGAATCCTGTAACTCTGGCAGAAGCTGGAACAAGATTATCTCTTTTCTATAAACAAAGACCAGGTCGTAAAGGCCATATTTGGTGTAGCTTATTAAAAATTTGTATGTGATTCTAAAAATAAATTAAGATATTTAAGCATGGAATTGAGAGAATATTATTTAGATGTAACAGAGTCACAAAAATTAATTGAAACTACAAAACAAATGTTCACAAAGTCATATAGAGTTATGTTGTTTGCCTATAATTTGCCTTTAACTTATTTTTATCTTCCATCCACTGGCCAGCAAAGGGGAAAATAACTAAATTATTGATTCTGTATAGTGAGTAATTAGGCTTTATACACAGTTCGTCTTGGTGTCAAATCTCTTTTAGATAAAAACATGCTATCTCTCTTCAAGCTTTCCTCCCCACTTCCCGATTCTCTCCTGAAGATATCATTTAGATATTTCTAAGCACTAGCTCATTAATTTCATGGGTCTAAGGGTTAAAGAAAGAAGTGCTATGGATCTGATTTTCTTCTTTTGCTGTCCTCCTTTTTCATTTTCTCTCCCTATACTCTATTCCCTCTTCCCCAAATCAGGATGAGACAGGTTTTCAAATTTTTCCCCCACTGTCCAGTCCTCCCACCACCTGGAAGGAGTACAACAGGAAACTCTATAAAATGAGTCCTAAAACCTTACCCTTTGTAAAGATACAGGTGAAAAGGAAGTTAGATAATCTTTTCTCAAAAAGTTTAGCACACCATTATCTTGCTACAAAACTCCATTCCTGAAAATACTAAGGATATATTTTCCATATCTCTCACTACAAATCTACAGAGCTCACTCCCTTGATCCTGAAGCAGACAGGTACTTCCAGAATGTTAGGACAAAAGTCACATAATCAGGAAGGCAGAAAAGTTCTTTAACAAATTTTAAATTATTAGATTAAGTTTGTATAATTTGTAAAAAATATCTAGAAGTAAGGTAAAGGAGGCTTGCCCTACAATGGCAGTAGAGGGGAGAGGGAGACACGAAAGCAGAATGGATACAGGAGGGTACAGGAGGATGGGAGGAAGTCTAAAGTTTTACCATACATGTTAATTAAATAATTTAATGTATTCCCCAATGTTTAAAAATTTTCATATTAATTATTTTTAAAATGTTTAAATTAAAATACATCACATTAGAAGAACAAGCATCCTCTTATCATTAAAATACACAAGGGATTTTAATTTTATTTTTTAAAAGCCTTGGGAAGATTGTTTTTAGTGCTATTCTTCTGATTTTATTTTTGAAAACTAAAACCAATATTTAGGTAATAGACTTCTGTGACTGACAAGAATAAAATATATTGTCAATTTCTTGGCTTCATTACTATGAAGTTCCAACATTCTCATTAACCTTATTTTATTTGTAATCACATTTCCCCATTTCTAATTATGTGAGGCACAAAATTAATTTTTATTTTCATGAAAATTTGATATGTTGAAGAATTCAATAAAATTTAATTCTATCACTTAATAATTCCAATTTTAAGAAAGAGAAATTAAATGAGTGGATATATATTCAGATGAATTCTATAAGATTCCAGGCAGATATTGGAAGGTAAAAATTTTAATATTAGATTAGAGTCAATAGATATTTATTGAGCACTTACGTGTTAGGTACTGTTCTAGATGCTTGAACTAATGACAGTGAATAAAACCAACCAACTATGTACTAAAACATGAAAATCAATATTTTTAATTTTTTAAGTAAAGACTCTACACTAGGTAATGTTTATCCTTATAAAGTACGGAATTATCTATTTCCACTTTTATTTTCAGACAACAGAATTCTTTGAAATTGAATAGTTACAAAGGAAATCAAATAGTATTACTTTTTTTTTTTGTAATAGTCATCATCATGTAAACATAGAAGAAAAAATTACTTTATACAGGATGGAATTAATGCCCTTCCTCCATGAAGATTGTTACTCCCCTTAGGGAGATATAAAATAAACAAAACAAATAAGTAAATTAAGCCAGGCATGGTGGTGCACACCTGTAATCCCAGATGACCAGAAAGCTAAGGCAGGAGGATCACAGTTTGAGGTCAGTCTGGGCAACTTAGTGAGACCCTGCCTCAAAAAAAAAAAAAAAAAAAAAATTAAAAGGTTTGGGATGTAGACCAATGGCAAAGTGCTTTCTTGGAATACACAAGGCCCTACGTTCAATCCCCAGCACTGCAATAAATAAATAAATTTGTCATATAAGTAAGTAATAAGTACTTTGTACCGAAATTTAGCAAATCAGGTGGAGCAGGAACTCTGTCCAAGGAGGTAGTCTTACTGGGGGGCAGGGCACTTCAGCAAAGATTAAAGGTGCTTAGAAAGGCAGAGAAAGCCTAAAGCTTAGGAACTAACTTCCTCAATGAGTCTCCTGAAGTTCAAGAAGTAAAATCAAGAATCAAAAAAAGGGATAGATTCAAACTAAAAGATTTCTTCACAGCAAAGGAAACAAGAACATGAAGAGAGAGCTGACAGAATGGGAGAAAATCTTTGCCATTGCATCTCAGATGGAGTATTCATCTCCAGGATATATAATGAACTCTAAAAACTTAACACCAAAAAACAAATAACCCAATCAATAAATGGGCAAAGGAACTGAACAGGCACTTCACAGAAGAAGAAATACAAATGGTCAACAAATATTTGTAAAAATGTTCAACAACCCCAGCAATTAGAGAAATGCGAATTAAAACCACACTGAAATTCTATCTCAAGTGAGTCAAAACGGCAATTATCAAGAATACAAGTAACAGTTAAGTATTAGCAAGGATATGAGGGAAAAGGTTCACTCATACATTGCTGGTAGGATTGCAAATTGGTGCAACCACTCTGGAAAAGAGTATGGAGATTCCTCAGAAAACTTGGAATGGAACCACCACTTGATTCAATATTCCCTCTTCTTGGAATATCACCAAAGGACTTTAAATCAGCATACTACAGTGACACAGCCAAATCAGTGTTTATAGCAGCTCAAGTCATAATAGCTAAGCAATGGAACCAATCTAGGTGCTCTTCAACGGATGAATGCATAAAGAAAATGTATATATTCCATATATACAATATATACTTAGCCATAAGGAAGAATGAAATTATGGCATTTGCCAGTAAATATATGGAACTGGAGACTATCATGCTACATGAAATAAGCCAGCCCCAAGAAACCAAAGGCTGAATGTGCTCTCTGATATGTGGATGCTGACATACAATGGGGGAAGAGGAGAATAGAAGTTAATTGGATTAGACAAAGGGGAATGAAAGGAAGGGAGGGAGAGATGGGAATAGTAAAAACAGTAGAATGGATCAAACATAACTTTCCTATGTTCATATATGAATACACGACCAGTGTAACTCCATATCATGTACAATTAAAAGAAGAAGAAGTTGCATTATATGTCTGTATAATATGTCAAAATGCATTCTCCTGCCACATATCTTTAAAAATAAATAATAAAATAAATAAACATGAAATAAAGTAAAAACTCCAGGAAAAGAAACCCAACTGGAAATCCCTGAGGAGCCTGTGCCTTGCCTTTGCATAAAGCAATGAGGGCTGGGTAGCATAGAAAGAATAGAAGCCAGTGACAGGACAGGAAGTGTGATCAGGAGGAGCCCTATGACTGGAACAGGGTGTCTCACTGCAGTGTCCATCTAATGTGCCACTGTCTGAGATGCAGACATATTATAGTAGTAGATACTGAAAACTATCTATACAGTTTGTGCTGAGTTCACCTTAAAAAATGTTTTTTCCTCCAGAAATGAGAATGATTTCCACTTATCTAAACTTTCAGCTATATATTACTGTTTTGTATGCACCAAGCTGTGTGTCAGTCCCCTAGTGTGTGAATCATACATAATTCTGGCCTTTAAACATAGTGATTCTCAAATCTCAAGTGATGAGAAGCACCTGGGTTGCTTGCTAAGAATGCACATTAGTGGGTCCCTTCCCCAGAGATACTGACTCAGAAGTTCTTGAGTGGAACAAGAGTCTTCATTTTAATAGACACCAATTCACTTTGATTAAGGTAGTCTGTCTACAGGATAAAATTTAGGAATTTAGGAGTCACAAACTAGTTAACAGTTTACACATTCTCAAACTTTTATGTACCTCTGCCTAAGAATACATGATCATAAATTTATAAGGATCCATTTGGGTCTTTATTACTAGTCTTCTTAGCTCGAGAAAGTTAAACTGATAAAGTAAAACCAATAATGAATGCCTTCTGATTTAGAAATAAGGTGAGTTTTCTGAGAGAAAGGACATAGAGAGTCAGAGAATGAGATTTAGGAAATATATGTGGCAAAGAAGAAAATGAGACAATGGAAAGCACTGAAAAACAACCTTCTTTAGTCAACCATATGTACTGGTTTTCTTTGCATTGAATTCTCATAATTTTTTTAAACTCATAAAGAACTATGTGTAATAGGTAGCCAGAGGTTCACAAAAGATAGGTCCTTGGTTATGCAGGTAGGAAAAAAATGGATTTTAAGAATGAGCTTAAAATTCAAATCTATCTACCCTCCAAAGACATACTGCATCAATTATACTTTATAATGTTCATATAAACCTCTACAGATTTAGTGTAGTTACTACTCATTAATGGTGTGATCGTAAGCATGTTATAAAACCATTATATGCCTTATTTTTGCTGTCTATAAAATGAGGATAAGAATGGTGCTAGCCTCATTGAAAAGTTCTGACCACACATACTCACTCACACTCACACACACAGTGCTGAAATGTGTGCATTATACCTGATACAGGCTTTGTGACATATAAAGCTTAGCTATTATCATCATCATCTTTTGTGGTGTATAATCATTCTGCATTAGTTCCTCTGCATCTGTGTTCTATCTGCTTTTCCAAATTATGCTGCTTTAACGAAGAATTTACCTTTACCCTAATTAAAAAATAAATTTTATACCACACTCATACTCTTGTAGAAAACAAGTTCCCAACACCATAGAATAAAATGAAATATTTCTATGTGTTTAATTCAGTGTCAATATTTTCATAGTTGTCAGTATTTTCATTCTCTGACTCTCTATGTCCTTCTTTCTCTCAGAAAACTCACCTTATTTCTAAATCAGAAGGCATTCATTATTGGTTTTACTTTATCAGTTTAACTTTCTCTAGCTAAGCAGACTAGCAACTAGCATTACTAGTTGTAATGCTTTTATATAAGATAGCGTATAAACTCAAAGAATTGAGTAGGGTTCTTCTCAAATTTTCTTTTTTGATAATTTGCAGTGAGACATTCTGATTGACCATGGAAATTTTTCTAATTTCAAATTGGGGAATTTTCTAAAGTAATAATCTTTGCCCATTAATCAAGCAATACTTAGCATGGTTTTCAGTCATCCTGATGAATGATAAGTGCCAGTTGTCTAGTCCAGTTGTCTATGGGACAAAAACAACTTAGAATTGCCTCCAGTTGAAAGAATATATGAAAAGGCAGTTACTGTAAGACCAGAATGGCTTCATAACAGTACTATATATTAATAAATTTTGATTAACATGTAGAACACACATGCAAGAAATATTTTAGTAATTATTCAATAAAGAAAAATTACATCTTAATATAATTGGTAGTTATTTCTAGATTGACATTGGTTACAAACTTCTAAAATACATACTATACATTCAAATAATTTTGAAATCTTGTTAAGTACTTTTTAATGATGATGAGTACTTTGGATCCAGTATAATTTAGTGTTTCTTTCTATGATAAGTTGGTTATAATTATGACAATGAAAAATAGAAAATGATGTTTTACTCCATTTTTAACCATTGAATTTAAAAGAATTCTCTTGTGTTCCAGTACTGAATTGAAATGAAAATTTACATATATTATAAAAAGCAAAATTTAGCTACATTAGTCTTTACTTCAAAAAATTAAAATGATTGATTTACCCATTTCAGTACATCAACATAAAATGATTTCAACCAGACAGATCTTGTCTGAGTACTCTCTTGAACACTTACCACTTGGTGGCCTAGGAAAAGTTATGATTCCTGATCATTTCAGACTAACACATCATAATGCATGGAATGTCATTCTGATAGCACACAGTATGGTCATCATCATTATAGCTTTGGCATTAAAAGAGAAACAAAAGTATAATTTAAAGTTAAATTATTTTAATACTTATGCAATTAAAATAAGAAACAATTTCTTTAAAAATAATGATTTTTCCATTTTTGCTGTGTATATTTCTTTTCCGGAATCACATATGGAAATATTCAATGAGGATAATGTAATTTATTTTTATATTTGATATTTTCTGATTTTTACTAAAATCTTATCAGATTGCAGAGAAGAATATTCAGCTTGCTTTCATATAGAAAGTGTCGTTTACAAACCCAACTTCAAACTACAAAGCTGTAATCAAGTACAGAATCTGGTATACAAATCAGCTTCTGCCTTTACTCTGACAATACTCCCTGAGTAGAAGGAAGAAGCTTAAAATAAACTAGCTCTGATTGCCCAGAATAATTCATTCACAAGGCAATAGTCCCTATTTTTCCTTCCACTATAGATGAAAATCTTCTTAATAGTATTCTCTAGTCATTGAATAGCCATGTGCAGTGTATCTGATTACAAGAACAAAGAGAACACACACATTCTCGTCACCTTTCCAAGGGCGTGTGTGGAATGCTGTTTGTCCTCTGGACATTCACACACAGTACTGTATTTGAAATGATTCTCTAACTATTAATTTTGGATCCAGAATTTTCACCTTGAAAGATAAGAGATACACACATGGAATAAGCAAAGTAAAGGGAAATTCCTGAGGAGCAAAATTAGAGGCCTAAATATCAACTCTGGGTATAAAAGCGCACATACGTATGAATAGATGGCATACATTTTCATTTTTAGAATTCCATTTCCCACTAAAATAGTAAGAGAATCATAGATAAATAGCTAATTGAAAGACTATGGAGAGTCTATGGAGACTCTGGGCTTGGTGGTGCATGCCTATAATCCCAGTGGCTCAAGAGGCTGAGACAAGAGGATTGTGGGTTCAAAGCCAGCCTCAGCAATAGCGAAGTGCTAAGCAACTCAGTGAGACCCTGTCTTAAAATAAACTACAAAATAAGGTTGGGGATGTGGTTCAGTGGTTGAGTGCCCCTGAGTTCAATCTCCAGTACCCCCCCCAAAAAAAAGACTATGAAGAAAGAAACAACAAATTAATCCAGATTGTTTAATAGTACTAGAAAATTTGAAAAGTGCTCAAGAAATAACAGATACTTGTTGAAAACATATATGCAATTTCAGTACAATCATGGCACAGCACTTGCCTAGTATGCATGAGGCCTTGGGTTCCAATCCCAGCACTGCAAAACTATTTATATATATACATACACACACATATAGAATTTAAAAATAATGATACGTAATAAATAAGAATTTTTCAGAGAGTTTGTAGAAGGAAAATCCCTGGCTACAATTTCTAAGAATTCTGACTCAGGAAATGTGCTATGGGCACAAGAATCGGTATCATTAACAAGCATCCTGGGTATTTCTGAAACACATCATCAGCAACCTACCTGGTGAGAAACAGAAACACTTTTGAGTGTCCTCCCTGGGGAAGCCAGTTAAGTACAGTTTTTGAGCAGGAATAAGAACAAGAAGTTAGGACTAAGAGAAGTTAGAAGAAAGTTGTTTTTGTTTGTTTGTTTGTTTGTTTTTGGCCCCCCCAAAATCCCTCAGAGTTAACCATTCTTGAGAAGAAGGGAAAAAGCTATTCCATTTTGTTTTTACTCTCCAGAACTCAATAATGAATTTCTCCCAGCCTGGATTAAATATTTTAATTTAATTTTGAACATTTTCATTAGTAACTCCACAACATCTCCTTTCATAGCTGGATTGAAATAGAGTTTAAATGTGTGTCAGATATTAGAATTTATATCATTCCCTTTATATCAATTAAAAATATAAAAATGTAAAAATAATAAATAACAATAAAACTGACATTTAGAACTTAATTATTGACATTGTGTGACCTTTTTCTCTTATTTTTAAACAAAAATTTTTCAAGAGAAAAACGAAATTCCTATTTTTTGATACTACAGGTCACATTTCTCAAACCCAATTCCTATACCCAGGAGAAAACTACTATTCAGGGATTCAAATGTTCTTCCACTTCATTTTCTTTACATTTATATATACATCTATGGTAACAGGCAACAAATAATATGTTTTGTATTTATATAAACATTATTATGTTATGTGCTTCAATTGGGTATTTGATTTTGTCTTTCAGCTTCATTTTAATCTGTTCATGTCTATAAAAATAAATCTAATTTATTGAACATACATTTAAGACAAATCCTGTTTAAAACAATGTACTAAAGTTTAGCTTAAAACAATACACATATGTTATCTCACCATTTCTGTGGGTCAATGGTCCAGGCATCGCCTACCTGACTGCTCCACTCAGTGTGCAATCAAGGGCATTGGCTGGGCTTTGCTTTCCTTTGTAGCTTGGGTTCTTTTGCTGGCAGATCAAGCTGTTTGCAGAATTCAGCTCGTGGCAGTTGCAGGGTATAGACTCACAGATCCCTTCCATGTGAACCTCTTCATGTACAGTCCACAACAGGCAGCCTAATTCTTCAAGGTCAGTGTGAGTGTCTCCAGGTGTGTTCCAGTAGGACTGAGTCTTACATATACAAATCCTCATTTAGAACAATAAAAATGTTGGTGTAAGCTGAAACTATGTAGTCTGAACATTCAAGGAGATACTACAATTTTCACTATAGATATTCTGTGACCTTTCAAATATCTTGTTAAAATACTAAAAACTCCATTGCTAAGCAATTAAAAATGCAGAAAACAATGAAAACTGTAGTAAAACTAAAATATATCTAGAACTGTAATTTCAGACAGGGCAAACATTCAGAATTCAAGTGTCTTATTTCTCAAATTAATCAAAGGTAGTTTGAATCATGCTTGCTCTCTTCTTATCATAGGGAGTGAGCATCTTTTCAATGCCTTGGAAAATTATCTTGAAGTTTGAGTCAGCTTCCAACATTTTATCCTTTGCTTTCAGTATTATGGCATGTCCTCAAGAGTTCATTTAACACAAAGTGCTTTCCAACATCACTTGCTCTGGTCCTCTCCATCTTTTCAAACACCAATTTCCTCATTCATGTTAATAAATTTCCCTCATTAAGTTCTTCAAGGTGCATGTCTAGACTATCTTTTTCACAATCCCTGGGCAATTCTATCTCTGTCTTTCTGTAAGTTCTTAATGAGATTGCCTTCCAAAAATGACCCATCTTGTCAACATAAAATATTTGACAATCATATACAACTCAACCTATCATTGAAATCTGGCTGAAAATTTTACAGCCACATCCTCACTGACTCTAGCAACTTTGCCCAATAAAAAACATTAATTAACTTATGCAACTCCTGAAACAATAAAACCAACCTTTAACAAAAGCAAAGATTAATCCCTTAGCCTCAGTAATTATCTTTTTTCTTAGTGGAAAAATAACTTCAACAGTTTACCCTGAAACCTAAACAAACTGATTGGGATTTTTATTTTATTATAGTCTTTAATTCAAAACGGAAGCAAATCCTCCATTATCTGTACAATTCATACTAAAGATGGGAAGAGGACCTACAGTGTAAAAGGTAAATTTGGTTTGTTTTTATATATTGATTGCATTTACTCAAAACTGTTGAAAAAGTAGCTGCATGTCAGGATAAGTCTTGTCCTACTTTTGTTTTTCTGTTTGCATATTCAAATCTTCTGATCTAATCTAATTTCACTCCTAGTGTTCTGACTTTTCATTTCTTTGGTATACTTTCATCTTTGTTAGTCAATTTCCTCAATTGCCCCTCTCTATAAAGTGTTACAAGTTTTATCATGGGGAGACAAAGGCAATACAACTGCATGCTTTACTATCTGTGCCTGAAGTGAAGATACAATGTAATTTCCAATTTACCAACAGCCTCTAAAGGAAGTGACATAACTGGTCCCTGATCATAATGCACACCTCTTAGCTACATAATAATATTTAGGCTAGAGAAATATTGTTTGAAGTAGTGCCTCATGGGTCTCCTCAACGAGTTGGGGTCCTGAGAGACAAAAAGGTGTCTTCGGGGAAGACGAAGTGGGGTCTCACAGGACGATGATTTGGGGTCCCAGGAGATGGAAAAGGGGTCTTCAGGGAAGACGAAGTGGGGTCTCACGAGAGGAGGTTAGGGGTGATGGTCCGCAGAGTCACTCCACCCAGACTCTGGGTGTAGGTAAGACTGCTCTGCCGGAGCGAGAGGCAGAACCCGTTTAATCCAGGAAGTACAGAGGCTTATATAGGGTCCTTGGGCCAATCACCCAAGGTTACAACTAATGAGGCAGGCTCTGCTGGGCATGCGTTTCATCACCATAGAATGGGAAAAGAGGGAAGGGAGGGGTTGAAGGTATGGGGAGTGCTCCTACAGAGAATTTGCAGCAAACTTTGTATTTCTGCAACTGCTCAGTGAATATACCACGGCAATTTAAATTTCGATCGTGTAGTTGGGGTCTAGTAATATTTACCTAAAATGTACTAAATAAAATTCAGATATACCAGAATCACACAAAGCAAAGACTGACTGTATATTGGATCTTCATCACAAGAATTAAATTCTATCATCTCTATCATAGTTCTAAATAAGGCACAGTTCCCACCTACATCAAGGGGAGAGGATCACATAGAGCATAGCACCAAGGGGCAAAGGTCTTTGGGTCATTTTAGGATCTGCTTTCCATAAGCACTCATAACCTTGGTAGATTTTGTTTAATTCTGTAGCATTGTGCACTCCCAACTGAAGGACAGAAGATTCTTGCCCCTACAATTTTCACTGACACTTTGGCATTTTCAGACATATGTGGTTTACCAATTCAATAGTTGAAAAGCACCGTCTTAATTTAAAATTGTTTCCTTAATTTTCATTAAAAGTTTAGCAATTTTCATACAATTTTACCCATTTCAATTTAATTTTTTTAAAATTACATGTACCCATGTTTTATTTTCCAATTAAATTGATATTTTTTATCTTTATTCCTAAGATAATCAGTTTCCCTCTTCTGTATAACAGTTCTTAGTATACTATAAACATGTAAAATTTCTTCTCTCAGTCTGATTCAACTTATCTTTAATTTAGTTAGTCATGTCACTTACTGTATGGAGTTTTTAATTTAAATATATTAACCAGTCCTTCTCTTAATGCTTCTTTAAAAATTACTCTCTGCAATGAAATAAATGTTTATCCCCGCAGCATAAAAAGTAGATGTTGAAAACCTAAATCCCAATGTGATGATATTAGGAGGTGGGAACTTTAAGGGATAATTAAGTCCTAGGGATAAAGCCTTCATGTCATAGGATCAGGGCCCTTAAAAAAAAGGAACTCTGAAAAATTGTTCCCCATCCTTCCACTGCATACAAATACAGAAGTCTGCAACCATAGTTGTCTCTAAAACCTGATGATACTGCACACTAAGCTCAAACTTGTAGACTCTAGACCTGTGAGAAATCAATTTCTGTTGCTTATAAGTAAACTAGTTTATGGTACTTGGTTATAACAGCATGAAATGAATAAGATATTTCATTGCTCTAAAACCGGGTCTTTAATATTTTTTCACAAAAATAACAAAATACAGAACTAACAATTGATTGTTAAATCATAAAAAATTATAAATGTGTTGAAATAGTTTAAATGCTAAATATCAAAAATTAGCATTTAACATGAAAAGCAAACATAAAATTCAGAATTAAGATGAATCATTACTTGCTATATCAACTGCCTTTTCCATTAGAATAAATAATACATCCTGACAATCCATCCTTGCAATAGAGCATAGGTAGACATTACTAAAGACAATTTGATAATTTCAGATTTGGCAGAAAAAGACCATGAATAAGATTTGCCAGCTTTAGCATTATCTTGGCAAATTTATACCCAAAGATAAATGGAAAGTGCTACAATTCAATTTTAAAATCTCAAATGCACTAGAATAGCAATATTATTTTAAAAATTACCTACTCTGAAAGTCCATAGTGCTACTCTGAAATTTGACCTAGACAGTTTCTTCTCTTGAATATGAGGTCTGTTTTCCTTTTTCTTTTTCTTTTTTTTAATCCCAAGTAGGTCAATACAAAAAAACTTGAATTAATGAAAAAGCAAAAAGATTGAACCTTTTTATCAAAACAAGACATATATGTGCTACTATCCAAAATATAGAGATCTGTTTATTTGTACAGAAATAAAAAATGCATTTGTAAAACAAACCAGTCAACTTTTTTTGGTAGTTGACTATCATCTGAACTGATCTCTTTCTCCCCCACACACAAACATACACATTTTCTAACAAACCCTTATTCTTATCATTTTTTTAAATTAAAAGTCATGCAGTCTTAGCTATAACTCTTTTTGGTTTCTTCAAAATGGTCCTGGAAATAAATATTCTCCCAATTTGAAAATGTTTATACTGTCTCATATGAAACATATTCACACTTGAAAATTTATTTCTGGTATCAAGTCACTCAATATCAATAGGCAAAATGAATTGCGTATTTCAGCCAGAATCTCCCTAAGGAACTTTTTGACAAATTCAAAGACCAGAGACCTGATAAGGTAAGCCCAGGCTGCAAAGCCTGTCATGCAGCCTCCTACCTTACAGTTCACAGTTTATTCCTTGAAGGCAATAAATATGTCAACTTTGGAAAACCTGAATGAATATTGAAAAAAATAATCTTCACGTATACCACTTTCTATATCCACCTGTGATGGTTCCAGTATTTTTAAAAATTTTAGCCTCAGAAATTCTAAGATTATTTCTTCAAATCATGATAGAAAATTGTTAAGTAGAGTGTTTTCTATTTGGGTTTTCTTAATTTACCTTGTATTTCAATAACTAACATTTTTTGAACCAACATTTTAAGCTTCTTGTGCTGACTGCTCCAAATCCATTTCTCACTTTTTTTTTTCTTTTGTTCTCTACCCAGGGTACACTGATTAAAAAGACTGAACAGGAGGGCTCCCATGCCTTCTTGTGTTGTGTTGGGCCAGTAGACATTCCAGTGGAGGTAGAGGGTAATATCTGAGAATATCTGGTCCCTTAACTCTCCATGACGCTTGACCAAAGTCCCTGCACCAGGAAGACAGCCAGCTTGCATTCATTGGTTTGGCCCTTAGACTCCTTTCCCTACTCCCTTGGGCTGAAGTTTAGCAACAACTTGGCAGTTACTAACTCCTTGTTACTCCAATACTCTTTGTAGTTCGTTAACATTAACATTTTGAACTAAGTCACCTTTTCACAAATTTTTTTTCAAAATATTCTACTTAAATTATTCTGTGCCTTTATTGGAACTCTGATACATTTGTTACAAATTATTCTGTAGATTGAAAAATAAATATTTCATGTACACTCAAACACAATTTTTCTAATTCAATTATTCAGTGGTCAGTCATAGCATGATGAGTGTTTTGAGGCATTTTTCATGTTGCTCTAGTGTCTAAAAAGAACCTAATGGATTTAGATAGTATTTGACTAGTTGTATCTGGACCAGGTGCATGAATTAAAGGCTTTCATGCAGATTGTGGAACTTGGAAAGGCAAAGCATGTATGGGTAGTAAAGTACTGAGAACCAGAAGAACTATATGAGGATCCTCGGGAATGGTCAACCTTACAAAAAGCAACAGAGATTACGTGAGCAAGAGAGAAAGTATGGGTCTGAGTAGGGAAGAAGTTTTGCAGAATATAACAAGAGCCTAACTAATATAAAGTGGTATTTCTATGATATTCATCACAACAGAGTTTATCAACATAACAAAAAGAGGCTTGCATGTAGCCTGGTTGATTACAGGGCAAGATACCTACAAGGAAGAAGGAACATAAACCTTCTCCGGAGAGAAATGCCAAGTCCAAGAAGGAAAACTCCCTAAAGCAACTTCACAAATCAGTCTGAGGATTTTATGAAGAAACGGGTACGATTAGGGGCAGAGGTTTTGAGTCTTAGATTGATGGAGGCTTGGGTACTACTAATAAATATCACGTGGATCTTCTCATTGACTCTTTTAACATTCCTATGTACCCATATATAGCACTAATATGTCAGGGAAAATGAGCCATGTTTTGTTCTAGGCACTAAAGGCCCAGAATTATGCAGTATAGACAAAACAAACAAAATTTAAAACTTGCCTTTGTGGCAATGATATTCTAGTTGGAGATACTGAGACAACAGACAAAATCATTGAGTTATTTTTTTAACAAATTTCAATGGTAACAAGTGCTAAAGAGTGAAATGAACTGACAGGAAAAATGAGAAGGTGGGCACTGTGTTGACAGCTGGGAGAAAAGAGTACCAGGCAAGAGGAAGAGCAAGGAGGAAGCCCAGAGCAGAAATTCCACACTCCAAGAACAATATGGGGGCCAGTGCTGCTGAAGTGGCGTGAACCAGGAGGAGAGCAAGGGAAAAGAAGGCAGGAAGCAAAGGGGACTTATTAGATCTTGAGAGACCTGGAGGTTGTGAAGACTTTGGATTTGATGTGATGTGAGAAAGAAGTGATATAAACAGTTTTCAAAGAGGTTAAAGTCTGCTAATTGGCAGCCTTTTGTTTTTCTGAGCGTGTTCTGCTAGTTGAGGGAAAAGAGTAAATGTAGAAGAATATGGGGGCTATTTTTCTTGATGGTGTGGTCATTTCATTCACTATCACTCAAAGATATAATGCCAAGGATCTGAAAATCTACAGGGTCTCCAGAAAAATGTGCCAGACCTGAGAAAAGCATTGGCTTCAAAACACAAAAAGGAAATTGTGAAGTGAAAATTAATAAATATTTAATCAAATTTTAATTAAATGTCTGCAGATGCATAACCTTATGTCAACTTCATTAATTGTTAAAATTTGAATTCATAAAAAAAGTCATGATATATGAGAGCAATTTTAAGTTACCTTTTTTTTACTTTGCACATTTCCATGAGTTGCCATGATTAATACAGAACACTTGAAGTCAAATGTAATTTTATTATGAGTCGTTTCTAGCTAAAAATACTTAAAAAGCAACATAACAATAATTTTGTTTTAAATTCTTTACTGCAAAAAATCAATTGAAATGCTATTTGGGTCTTACATCTGAGAAAGGAGAGGTGAAGTGTCTGATGGGAGTCACAGAGAATCTTGGGGGAAAACTGAGTTATCTACCCAGGAGTCTTTGTTAGATGTCTTCATTCCACATTAAGTCTCCACCAAGAAATCTAAACTTGTGGGGTTAAGACGCACAAAAATGCTGATCCTGCTTTAAGGTAGAATTTTAGTAAGTTGAGAAGCTTCCCAGGAGAGAAATATTAAATATGGGTAGCTTTTAAACATGCTAAATGTTGACAATGGCCATGTTTTAAATCAAATAAGCAACAAAAAATAAACATGGAAGTTGCTGTTTTGAAAATGTTGTAAAGTATTAATTTTGGCTTGCAAAAGGCGAGAATTCAGTATGTTCAAGAATTATTGAGACATGTTTAAATTTGTAGATTGGCAGAAAAAACAAAGCATGTTACTTTAAAGATGAACATAAAATCTTTGGAAAGGGAATGATACAAATAAATTATGTAAAAAAATTTCCTGACCTTAAGTAAAGGAAGAGCTATCACCTTAGCAGTATACAATTCTATAAGTGAATATACTGACAGGAATAATTACAACAGTTAACAAGAGAGTAAAAGATAAAATTAGCTTAAACAGAAACTTCTGGCAATAAACAGTTATTTAATAGAATGTAAGTTACTGACACTATATTCAGTCATGGCAAGAATGGGAAGATTTGCACCAAAATTGGTATGCATTATGAGGCAATGATAAGAACTGTTGCTGTTATTCTAGTTCCATAGCTCAATGTACCAAACTTAGAATACCTCCCTTTCTTCTTTTTCAATAAAATTGAACTTCTCTCCTAGTCCAAAGAAAAAAAATAAGAATAAATCTCTGATTATTTGTTTGTTGTTCATATTTTATTTCTTATTACCAAAAATCTCCTCAATTTTTATCATTTTACATGGGATAGGAGGAGAAGTTTTACAAAATTTTATGCTCTTTTTCTTTTAATCCACAAATGCAGGATGTAGAAGTTCAGAAGAGGTCTTATTCCTAGACCAAATGCAAAGTTCAAAAGCCCATTAAATCACTGGGCAAGTAGAATAAGGGAGCATCAGAACTTACAAGTTTGGGATCAAACAACTGTGAGTTTAAATCAGAGCTTTGTTTCTAACTAACTAGCCTTTTAACTGATGTCTGTAAGACTCTGTTCCTTCTTTTGCAACTCATAGTATTTCTGTGATAATTATATATTGAGGTATATATAAAATATTAAATTCATGAAGTCAGAAAACTACACTGAACCTTTTATGTTCTGTTTACCAGCTGGTATATGTTCAAGAGGAAATTACAAGAGATACATTAAATCGTTTACATTTAGAATATTTACTGTAGAAATACTTCCATTATGAATTTTTTTAATCTATCCAGAACAAACTTTCTAATCAATAAACAGCACACATTCATGCTGAGGGGTAGGAGTGAAAGGCCACAGTGCCTTAACATTTAGGTGGGATGCATGTGATGGCCCATTAGTTACCTCCTCATTATAGATCTTTACTTTCTTTCTGAGCCCACTGTGTATCAGTCCTGTGCCAGACCTCATTTGAGACAGGTATGAGCCTCCAGCCAGAACCTTGACCTTCAAGAATTAGGAAATTGGAAAAACAAAATGTGACCCTGCTGTGGAGCAAGTGTCTTTGAGCTATTAAGACTCAGAGTTGTTACTCTCTGCATAGCTGCTTATTCCCTGATGGTGATCTGCTGCCCTGGGGTATTCCTTTCACTCCTCACTAGGATTAGTTATATTTAAACAAATTAATTCTAACATGTTGATCCAAGATATTATTAGGGATCAAATGCTGAATCTTGTACCCCTCCCATGCAGCTATAGGATATTTTGATTATGCAAACTTGAGATTCCTCATTTGTTCATGCTGGTAAGATGCTTAGACCCCATTAGAACTAGAGTCACAATTCACTGAGTAAATGAGTTAATATATACATAACACTTACACCCCGCATGGCACATTATTAACCTTGCATTAATATTTACTTCTAAGTGTCAAACAAAACAAAAACAACAACAAAAATATCAATTGGTATCGTGACATGATTTGGGGTAAAGAATCTCTTCTGACTTGAAAAATAAGTAAAGATTTTACTCAAATCGTAGTCATATGGAACACATGGCCATTTTCTTTTGAAAGTGCCTGCTGCAGGCCATGAATA
This sequence comes from Xerus rutilus, assembly GCA_028644305.1. NCBI lineage: Eukaryota > Metazoa > Chordata > Mammalia > Rodentia > Sciuridae > Xerus > Xerus rutilus. Next base: position 59,044,588 of record CM053406.1, read on the forward strand.
CCACTGAGAATTCCCACTTGTGCACAGATATAAACCCAGTCATGCCTCAGATACACTTTTCCCTTTTGTAAGTAACCTCAGCAAATTGAGAAGGTAACCCCAGAATTGTGTCGGAGGATAAATTGCTTTTTGTTTCCTTCTTTTAACTCCAGAAACACTTAGAATTTAGTATAGGAAAGTTTCAGAGGATTCATGTCATGACTTCTCATATATTTGGGTTAAGCAATTTGTGCTTTGGGTACTTAATGTGCTTAGGAGGGTTCAAAGAATTTAACTCATAGACATAAATTAAAATGTCTAACTAAGTACTTGACTTAGGCTTGTGATCTTAAGTAAAAATCTTTCCATTTGGATATAGTGTTAGAAGATTAGTAACCTTTGGGATTTAAGATGTCAATAGTGATAAATGGATTAAGAAAATGTGATACATCATATACAACCACAAGAATGAGAAGTTGTATTCCATGTATGTATGATATGTCAAAATACATTTTACTGTCATGTGTAACTAAAAAGAACACATTTAAAAAAAACAGAAAATGTGGTATACATACACAAAACAGAAAATGTAGTATACATACACAATGGAGTTTTATTCAGCCATAAGAAGAATGAAATTATGTCATTTGCAGGAAAATGGATGGAACTTGAGAACATTATGTTAAGTGAAATAAGCCAAACTCAGAAAGTCAAAGGTTGTGTGTTTTCTCATATTTTTTCATACTGGGAAGCTAGAGAGAAAAAAGGAAAAGAAAGTCGGCAGGGGAGGGCAGAATCTCATAAAAGTTAGAGAAAGATGGAGATCAATGGAGTAGAGAAAAGGGACCAGGGCGGGGAGTTAGAAAGGGAAAGGGAAAATACTGAGGGATGATATTGGCTAAATTATATTGTTATATTGTGTGTGTGTATAAATATGTAAGAACAAATCCCATTATTACATACAAATATAACAATAAAAAATATGGAAAAAATGAAAAATAAAAAACAAATTTCATATATTGAGTTGTTATCAAGAATATTTTAACTAGAAAAGTGGAATATTTTAAAAGAAAATAGAATATATTATCTACGTAAATGTCATTTCTAATGTTTGCAGATGTAACTAAATTGGAAAATGAACTAAAATTTTACTTACCATCCCCCTTAAAATAATAGTTAAAATTTACTAAACTAACAACAAATATAATAAAAAGTTTGCAAGAACTAATCTATTTTTTAAATTTTATAACTATAATAAATAGTAAATTAATTTTTAAAAACAGCCACAGTTGCTTTTGTTATCATCATTATTATCATCACCTGTATTAATCTGCTGGGGCTGCTATCAGAGTACCATAAATCAGATGACTTAAATTATGATAATTTATTGTCCCACAGTTTTGGAAATATGATGATACTGCTCAATATAAATTTTTAATTTTTTTAATTTCATTTTTTACTGGAGATTGAACCCAGGGATGCTTTGCCAGTAAACTAGATCCCTAACTCTTCTTATTTTTTTTTTTTTTTATTTTGAGACAAGGTCTCACTAAGTCACTTAGGGCCTCACTAAGTTACGTAGGCTGTCCTTGAACTTGCATTCTTCCTTCTTCCACCTCCCAAGATACTGAGATTATAAACATGCACCACTGGGCCAGCCTGAAGTGGAATACTGAGTTTATCTTTAGACTCTGTCAGCAAAACACTATTTCCTGGAAAGAAGATTTAACCCATCAACATTATGCTGCCACCAACTCTCAGTGTGCATTAATATTTGGGGTGGAGGAGCCTGAGGGACAGCTAAGATTAGAGTCTTAGAACTGGCAAAGTAGGAAACAAACATCTCAAGTGGTGAAAATGGAAATGGAGCTGTGCCTCCCATAGATCTACCCCATAGTTGAAAAGTGTGATGTGGGAGAATTGAGCATTCTGCAGAAACCAAGGAATGCACATAGTAAACTTCAACTTGGAAGATTAGCCAGCACCCTTTTTCCACTTCCAAATTCTCATTGGTTTTAATTCTGACTAAGATGTCTACATGCTAAAATTAAAATTCATGCATAGTGTTAGGAGAATGCCCAGAATACAAGTAAAAAGAAAAAACTGCTAGAATTAGAAGAGAAACCAAGATTTCGAATTCTGATAATATGGAAGAATCATAAATATCATCCTGCTTCAAGACACCCAGATGTCCTAGATAGCAGACAACAACAGGATTCTAAAAGCACGGTTTATCTCTTGAGAGGTCAAGGTATTCCCCCAGGAGTTCAAAAGCACAGAGAAAACTGACTGCCAGGGAGGGAAGTTGCTGCTTTCACTACATTAGAGATGCTCAGGTTAAAAGGTTTTGTTTAAAATGTTTAGTATGTCAATTCAACAGTGCATGTAGTAGCTTTGAAAATTACATAACCAACAAAGAGTAGAACACCTCAACAAAGAGTGGAAAAATTATGTATATGAACAAAACAACACAATAGCAAGGAGGACTGGAATGGATTAGCTTGCCTGGGACAGGGGTATGTTTTTTGAACAGTTGATAATATTCATCACAAAAAATCTAATTAGGGTGAAACGAAAACAAAATTTCAAAGCTCTCTTTATACTTAAGGTGTGCTCTAGAGAACTGATTGATGCTAATCCGTTCCCACATCCTGTTTAAAAATTAGCAAATCTTTGGTTATAGCCTTCATTCTTTCTCTTCTTCCTCCCTCCCTGTGTCTTCCCCTTTTCTTCCTCCTCCTTATCTTTGGCTAAGAAAATATCTACTTAATAAGTATTACTGAACTTCTGATTCTATCCCAAAACAAATCTGTGGATCTCTTACTTCCTCCCATGCCCCACATGCATCCTTTGCCTAGGAGTAACAAAAATCCAGGGATTTTTGTTTTCCCCCCACATTTGGTATGACCAAACATTTCACTGGGCTGCTCAAGAATCTCCCTCTTAATCAGGGACAACTGACTTTCCCATCTTCTTTGTTATTGCCTCTCTCTCTCTTACCTTCTCTTTCAAAAATTTAATTTTGCTTAAGTCTCTCAGAATTATAAGCCAAAATAAAATATTTTCTCAACATTACATGGGTCTCTTTTGCATCTATTCTCTTTATAATCAATATTGCTGAGAGCATAGCCTATGGATATTTTCTATATTGTCTCATTTTCAGACTTCCAACTCCCATCTATGACGTTACTTTATCAGTCTTAACTTCTTATCTATAACATGTCTCACACATAATCAGTAGTGACATCCCTGATGTTAAATCCAAAGACAAGTTTGATTGTTGAACTTGACTATGTTCTGTGTAGGTTTGAACACTAATATCGACTCTTATATCTTGATCTATTTCCCTTCCATCTTCAAACTATTTTGCTTTTATCTGTGTGATATTCCTGTTTCTTATCCCTGCGCCTCCCATGAAAAGAATTTCTCAAATTCCGTAATGAAAAATTCTTTACAATGAGATCCCTTTTGTATTGATTCTCTCCAGGATTTTGTCTTCTTCTTTTTCTCACATTATCACCAGATGATCTCATCCTTTTTCATAGTTTCAATGGTAATATATACATACTAATAAATTCAATTACTTGAATTTTCTCCTTATTTCAAATCAGATTAAGTTCAGTTATACTTTAGATATGAGGTGTCTCACAAAAGTTCATATATGAGACAATGCAAGAATTTTCAGGGATGAATAATGAAATTATGAGACACATGATCTAATCAGTGGATTAATCCACTGATAAGGATTAACTAGGAGGTAATAGTGTGCACTTAGGGTGTAGCAAGAGGAAGTGGGTCACTGGAGATAAGCTTTCTGAGGTTTATATTTTGCAACTTCTTAGCAAACTTCTTCCAGTTTCCTGACTGCTAATTCCTGAGCTGCTTTTCTTTGCCACATCATCCCACCATGAAGTTCTCCCTCACCTCAAGCCCACAGCTAAGAAATCAGTTGACCATGGACTGATCCTCCAAAACTGTGGATCAAAATAAAATTTTCCTCTTTATATCGTTCTTGTCAGGCCTTTTGGTCTACTTGGTTGTACTATAGACCCTCAGATGTCCTATATTAATGATTAGTTAATTATTCTTCTCATAAAGTAGTCTCTTTTATTTCTTATATTGAAAAAACATCACTCTTATCAAGTTTTCAATTTTAGAAGCGCAGGTATCATTCTCTATTCCTTCCCCTATTATCTATTCACAGATTTGAAAGTTGTGTGCTCCTTCATAGATCAGTGACTACGATAAGAACTGTGAAACATTTCAAACACTTTAGCCATCTCAAGACCTGAGAATCCTCCTGGCATGGTATCATATAAGCACTTGCTATTCTGTATGAGAATACATACCCTTAGATGTCTGTCCAAAAAATGGAAATGTAAAGAACATACTATTATAAATTTTGAAAAATTTGATTACATATTCATTTAAGTCTAGTGTTTATAATATTTTAGTCTCTTAAGAAATTCCATATTATATTTAACATCACTCCAGGTTTTATCATTTTTTTAAAGTGTGAAATTAATAAATTATATCATCACTTAACTAAAATAGGTGTCCTCAACAAGATTACATCTAGAAACCTGAATAAAATAGTATAGTTATTGTCATTAAAATTTTATGAAAATTAATAAAGTTATGCAAAAAGAAAAAGCAAGGAACAATAGTCAGCAATTTTATTTTAAATTCCTCCTTTTTTGTTATGCACAATCTATCTGAATTTACTCAGTGGAAAAATAACATTATGAGGGAAGCAAAAATAAGTTTTAAAAATGTGTTTCCTTTTAATTTTTTATTCTTTTACATATACATAAGAATTCTTCTTTTTTGCTTATCGCCTCACTGTTGCTGAGGTTGGCTTTGAAATTACGATTTTCCTGTCTCAGCCTCTCAAAGTGCTGGGATTACAGTCATGTGTCACCACGCCCACCTCCAAGAATTCTTTTATTCTAGAGAAATGTCTTGTATTTGATATAATGAGAAGTGCCTCATATTTGATAATATTTAATGATAATATCAAATGAGTTTGTTGTTGAATAAAAATTATAGTTTCATATTTTTACCTTTTTTATCCAAGTTTAATACAAAAAACCAAGAAGATGTTAAAGATACAGAGAGCATAGGTATACACAGCAAAGAATGTTCTTTCAATCCTTTGTCACATTGGTTGTATTGCATTTATAATACAAAAAAATGTTTAAAGTCACCATTTTCACTTTTGATCCCCTTATTCTCAACACTTAAAGATGTACTCTTGAATTTAATAAGATATAAATAACTTTAAAGCACAGTAAAATTATATTTGTCTTTTTTTGAAATTGCTTTACAACAGAATAAGTAGTAAGAATAAACAAAGATATTAACATTTTTAAACCCATTAGAGTAAAATGTACAAAAATAATAGATGTTTGTCAAACTGTAAAAGTGAGGTGAAAATGCTTAGAAAGTATTATCTGGTGCTGAACACTAAATGAAAAATGAAGTAAGAATCTATCAATACCACTAAAGGATAAAAATTCACAATATCCAATCCTCACCTTATCTGAAGTAATAAGTGAAGGAATTATTGTGCCAATCAGAAAATAAAGAAAGGTTATTGTAGAATTCATGACCTTCATAAACTTCCAGAAATCACAAGTAGACTCGGCTTTTGAATCTTGTGCCTGGTCAAATATATCTGTATTTTTTCTGTTTTAATCTTTTCTTTCACTGTCATTTTATTTTCCTGGGGGGGGTTTCTTCATTTAGTTACTTGAAAATATATTCCATGATCTATAAACAGGATAGGTATTTCTGTTCTTTGAGAACTGATGAGATAATTCCCATTAGGAGTGATTCTTTGATAGAGTAGATTTGAAGATTTGGGTAATAAACCTGCATAAAAGTTTTATATTTCTATGCAGTAATTTCTGGCAATGTGCAGATAGCCAGTATGTTTGGCATCATCTAGATTTCTTAAATTTTAACTCCTCAATTCAATAAAGTCTCCACAATCAGGTTGTGTGAGGAAATGTGATCACAACTGGGCCCATGAACTTTGATACTCTACAATAAAAAGCATGTTGATATAAATTGATGGATGTTCTCAATCTATGGAGATGTCTTGTGCTTACTTGATCATTCTACTGAACCAAATTTGTGGCTTGTGTTGTGGCTCAGTGGTAAAGTGCTTGCTTAGCACATGTGAGGTACTAGGTTCAATCCTCAGCACCACATAAAAATAAATAAAATAAAGGTATTCTGTCCATCTACAACTAAAAAATTTAAAAATAAAGAAGCCAAATTGGTGGCAACTTTTGTCCTAGTCAGATACTATGTTGGGTGCATTGGGTTATATTTGGTAGTAATAAAAATTATATAGGACTAATGTTATAATGACTAGTGTGTTTCCAAATTAAATTAAAAGATGCAGAAATTATTTGTGTAAGTGACTGCTACTTCAGATAATTTCAATTTATTTGTTTTTACTCAGCATAATTTCTGATTAGGCATAGTAAAGACAGCAGAACTGAATTTGATGATATATCTCTATATATCACAATGGGATGGGTTGAAGTGTTTTCAAATGACTCAACTAAGGTGCATAAACAAAGCTATCTTTTTCACCTTAACTCTATACTTGGTGGAGTTACCCCCAATGAACATGACAAAGGCCTAGCAGCAAATGAAAACTGTCTGCACCTTACAAAATCTCATTAAAAGATGAAGAGAAGCCAGGCGTGTTGGCGCAAGCCTGTAATCCCAGCTCTTTGGGAGGCTGAGACAGGAGAATCGTGAGTTCAAAGCCAACCTCAGCAACAGCAAGGCACTAAGCAACTCAGTGAGACTCTGTCCCTAAATAAAACACAAAATAGGGCTGGGGATGTGGCTCAGTGGTCGAGTACCCCTCAGTTCAATCCTCAGTGCCAAAAGAAGAAAAGAAAGAAAGAAAATAAAAGAAAAAAAGATGAAGAGATTTCTTGCCATCCGAATAGGCTCCTCCTAAAATCTCATAGAATTACATATAAAGTCCGTTTATCCCCAAGAATCAACTTTAGAAAGTTCTGGCAAACTGACTCTCCTCAAATTGCCACCAATAGAAGTGAGAATGTCAAGGACAAGCTACTGAGTTATAATACTTTATGAAAATAAACAAAAATAGTAATCAGTGAGATAATGGCATGAGAATGTTCAGAGAGAAATGAGTTAGGCAGTTATCTGAAGCACAATTTAATCACAAAAAACAGGTGCCACTATATCCTTTCTAAGTAAAGAAAAGATGCAAGTCTGAGATGCAGTGTAAAGACTCAAATTAGGAAATGCAACTCTTTATTAAATTATGAAGAATAAACTATTTTTTAAGAGGTAGTAAAAGCATACTGCTCTGAAGTAATAGATCTAAACATTGATGGGGAACAGAGACATAGTTTACATAGTAACAAATCTCAAAGAGCTTATAATTTAGCAATGAAAATGTCATATGCATGCATGCATGGCTATAGAACAAATATGAATGAAATATATGCTATGATACAAGGGCAAGAAAAGTACTCTGGCAACAAAGAGGAAAAAGGGTACTTTGAACATGTTGAGTTTTGTCTGAAATAGTTTACTTGCATTTCACCACAGTACAATATTCCAGGATGAATAAACCATATTATCAAAGGCAGAAATTCATAAATATGCATATGACATGCAGCGGTCATCACATTAGGCATTTAGACCTGACCATTGCAAATGTATGAAAGTTTAAAAGAAAATGTCACATTCAATTGATACCAGAGAAGTTATAACCAGTTTCTATAAGTAATTTTAGGATTCATTGAAGATTTATGTAGATAAATATGATATAAATTACCAAATTTTATATCTGAGGGAAAATGGATTTAATGGTGATATTGATTATGCTTTGAGTGCCCCCAAACTTTTTGTATCAACATATACTCATTTTGAGATATTAAGAATGGAAATCCAACCATGGTGTTTAGAGGTAGGTCCTTTGAAAAGAAATGAGGATTGCATAAGGTCATTAGAATGGCACTTTCACAAATAAATATTGATGGCTTTATAAGAAGAGACACACATACCTTCCTCCCTCCCTCCCTCCTTCCCTCTCTCTATGTGTGTCTCTCTGTCTGTCTTTTTCTATGTGATACCCTTTGCCATCGTGGGACTATGCCAGCAAAAGTCCATCACCAGATATCATCCTTGATCTTGTGCCAAAATAAACCTGCTTGTTTATAAAGTAGCCAGCCTTAAGTATTTCATTATAGTAACAAATTTGATTATATTCAATAAATATTGTAAAGGGAGACACTGAAAATAGAGAAATAATCCTGAAAATACAGAAATAAGAATTAGTACTAGCAGTAAGGCAGAATTCAGAGAGCATGATATAAAGAACAGTAGCAAGTAACAGTATTAATAAGCAACCTACTGATAACTATCTGAAGAACTGCAGTCAGTGCTCCATTCACGATAATGGAAACTGAAGTACACATCCAGTATAATAAGTGCAGATCATAATTATTATATCATATCAATCATGAATAAAAATAGAAGATATAAAGAGCTTAAACATATTTTTTAAATCCTACTATCAAATATTTGCAGCCCAATTAAGAAACAGGACATTTATGTAAAACCATAAATTTAAATAGAGAATTGCATATGCACAATGCACCATGAATGACATGGACAATAAATAGAAAAGCAATCGAAAAAGCATGAGATAGGATGGTTAGGCAAGCTTTGTGGAGTAACTGTAGCTTAAGTTAAAACCTAAAGACACATGAGATGAGTCTGGTGAAACACACCTGTGATGCCAGCAACTCAGGATGCTGAGGCAAGAGGATTGCCAGTTTGAAGACAGCCTGGTCAATTTAGCCAGACTCTGTCTCATATTCTCTCTCTCTCTCTCTCCTCCTCTTTCTCTCTCTTTCTCTCTCTCTCTCTCTCTCTCTCTATATATATATATATATATATATATGTATTACATATATATAATTATTTATTTATAAAATATATATAAGTATATATATTATATATATAAGTATTTACATATATATATATAAAATATATAATTAATGATGTTCACTAACTCTAAGAAGAGCTAAGGAGAGCAGGGATTCTCCTTTGTGGCAAGGGCACAAATAGTGTTCCCGTTTAGATATTAGAAGTCCCTCAAAGCTCATCTGGAGTCAATGCAAGAAAGTTTAGAGGTGAAATGATTATTCTATGAGAGCTTAAAACTAATCAGTGCATTAATCTCCTGATAGGGATTAACACGGTGGTTACTTTAGGCAGGTAGAGTGGGTTATAGGAACATGCCTTTGAGGTATAAATTGTGAACCTGGTGAACAGAACTTAGGCTCTTTCTACTTCCTGATTGTCATGTTCTGAAAGTTCCACCACACCCTTCCACCATGATGTTCTGCCTCCCTTCCAACACAGAGCAATAGAGTTGATTGTGGATTGAGACTTCAGAAACTATGATCCCCAAATAAACTTTCCTCTTCTAAAATTGTTCTTGTCAGGTATTTTGGTCACAGGAGTAAAACAGCTGACTAAACAAAGAGAATTTCAAACATGGAGCAGAGGAAGCAGAAAGCCAGAGAGGCAGCTGACATTAAAGTTTGAGTGTAGGTTATACTGAGGAATTGGTGATAGCTTAGGTAACAAAACAGTGGAATACGGAAAGTCAAGTGTGTTGTATTCAGAAAATTAGGAAAATATCCAAGATTTTTATACAGAAACCATCAAATAATCTTCTTTCCAGATTCCAGAGGCCAGTATTCTGTCCTCTCCCATGTTCTGAGACTCTAATCTCACTATCATCCCATACAAATTACTCGTGTTACAGAACTGAGCTTCACTGATCAAAAATTATTTGCTGATCAAAAATTAGCCTTAATTTCTTTACAACATTGTGTCTCAAATATTGTTTAGTCTCTTTCTGGTGCCAACTAATTTCATGTAAAACTTGAAGAGATGTTCTCTTCTCCAATGTTAATATATTTTGCAAAATATCTTCTGTGAGAATGGTCCCCATAATGTCTTTTTCAGGTTAGTATATGAGAAAATAAGTATTTGAAAAGTTCACTTAGATAACTCACATTACTAAAACAAAAATATAATTATATTGTTTTTTTGTCCCTTAGTCATTCTGTAGAAGTTGAGTTAAAAATTTGTTAGTTGATCTCTTCCTAGAATTTTCTACATGAACATTACAGCTTATTACACAAAGGTTGCATCAATCCTTCATTTAAAGTACTTAGGATGATCAACAAGGTAAGTGTGCTACAAAACCATCATGTGAACTTCAAATGATTTACAATAGAAGGGAGAAAACAATTTTATAAAACTAGAATAAATTCTTTGAAATGACTAAAATATAGAACTAAATAAATTGAGAAATACATTGGCTAAATTATATAGTCATATTATATGCACATATGAACATGTAACAACAAATTCCACTATTATGTACAACTATAATTCACCAATAAAAAATATTTAAAAATTTAAAAGTTAAAAGTAAAAGTATAAAAAAGAACTAAATAAAATGATCAGCAATTTGATGTGTCGGGTATAATAACAATTCAGGATTCCAACTAACAAAACAACAAAACAAGTATTCCTATTTATGTATTAAATATTTTATCCCTTAAAACTTCTTACATTACTACTGGAAAAGGGATAACAAAAAGAAATGTACTTTGAGTTATGTTCATGGTTGACTTAACATATCATATTTCATTGATTATTTTATAACATAGGTATTAGGATTTAAAAATTCCCAAATGACATTGCAGAAAAGTTGATTTATATAACTTTATTAATGATGGAATAGTGTGAAATGTCACAGGCTCTAAAACCACTTTTCCTCTTATATTTCGCTTCACAATTTCAGGCTAATATTAAAATATTTAGTAGAGTCTGATCATTTCCTGCTGGTTGGATTGTATTAAAAAATATATGGCTTTATGTAAAAGCATACAAATTAAATATGTGAACAATCAGGCTTTGTAAAAGTGTACCACATGTTAACCTAAGAGCTATAAAACATAAACAAAATGTGAAAATTTAGAACACTCTCATAATATATATTCTTTTTTATGAACTAACTGCTCTGTTGTGGGTTGTATTGTGCAGACTAGAAGAAATGATAAAATTTAAAAATCTTTTGTCATGCAGTTTTTAAGATGATAAAGCTAAACTAATCTCCACTTGAGTTTTTCTCCTAAATCACTTTTAAGGTTAGAGGCTACCTGACACAGTGTTCTGACACCTTGACAATAAAGAAGGGCTTATGATGGTCCTAGTGCTGTTGTTCTAAAGTGTTTTCCTACAGCTAAGCAGTAAATCAATGATGGACAGAATGCCTGGACTGACACATTTACCAGGATTACATTAAATCTACGTTACAATGTAAAAAGTAAATTTTCCCCAGTCCCAGGATGGGACTTGGTATGACAAAAATTAGTCTTATACATTGGCACTCAAAAATCCTGGATGAAATTGAGTTGGCATACAGGCCATGTAATTTCTAAGAGAATGCAGCAACTTTTTCAATAATTGCTTCTGAAGACCAAGAAGTGTTATTTCAGAAAAAAAGGGGTTGTTTTTTTCTTTTCTCTTTCTCTCTTATTTAATGGCTGATTGCTTATGCCCAGATATTTTTGAAGTGAATTAATTTAATAAGTTAACTGAAATAATAAAATTATTTGTTATTGTGAAAGGAAATGCGATGTGATACTTTAAAATTTACAATATTACTTCTTGTGTGCATTATAGAGAAATACAACAAAAATTATAAGTTAATTTAGGGGACTTTATTTAGTATCTCCAAGATAACCTTCTGATTTATCTGCAGATTATCTACAACCTTTAAACCATTAAACTGAATTTCTTACAGAAAAATACCTCTGACCCATTTCAGAGGAAACTGAATTATTCTCAATATTTGCAAATGTCACTCATGTAATGGCAATGCCAGAAAGGTTGTCCTGGAAAGTTTACTTGTAAAAGAGTAAGAGTTTCCTGAGAAAAAAAAGAAGAAGATGATGAAAAGAATAAGGAAAGTCATGCAGGCACACATAGATAACCTCTCTCACCTGAAAGAAATACAGAAAGAAAAAGTAAAGGTATCCTTGTAATACCATGTTCTATAACATTAACCTATGTCCACAATATTTGAATCAGTCTTAGATGATATCAGGTTCAGGTGTTTTATTTTATTTTTGAAATTTTTGTGTTTCCAAAATTAGTATCAATATAAAATGTTCAGATTATTATTTTTTAAATGATGTTGTAAGTGCACATGTGACATCAATACCAATAAGCATAATTGAAACACATCCATTTATGCATTAACATTTATATAATTTGGACACAGATTTTTAAAATACCAAGTACTACTTGAAAATGACTTACTATTCTGCTGCATGAGAAATTTTATTAGAAATTTTCATCAGTTGGTATTTTCATCATTTTAGTTCTAAGATTTAAATTAGACAAAAAAAATCACAGGATCACAAAGCATGCAGATTTATGAGTAAGGTGTGCCATAGTTAATGTTATGAAAAAGACATTTAAATTAAATTTGTTTTAATTTTGAAATGTAATTTGCTTCTGAAAACAGAATTGAAGTGGTACCTTGGAATCATTTATCATGCAGGAGAACAAAGGTGTCCTGTGAAGCTGAAGCTTCACCCTGTAAGTGATTTCTGCTGAGATTCCCCCCTCTGCCTTCATGCTATAACAGTAACATTATGTCATTCTGGAATATAATTTTTTTTCTATCTTTAATATTATGTATTTATTTTCTCATTTCTCAATTTATGTAAAATAACTATTCAAAACTGTGCCTAACTCTTCAGGTCCATCCTGGTAAAATGAATAACAAATTGGTGCTTGTGGGGTGATGTACCATGCAAAATGCTAATGGGATTCCTGAATGGAAGACATCCAGCATGGATCAAGACCTTGCCCATATGTGGGGTTTTTGTCTAAGCAATCTTTTTATAAGCTTTTTATTGCTTGAACAGCTACCGAAGCAAACAGAGACATATTATTTATTAATTGTGCACCGTTAATAGTGAGGTCTCACCAACTGCCAATCCATATGGACATAAAGCCCTCAGTCCTAAATCTGCTCAGATTAATTTCTTTCAACGGCATCCAGCAGCGTGAGGGCGAAGTGAGAAACCCGGTTGTGCTCCTGCCTTTTTATGCCATGCTCGGAAGATTAGTTCACTAGGACTTCTTTACAAGCATGAAAAGCTGCAGCACTTCTTGGTCCTGTCCAGGCTAGAGATTTGCTAAGATGAAGATGAAAGAACCTTAGATCTGTTGTGATTTTCCCCAGATTCTCTCCAAAGCTTACATAATCCTTTTGTTTCCAAAAAAAGGGGAGAGGTGGTTAAAAAAAAAAAAAAAAAACAGGAGATGTTTCAACAAGCCTAAAGAGCTACAATATCTAATTACATTAAGAAGAGCTCTTAGTTGAAAAAGCTTAAACTTTAAAAAATAATTAGGCCCAGTTGCAGTTTCAAGATGTTTGCATTTGTGATTACTGGTTAATTTTAGTAATCTAATTCTTCATATAAAATATAAAAGCTGCCTAATCTAATCATGAGAACAATCATACACATTATATGCCAAATTTCATTATACTAATTAAAAACCTGGAACATTTTCTAGTCTTTCCCAAATCTTGCAGCTTAGCTGAATATTCCTGGATGTATATTAATTCAGAGAAGGAACTGTTCCGTTTTCGATGGCCACCCCATTCTTGAAAAGCAAAAGTGATCATTTTTAGGAATTGTGATTTCACTGATCACTCTCTTCTATGTTGAAAGAACATTTTGAATGTATGAGTGTGTATGTTTTAATAATGAATTCACATACAAACTGCAAGCATTTAGTCATCCTCTAGTGCCGTAACTTTAGTGTGTAAAACAGTTGTTGAGTAAGCTTTTAGAAAACCAACAATTTATAGTTCGTTCAATAAACTGGTAGAAAAGTCAAACTACTAAATTGTGGGATTGCCTTGTTAAATGAGAATTCAGAATTCTGGCCTCTGTTTTTGGTGCTGGAAATCTAAAATGAGGTTCTCCATTCCCCACACACACTCCCAACCCTCAAGCACTGCCAAAAAATAATAATAATAACACTTTTAGGGAAGCTGGATCTCTTAGCAAAAGGAAATATAGGAATTAAAAAAATCTAGAACCTTAGCTATTTGAATCTTTATTACACAGTGCTTAAAGTAGTTTAATAGGCACACCCACTCTATTAAGAAATACATTAAAGGAGCCTGTTATTCACGGTAAGAAAGAAGCCAGTGTGTTTAGAGTCACCTTAGCTGCAAATACTAAGAAATCATGCAGTGAACTTTGCCTGGTTGCTCCATTGGTGTGCAAGAGGAAGAAAGGTCATTTTCCCCAAGAAACAACGTGGCCTTGCTTGTAAGGGCTAGACTCATTACATATGGAAATCACTCATTTTTCATTGAAATAATATATATCATATATATGTTATATATATAATATTAACATATTAATACTATATATAATATTATATAGAAATATATATAATTATATAATTAATATATAAATTATATATTAATATATTATATATAGTATTAATATATTAATACTATATATAATACATATATATTATATATATTAAATACTTACATATATATATATATGTAAGTATTTAATCCCAGCAGTGGTAAAACTCTATTTATTTTCTGTGTTCAAACAAGTCATTGAAGTCACCACAGTTTCCAGAAAACATTTTCATATTTATAGTCAGTTCACTTTTAGAGACTTCATAAGCTTTGTATGTTACACTCTGGAGCAATATTTAATTGCCACAGTAAGTTCACCACAGAAGAACTGGACCACTGTGAATATATACCCCCCTTCTTTTTTTATTTTTGTTATCTTTCCTCTTCTTTCATCTCTAATTTTTAAATCCAAGCAGTTTGACTACCATTTTGTTAATCTTGAAGATTTCTTCTAAGCAATTGGAGAAGGATCTGTCTTTTGCCTAAAGGATCTCAGGCAGCAGCTTGCTGTAGATCTAATGAAAATCTGTCTGTGCATATGCACAAATTGACTAAAGAGAGTACATCAAATGTTAATTCATAGATGCAGAACTAATATGCAAATAGAGATTCCAAAGTTACTGCACCATCATTTTTAATGAAATAAGTTATTATAAGTTATTCAGTCCTTATATTTAAGGAAATAATAAAATAAAGACTTGGCTCTGTGCACTGGAACATAGTCTTTTTCTTTTAATTCACTGCCAATTCACTTCTTTTTGCCTCCATATGGATTTGAACTTACTGAACTAAGAGGACTTATAAAAAAAAAATCTTAGCTGAGGTAAGATTGAGAGTTAGTATTCTTAGTTGTGTACAAATCATGTGCCAGTATGTTTCACCCTTATCTAAACATGCACACAAATGTAGGTTCATGAGATAGATTGCTAATTTGATTCAATACTGATATAAATTTGATAAATGTATTACTGCTTAAAATGAGAGCTTATAAAACAATATATAAACTCACTTGTACCTATCATATTTTGAAAACTGAGTACTTACAATAATTCATGAAATTATATCTGAATTGAATATTAATCACATATATATATTTGCCATAATTTCATTATTTTCAGTTAAAATTTCTCATTGTGTTAATTTACATATTAATTTTATCCGATTTGGGGATATTTATTGTGATAGAAAATATTTGTAGAAAATATTTTTACAACTGATGGTTCTACCTGGAAATTTTGAATCTAAAGAATCTTCAATTGGGAAACAAGACATTCCTATGGAATTTTATGAAAGAAATATTTTATTTTTCAACAATGTGTGTAATCTGTCACAACTAAGGTCCTGTGGTTTTCAAGAAAAAAAGTGCAAAGTGCACTGACATGAAAAGAAAAACTGAAGAACAATCATGGAATAAGTTAGTACAGACGTTGAGTCAATTTACCCAGATTCAGTTCCTGTTTTCTGGCATCATCATGTACATATCCACATGCATCAATTTACCCAAGTTTAAGTAAACTAACCCTCAACAATGTAAAGCCAGAACAGATGAGATTTTTAAGGAAAATATGACATGAACAGACAAAAAAATAGAAAAAAACAAAAAATATATCTAGTTAAGATTGGATGAAATCTTGGAGAGTTAAGAAGTGATCTCACAACAAAAAATCTCAATGATAGTGAATAAAAGGAAGAAAGTGCTTTTACTTTTCCACCTGATCAAGCTGATCAACCTACCCTTGACATTTGGAGGAGAAAGACTTTTTGTTTGCTCATTTGTTAAAAAGCAAAGCATTTACTACATCTGTTTTAGTTTTCTTTTACAGCATTCAACACATTATAGATGTACACACCTATCTATGTATCTATGTCATTTATTTTCCACACATTCATACTTTAAACATTGAGGCTCGAGAGTCCCAGGTATCAAGCAGTAATCTAGGTATAGGTTCTATCACTGGGAACAGATATGTTAATTATTGTTGTATAGAACAATATCACTTTAAGAGACATATAAAACAGAAATAGGCCAATATTACTTATTATGTTAATAATAATCCTGAGGTCATTAGTATAAATTTCCTTTCTAAGCGATTCATCTGAGTGTCATATTATAGCTTTAATATCAGTGGTATAGACAATTAGAAAATGTCTCTAAAGTAAAATCTATATAAGTTTTATGATTAAATATCCAAAGTACACAATTTTTTAATAAAATCTATAATGAGGCTTTTCAGAAATGGTTCTGGAAGAATAAAAATATTATTAAATTTTGTCATTTATACTTGGGATAATTTCAAATTTCTACCTTTTGAAACTATTTGTATTTAGGAATAAACTGCTTGTATATTTAGATGCATTAAAACATAATATATTCTTGTAATAGAAGTATGAATTCTAAAGTCATGCCCTTTTCTGAGGTCTTAACATGAATTCATTAATGACTTTTTGTCTGTCAAATTTAAGAACAACTGGAGTAAGAAAGATAAGTGAACAATATACATGAGTAGAAATGTAATAGAAATTTAAAAAGTGAGAAATTTTGATCAACAGAAGAGAAAAAATAAGTCTCAGCAGAGGAAAAAGTAAACCATCAGTGATTTTTAATAGCATGCAGTATTGTATATGCCTACAAAAACTAATATAGCACAATAAGGAAGTTCAGTGACTGCTGTTGTAGAGAGGGAATGTGCTTTTGTAATGTATTAACACAGAGACAAAATAAGTGCCTTGTTAATGTAACTTTGTAAGGCTATGTCAATTTTTAAAAATTATAGAGTAATCTCTACACAGTCAAAATATATGCCAAATATTACTACAGACTTTATAAATGTGTGTGTGTGAGAGTGTGTGTGTGTGAGAGAGAGAGAGAGAGACAGACAGACAGAGAAGTAGAGAGACAAAGAGAGAAACAAAGAAGGATAGAGAGGGAGAGACAGGAAGAGACCATGGAATCTACTTGTGACTCTCTGAATTGTGTGTAGAACTAACATCATATAAATAGATTCAACAGCCATAAGGTCCCACATGATTCCAGCGTCCATTTGAGTCAAGTTGTCATTGCCAAAGAAGTTTCCCTTCTATCAAATACACATTCAACACTACAATGACTTGCATTGCTTACTTAGTTGTTGGGTAAATTTTGTTATGTATTCAGCTTTGCCCTCTGAGAATATCTTCTTGCTTTCTATATATCGCATTCTCTGTCAACCTTCAATTAGGACATTAGGACTTTTTTGGTAACTCTTGGAAACAAAAGGTAGCGGTTATTGACTGACCAAAATTCACAAATGACACATTCCTTCTGACTAGCCAAACATTGTGTTTCAGTTTTACTTGCATCATCATGTATTTCATAGGAGAAGGTCTCCCTTCTACCATCCATGAATGCATCATTAGTTGATTAAGTGGACCATAGTATTTCATTCCCTTTGCTATTGATTATTTTAGGCCTGGTCTGCAACATGCTTAAATCTGATCTTACATGATGGATATTCTGCTAGATAGCAATTAGGCAGAGTTTTCCACTATGATGAAATCTCTTTTTCTAATCTTAGATTTTTATCATGAGAAAATGTCTCGGTCTGGATCTCAGACTAATTTATATATAGCAGATTCATGGAGTGAATCACCAGCCTCACAACAGGATGGGTTTTATAAGCTTTAATATGAAACAATATAACAATAAGCAAGCAACAGTTATACTTTACAATATTGAGTATTGTATATAATGAATCAATAATCTAGAAGAAAAGAAAGAAAGAGCGGCTCCAGCCCAATAAGCACTCACTAATCAACACCGGATAACACAACACGTCAAAGCATCATCATCACCTTCAACACCTATCCTCGGGTAAAAGGAGCAACACCGAGGGTAGGGTAAAAACATAGGTGAGATTCAGATTCTTTCTTCACAAATCAGGTTCCTTCTTCTCATCATCAGGTTCCTTCTTCTACACTCCAAGCATCGGATTCCTTCTTCCCCAGTTGGATTCCTTCTCCAGTTGGATTCCTTCTTCCCATTCTCATTCCCCTTTGGAGGAAAAAAAAGGCACAGCAACCCCTCCCAATATGCAGTCCGGTGTTATGCAACTGGCCTTAAGTTGTTTATTCTCTGCAAGGTGGGAACTGGCCAGGTTCCAAGCTCACAGTGTCAAAAATTGAAAGTTCTGATGCACCAAGAGCTCATTAGTGCACCAGATGGCCCCGAACAATAACATTGAGAGTGTTTACTGTCTTCAAAGTCTCTCCAAATTCCTCACTAATGGAACCCCCTTTCCTAAGTCACTTAAGGACGGGCCCATATTATTAACTATCTATACAGAGAATCCATAATCATAATGTAACCTACAGCCTGATAATGGTAGTGTAGAATCCTATAACACCATGTGCTGTAGGTTAGTCCACCATTCCTACAAGTGCCCAGGATCTTTCCCAAGTTCCACAGAAGGCAGAGATGAATAAAACTGTATACTTATACTCCCTGTGGAAGTACAGTTTCCATCTGTCTAAGTGATAAAAGGGAAAGTGGAATGAGAAAAATAGAAAGATTTCTTAAGAAACATGATCAAACTGGTCAAGACTTGTATCAAATGCAGCTGATCATGCAGAAGGGAGATATTCTCCTTAAAAAGTTCAAATAAGGGGTGACTTAGGGCAGCTTTGGAATTGGTATTTGTCATGTAAATATTTTATGGAAGGACTTCTCCCTCCATTGTATGATCTAGTGTTCCAAAAGGAGAGATCTGAAACAAGATGAACCAGACTGGACAAACATGATACATAATGGTACAAGTGTCAATAATCTGGTTTTCTTTTGTGTATGTGTGTATGTGTTTTGTGTGATGGTGTTTCCATTTGTTGTTATTGGTTTTGTTTGTTTTTGTGCTGCTGGGGATTGAACCCATGGCCTTGCAAATGCAAGACAAGCATTCTGCCACTGAGCTACACCTCAAGACCATTACTTTCAGTTATACTGTTCCTTAGACTCTTCATTCTTTCCTGTAGGTTTAAGTCTTTCCTTGTCATATTCCTTCTGTATGAAGAATATTTCTTGTAGTACAGATCTTCTAGGAATGAATCCTTAATTTTTTTGTCTTACAAAAGAAATGTTTAATTTGCTTCCATTGTTGGAAGATTTTTTTTTAAGGGTAACTCCCCAATACAGGGTCATATTTATTATTGCAAGACATTCTCATGTACATATATATACATATATATATTCCTTACCCATATTATCATGTTATGCATAATTTTAGCAATATATATTTTTGTTCAACTTCATAACACCGAATATTAATTTGCATTCTTTTTTTTTATATCTTTTTTTATTTTTCTCAAAAGTTGCATTTTAATACATGTTATCAAACATAACAGACAAAACAAATTTTCAGAAGCTGTACACACTGTTCACTGAAACCATTTGTTGAGGCAAATAGAAACAAAATTGTTACAATCATAATTTTTCTAACTTTGCACAAAATTATAAGCAGATTACATTCTTCATATTAAACACCTTTATATGCACTTTCAATGAACAGTATATACATATATATATATATTTACATATATTTTTTTATCAACCATCTTTACTATACCCATTCCCCTTTCCTGCCCCCCGCCTCCCCCATGTCGCATCCAGTGTTTCTCTATTTCTCTTATGTTTCCCATTCCCACCTCCCTTATTCATCAGCATCCACTAATCAGAGAGACCATTCGACATTTGGTTTTTTGGGATTGGCTTACTTCACTTAGCATAATGTTTTCCAGTCATTGTTGGAAGATATTTTTACTGCATATAAATCATTCCATATTGCAAGTTTACTTCTTTCAGTACAGTAATATCCTCTTATCAATATTTTCACTTTCTGTGATTTCAGTGGCCAACTATGATCTGGAAATATTAAATGGAAAATTACAGAAATCTAATTGTATACATTCTAAGTAGCATGTTGAAATCATGGGACATCCCATCATGTTCCACCCAGGATGTCCATGCTATATAAGCTATCTGCCTTTTAGTCACTTAGTAGCCATCTCAGTTAACAGAATATCACAGTATATCAGTGCTTGTGTTCAAACAATACATATTATAATTAATAATGATCCTAAAGTTCAAGACCAGTGGTACTGACAACCTTATTTCAGTTTACTAATATAATTGTCTTGTTTTAGAATTAGAAATTGCTGTTAATCTCTTCTTGTATCTAATTTTCAAACCGAAAATTTGTCATAGATATATACATATATATATATATATATATATAAATAACATATTTTTATTAATATTATCCATGGTTTCAGCCATTGGCTGTTTTGAAAAGTATCTTGCACAGAAAAGGAGAAACTACTATATTGTTAAATTTTTAAGCCACTGTATTCTAGCTTAATTGGTTTCATCCGGGAAGTTAGCTTATTTACTTTTTTCTCTTTTTGTGTTATTGATCTGTGTTGTCTTCATCTTTGATTTTTAGTAATCTGACTCTAATGTGTCAAGATGTCTTGGTTGTCATTGTGAATGATTATTGTTGCTCTATTTGTCGTATATAGGTTTCTCTGAGCTTCTTGGATCCATAGTTTGATTGTCTTTCATCATGTTTGGAGAATTCTTACTCAATATTTCATTACATATTTAGTCTGCTTCCTTCTCTTCTGCAGCATCAAATTACACATGCAGTAGGCTATTCAGTGTCATTCCACAGATCTTAAATATCCTGCTGTCTTTCATTCTTTATCTCTTAGAACTTCAATTTTAGTTACTTGTGTTGAACTATCTACAAATTCACTGACCTTTCCTCAACTATGTCATTTGTGTTAAAATTATGTCCATGTTGAAGGAATTCAGTATCTTTTAGGTAGTGGATTTTTTTTTTTTTAGTTTCTTCTTCTAGCATTTCTATCACACTCCTTCTTGCATTTGCTATCACTCCAATGTCATTCTCCATCCATTTGTATGTGTCACCTGCCTTTTCCATTACATTCTTTAACATATTAATCATGAGCTGTAAAGTTCCAGTATTGTAGTCATCTGTGAATTCCAACATCCAACTCATGTCTGAATATGATCGTATTGATTACTTAGGACTCTTCAATAAAGTTTTTTTTTTTTTTTTGCTTCCATTTCCCCATGTGTCTTGTGATATTTTTTATCATTAAAGCAAAGAATACTGTTAAAGTTCTGGGCTTTGCATTTGTCCTCTATGCTACCACTTATCATTTCATTTTAATCTTCTGGGTTAGACTGTTTCCTGCCCTTCGAAGTATTCAAGTCTGTTGCATGTGAAAGGAAGCTCCACAGAGGTGTACAGGATTTTTATAATCACTCATCAGCTCCTACATCTGTCATCATTGTGAGATTTCTGTGATATCCTTCTCTATTCCAGTTGTTTTCTTGAGTACTTGATGGAGGTCATGGAAAAAACTAGTGAGTGCAACCCCCGTGTGGCTAAGGCCCTTCAATATTTTAAACTGATATATCTGAATTGCTTCTGTTGGTTTGTTAAATTTTTTGCTGATTTTGTCTTGTAGATATAGGGGATATAGATGAGGATATTGAGAGTGAATTTATCAATTTTAATAGTTTCATATTTAAATTCATGGGAATTACATTCATACATATTAGTCTTTAATAAATAATTTGTTAATTTATATATATTATAATATATAGATGTGTTTGTCAATTTATGTATATTACATATATTCATACATGTTTATTTAAGTTACATAGACTACTATTTGTTTTATAATAATGTATCCTTCCTATAATAAAGTAAATATTATTTACTGAGAATAAGTTGTATAAGGACATAAATATCAGTACTGAGGGAGAGAATCCATGACACTCAGACATATTCTCTGAAAGAATCCTCTTCTTAAGTGTCTCCAAAATCTCCTCTTAACAGACGGGAGACAGGTGGTCACTATAGCTACTATATCAGATTTGTAGCCTTTAGTTTCAAATTTATCATGAAAAAATACTTTATAACTATTTTATTTTATGGGCTTTGAAAAGCAAGTGAAATTTAGACAGGAAGAATATTAATGTAGTATCCTACAATACCTGTAAACTCAGAATAGTTGATTGTTAACTTTCAAAACTCGAAAATTGAGCAAAACTAGTTTCATTAGAACTATTGCAGTAAGACAGAACACTATCCTAATCCATAAATATCTTGACAGACACAGTAGTGTCTCAGAAGGGAAAAAAATACTTACAAGGACAAGAATACTCACAAGGTTTGGGTGGCTTGGAATAAGTTGTTCAAAGCAGGAATGGATTGGAATTGACAAAATGAATGACTTATAGTTTAAAATTAGTGGATATGTCAAGGCAATTGTCTTCAAATTAATTTGCATAAGAAAACAGTTGTGTAAAAATTGAAATATTAGTCCAGGTGAACATTCTATTGTACTGATATATCATGTTTTCCAGTAAGACAAAGCTATTTTTTGAACAGATTTCTTGAATCAAATAGTGAACTTGTTTAATGATGTACGGTTTAATCTCTCACCCCCAAATTTCCAGGAGCAAATAACTAAGTCATATTGACAATGATAGCTGCAATTATCATTATTAATTGATATTTGAATCAAAGAGTCTCAGGCTTAAGTACAAAAAATAAAATTGCTACAATGATGGTGTTCCTGTTATACATTGCTGCCAAACATTTTGCTACTATGTATATGGATCATGTCATTCTGTGATAAATTTCCCTCAGTTCTCTTCAAATCTATCATAATCTTCTTGATCTCCCTCCAGGTTGTGCCTGCCTCTAGTCTCAAAGTCACTATCATATATTTTAAGTTTCTGATGCCATGTCACTTCTAGTACTAATTTTTATTTCACACACTTTTTATTGTGGAGAAAAATCCCAGATTTTAGTGGTTTAAAAGAATCTATTTAGATTCCCTGTAGTTTTACAGATTGGCTGGTCTCAGCTCTTTTTTTTTTTTTTTTTAATTATTTTATTTTTTTTCCCAAAAGTTGCATTTTAATACATGTTGGCAAACATAACAGAAAAAAACAAATTATCAGAA
This sequence comes from Xerus rutilus, assembly GCA_028644305.1. NCBI lineage: Eukaryota > Metazoa > Chordata > Mammalia > Rodentia > Sciuridae > Xerus > Xerus rutilus. The sequence continues at coordinate 59,068,157 of CM053406.1, forward strand.
GCTGTACACACTATTCACTGAAAACATTTGTTGAG
>CM053406.1:59068691-59138760 GCA_028644305.1 Xerus rutilus
CAATTTTTTTCTATTTGCCTCAACAAATGTTTTCAGTGAATAGTGTGTACAGCTTCTGATAATTTGTTTTTTTCTGTTATGTTTGCCAACATGTATTAAAATGCAACTTTTGGGAAAAAAATAAAATAATAAAAAAAGAAAAAAATAAATAAAAAAAAAATAAAAAAAAGCAAAAAAATAAAAAATAAAAAAAAACCAGTGAGTATATTGTATATTAGAAAGTAATGAACGGTTATGGGTGTAAGTAAGGCAGAATAAGTGGGATGAAAACTACCTACACAGCAGAAGGTGGTCATAGGTTTAAGCAATGTGTACAGGATAGATCTGAGAAAGTTGCATTTGAATAAAGACCCAAAGGAGATGACAGAGTAAGTCAAGCAAAACAGGCAGCACAAAGGTCCTGAAACACCAATGTGCCTGTTGAGTTAAAGGAATAGTAAGGAGGCTACTGGCTAGTGAAGACTGCATGAGAGAGAGAATAGGAAAAATGTCAGAGAGCAAAGGAAGAGATAATCATGCAAGAACTTGTAGATCTATGACTTCTAATCTCTGTAAAATACAAAACTGTTAGGGGGTTTTAGGTAGACATGATCAGATAGGATGTTTAAAGAATATTACTTATTGTTTTGTCAAGACTAGCTTATAAGAAGTTAAGGGTAAAAGTAAGGAAAAGTAATTCAGATTGGGGAGCTGGCTACTGCAGTCATTCAGGAGAGCAATGACTGTGACTTGAGCTCAGATGGCAGAGAGGAATGACAGTGCTGAGGAAAAAGCTGGTGATACTGAAGAGAAAGAATCCTAGGACAAAGTCATTAAATAGGAAGGAGATTTACCTTAAATAGGAACCCTCACTGCTCATACAGAGTAACAAGAGGGAATGCAGGAAGTAGTGCTATTTGAATTTGTGAAATCTTCTGGGAGTGTAAACTATTTTTGTTACTATTGTTTCAAATGGCAGAGATCGGTACCATTAGTGTTTGATGCGTTAGCTTCCAGGCTTTTCCCTCTATCCTGTGTGAAGGGGAAGGCAGATCAGAGTGATGGATCTGTAAGCCAAAGAGTGCCAAAGATTTTCAGCAAACCATTAGATGCTAGGAGAGAAATGGAACAGATCTCCTTGCAACCCTTAGAAGAAATTTGACGACAGACACCTTCATCTCAGATTTCTATCCTCCAAAACCGAAGAACAACACATTCCTATTGCTTTAGCCTTCTAGTGTATGGTACTTTATTATGATAGCCCTAGCAAACTAATGCACTTCCTTAGCTATGAAATCAAATTCAACATCAACAGTAACAAGTCATATTGATAGTGTATACCCTTGATATGATATATGAAAATGACACTTTATCTCTCTGATTTTTTTCCCTAACACACCCGTAACTCCAATCAACTCATCACAAAAACAGCAGTAAATATTATGGGACATGCCCTAATATACATGACCAGTGCTCCCCAAACCATCAAAGTCATCAAAATTTAGGAATAATCAGAGAAATAGAGTCTAGAGGAACCTAACATGGATATGATATTTGAATGTAATGCAATGGCCTGGGTTAAATTCTGAAACAATAAAAAAATAAAAGGGACATTAGGTAAAAACTAAGGAAATTTGAGTAGTGTATGGAGTTTAGTTAATAATCTACCAGTATTGTTTCATTAAGTATAGCTAATAAGCTGACAAATATAATAATAGGAAAAAGTATATATGGGGTATATGGAAAGTGTCTTCTAACATTTCATTATTTATATAAGGCTAATGCTATTTTAAAACTAAAATATATTTTTAAAATCTATGGGAATATGATTGCTGATCCTTACACATTAGTTTACCCAGATCTAGACCTCTTCTGATTGCCATGCTTCCTCATCTAAGCCATACTCTCCTAAATTAGGGTTAACATATAGGTTTTTCCTTTCTTTTCTGGCCAGCTTAATTTACACTGACATTGATAAGATAATGAGTTCATGAGCATGGTGAAGAAAGCCACCTTCATTTTCTCACCTTCATTAGAGACAATAAAAAAGGCAGATAGATAAACAATTGTTGTTTAATAATGACAGTTTCTTATCAAATTAAAAAAAATATGGATTGCAATTCCAAATCAGATAGATATATATTATAAAAGAGGCCTGGATGAATAAGTAAAGTTATATGGAAGAAGAATATATTTAGTATACAAATATTTCTTCAGGAAAGACAGAAATAATTTTAGAATTCAATTGCATCTCAAACATGACATGCACAAGTATGTTGACTTTAGAAAAGAAAATACAAAAAGGTGTCGCACATTAGCATTTTCATTGTCTGTTTAAGGCAACCAAACAGGTTACATAGAAAAACCGCCTACCTGTTTTTGATCACAGAAACAATGATGTGATGTTAAAGAGTAATATGCAAAATAATCTAACATTCAAGATTTATCAGAGAAATATACAAAAATATTATGAAAAAGAAAAAGAATTCTATAAGAGAAGGACTTGCCACATATGCAAACACAAATACTGATTTCTAAATGGAAAAAATGTATAGAATATTTTTAAAACTTATTTTATCTGAATTTTAAACAGGAAAAAAATTTTTAAATAATCCAAACTTACTTTAGAGTAAATAATAGTTTGCCAGCCCCTTTAAGTCCCTAATGGCTTTGTAGAAATGAATAAAGCAACAAGTAAAATATAACAAAAATTGAGGCAAAGCCCTAAGTCCAGCTTACAAATCTGAAATCTAGCTAACATTCTGAAAAAAGATAATACTAGAAACTGCTGCTTTATTTTGTGTAAATATTAGTTATCTAAATTAATTATAGTTGTTTAAATCATAATATAATATATATGATAATCATGATATATATGACATATTTAGCTTGCTCTAATATTTGTCATATTTATATTAACTCTTTGGGTTGTCTAATTTACAAGTATTTAGCTTGATAGTATAATTTATGTTTCATGTTTTTATTTTTTTAAATACATACTGAAAATTCCAAATCACATCTCTTATGAATCAATATAGCACTATCAATCCCCATCTACTGAGTGGGTTTTTCTGCTGTTGTTCTCGCAGTAGTATTCTTGCATTTGGTCCCCTCATGACCAAAGACAACTTGCCAGGGTTTGGGATATGAGCTGTGACCACAGGTTAGTGGTCAAAGTTAATTATTCTGTAGAAGCATCAGATTCAACGCTTTGACCTCGAGAATGTCATGCTTGAAGCAATTGGATTAATTTAGACACAGATAAATTAGTTAAACACTTTAAAGCAGCATAAGTATCAGATTAGCTAGCATTTAAAGCAGTGGTGATAGTGTTGGGGTGGTAGCTCATTTTTCTCATACTTTTGATTTTAAATAAGTAAATTATTTCATTCCAGGGTGCTTGTTGGAGTTTCACCCTCTTTCCATCTCTCTGTTTACTTTTGTCATTCCCTGCCCAAATAGCCCCCAAATCCATACAGAATCCTTCCTGTTAAGAGACAGAATGAAACAACTATCTTGCGTTTTCCTTTAACTTCCAATCATTTGTCTTCTCTGCTAGTGATTACCAGTAAGTTTTTCTAGAATTGGGATAGGTTTCCTAACTTTTTGCTTCAAAGAAGAAATCTTCCTTTTTAGGTTCATAGTACTGGAGTGTGTCAGAACCCTGATGTTTTTTTCACCCCTTCTGCAAGGGAGAGTAATCAGGAGGCTATGCCAATGTGCCCCTACAGTTATCTCTTGGTTTTCCCATCTCTGTCCCTTCCATGTAGCACATGCTTTTTGTGGTTGATCCCTAACTTGATGAACACTGACTGACTTCCTTCAGGTGATTCTGTATCCTTTCCCATATATTCCACTCATAATCACACTATTCTCCCTTAGACTCCTACACAGCTACTCACTGCCCATCACAAAACATCTCATACTCAAACTCACCTTACTAACCTCAAGGGCTCCCATTTCTTTTTTTATGTTTGTCTAAATTAACTTCTCATTACCGTTCAGCATGTCCCATTTTCAGCAGAGGGTCAATAAGTTACAAGTCATGGAAAAAATTAACCTCCCTTTCCCTGATTTTAAGTCACTGAATCTCCAAAAGCTCTCCTCCTGCCTCTTGTGCTTCTGACTTCTCCTCTCTCCGTGCACATTTTTAACCATCACGGGTACAAGAACCCGCTCCAACCCTACCTCCTGTGATAATTCTTTCATTTCGCCTCTTCCAAGTGTTCAAGTACTCAATCTATGCTCTTTAATTTTTATCTTTTCTAAGTTCGATTTCATGAATTAGAGCTGTACACAAAGTACTGACAAATCTCATTAGGTTAACATTTATTGTTGTTTGTATTCTTGATAATTGCCATTCTGACTGGAGTGATGAGCAGCAGGTTGTCAGTGGAAGATGCAGAAAGAAAAAAACTTTTGCTTACTTTAATATGTCAATTTAGTTATATAGGGAGATGCATGTAAATAAAAAATCAAGTGGAATAACTTTTACAGAATATTGTAGAACTATGCAGTCAAAAGGCAAAGCCTGAAGATGTGACATTGAGGGTAGCCTACTGTCAAAGTTTGTTTAGTGCTGCTGTAACAGAATGTCTAAGACTGAGTAATTTATAAAGAATGGAAATGTATTTTTCACAGTTCTGAAAGTTGAGAAGTCCAAGCTGAAATCATCATAGGCTTGGAATCTGGCAAGCATCCAGTTTCCCCTTCCAAGATTGAATGCTGCATCCTCCAGAGTAGAACACTGTACTTCACCTAGCAGAAGAGGAGAGGACAGTTAACCCACTTACCAGGCTATTTTTATAGCAGCATTAATCCAATCACGAAGGCATTTTTATGATCATATTTTATGACCAAAACACCCCCCACTGGGTCCTTCTTCCCAACATGATTGTATTGGGAATTAAATTTCAATATGAGTTTTGAAAGAGACAGAAACAGTCAAACCATCACTCCTAGGGTAGGGAAGGGGGATCTCAGAGAATCATTAGGCAACCTCTGAATGTTAGGGCTTTATTTTCTACCCTTCATGATCTCATCCCAGAGTCATGCTCATCACATTAGATACGTATAATGCAAATGCATTTTAGCTATACTAATAGTTAAATACTTCCCAAAAGTTCTAATGCATAGTCAGAATGCATGGCCTTTCTCCATGAAAGTCAATTAAGTGAAATGAGAAAATATCTGAAATAAAATGAAGAATTAGAAGTAATGGTAATTTTAATTCTAGGGAAAATGTCTAAAATATTTATTTTGCTTTTTTATATTTTTTCACCTTACTTACAAATATTCTTCTGTTCACCTGAGTGGTTATCTTTACCTTTATATGGAGTTAAGTAATGCTAGGAATATGGGTGATGGTATCAGAAAGACTATCACAGAACAGCTATATGTTCTTATAGAAATTTTTTCATCTTTCTAAAAATGAATGTTCTTTTATGTAAAACAGGAATGATGGTAATATTGCTTCTATATTGTTGTGAAAATTAAAGCAGGAAATCCCCATAATGCTCAAAGTACATTGCCTGGTACATGATAGGTACTCAAAAAATTTCATCAGTTTACTACCATTATTTCCAATTGTCTATAATGGTAATCTAAATGATTGATGCTATTGTTTATCAGACATTTGGAAATCTATTGTGCATAATTCCATCATAATCTTCTCATAGTTCTTTGAATAAATACTCTCTGAGAGCAGACACTTTTACCTGTATGTAAATATGGATAGAGCTACAAACTAGACATGAATTTTAGCTACTACTCACATCAGAAATTGTCCATGTGTCCAATTTCAGCATGTATCCTGACACAGTTACTTCCTTCTATTTTCTTCAAAAAGGAACCCCTGATTTTAATTTATGTCTCAGAATCATAATGAAAAGCTAGAGAAATTACCATCAAATACTTTGCAACAAATTTCCCACCAATATGTATATCATAACATCTAATAGAAATGTAAGGCTTAGATTGTTTATTTTTTGTTTATATACAATTTTTTTATTTTTTTAAAGTCAAGTCTCACTGTGCTGCCCAGGCTGACCGTGAAATCCTGAGTTTAAATCTGTCACCATTCCAGGCTAAATCTTATTTTTTAACTGCAGGTGTTGGAATTTCTTTTTTTATATTTCTTGTATTTAAAATATTTCTGTGTGGCATAGTAAGTAGCATGTTCCTATAATCTCAGCAAATCAGTAGATTGAGGCAGGAGGATTGAAGAGTCTAGGCCAGGCTATGGAACTTGACAAGACCCTGTTTCAAAATGAAAAAATTAAAAGAAAGGGCTGGGGATGTAGCTCAATGGTAAAGCACCCCTGGGTTGAATCCTCAGTACTGCAACAAAACAAAATGAAACAAAACAAAGCAAAATACTATGTTAGTGAACTCTGATATTAAGTTACTAAGTTTTAAGGAATTTATCTCTCTCTAATAATTTGCAACTGTGATAAACTAGTTATTAAAAGTGAAAAGTTATGCATGATAGATATTTTGGAACTCTAAAGAATGAAATTAATTATTCATAAGTGTTTATTCTTTTCCTTCTTACACATTTTCTGATTCAAAATGTATTTGTCATAAATATTTTTCTTGCTTGCACTTTCAAAATCTACCCAAATAGTTACTACTGAGGAAGAAATCAAAATCACTCTCATAATTTACAAAAACTCACATCTAAAGCTCTCAATTCCCATAGTTCTTGGGAAATGAAAGTTAATGAATTTATAGTTTTGTAAAAAGAAGACAATATACGTATATATGTATATGTATAATATGTATAATTTTATATATGCCTTTTTATAAAGATACAATTTGGATAGTCATTGTATTTTATAATCTTGTTATTAATATTTTAAATGATATTAATTTATAAACAATAGATTATAAAAAGTTTTATTCTAGAAATGCTTTATAGATTTTTAAAACCAACCAGTAAACTATTTTCCTAGACACACAAAAAATACCTCTTTAGATAAAACATCCATAACTTTTTACCACAAATTTTGGCAAATATTTTAAAATGTAAAATAATTGGGTAATAACTTGATAGCATTTTTTTTTAATTTTATTTTTTTTCCCAAAAGTTGCATTTTAATACATGTTGGCAAAACATAACAGAAAAAAACAAATTATCAGAAGCTGTACACACTATTCACTGAAAACATTTGTTGAGGCAAATAGAAAAAAATTGTTACAATCATAATTTTTCTAACTTTGCACAAAATTATAAGCAGATTACATTCTTTATATTAAACATCTTTATATGCACTTTCAATGAACAGTATATATATATATATATTTATGATAGCATATTTTTAAAGTGATACTATATATTGTATTATTTCTTTTAAGTGATTTATATATATTAGTCTGTATCTGGCAATACAAAGTAAATGGCAGGACCTGGTATTCTAAAGAGACAATATCTGAAAATATAGTCACACACTGTGTGAGGTACAGAACAGGTGCAAGTCATTTATCTTCATTTTCTGTCTTTTATTTGTTAATACCTGTTTAAGGTTTTAAGGTTTTTAAGGTTTATTTGTTAATACTGTTTAAGGTTTTACCTCTTTTCTGTTGATTAGTAAACCTCTGATTTTTAAGATGACATGATTAATATTCCTTTCAAAAACTTGTTCTTAACAGGAAATCATAGTGTGTTTGTGAAAAGCTAGGAAAGGTTATTGGTGGTCAGTGAGGAGCCCTTGTGGCTGATGGACAGATAACTGGAGGACAAGAAAACTTGTACTTATCAGAGCCTGACAGCCTCCAGGAAGCAGAGATCCTTTGCCAGCACTAGATCCAACACTTGACTGCTGTGTGGTTAGACACACTACGATGATCACAGCCTTGGATGCAGTTAGAATTTAATACCCTGGCAGCTGTGGAAACAGTAAGACGATCCACCACACTGCAGTGGGATTGAGTAACATTCACAGGCTTCACTGGGGGTGCAGTAAACCACAACAGTGCCTGCACCCCAGAGGTTCTTATAATTCTCTAGAAGTTTGAAATTTTTCTCTTTTAAAAGGGACATGAGCTCAAGGTCATTTCTTCTGACTGATGTTTCAGTGACTTATTACATTTCCCTTGTCCAAGTGGCCTTTGTACACCTTACAAAATTGCATCAACAAATTGGGTTAGCAACCTATTAGGCTAAGAAAAATAAAATTATCGCTTCTTTGGATCCTCGGTGTACTATCTACTGCAGCATAAGTGCATCTCCCTAGGTCCTTGATATCTTTAAATGATAAGACAAACTTTAATAGGAAAATGATGAATATGCAGAAGAGCACTGCTAATCGAATTTTTCTTTGAGTTTCAAATAATTGGAAATCAGAGAAATGCTCAGTACTTCATTTTCTGGATTCATATGTGATAGTGTAGGATTCTGCAATGCCTTTTAAATTATAGTTAGCTCTATTCAGTGGGAAAAATACATCTCTTTGGACATTTCTGTGTTTCTTTAATGAATGCAATCATTTGCTAATCCAAACATTTCTGTATTTTCTGTTCCATTACAGATTCTGAAATATCTTTCTTAATAGTACTAAACATTATTATTCTGTTCAAAACTCTAAGAAATTAAAAACAATCTTGGAAAATTTACTTCTCAGAGGAGTAAAATAAGCAATCTTTATTCTAGGGAAGAAAATAAACAAAAGAGTGGACATCATGGGTCAGATGGAAAGCGAATAAGAACAAAGAAGAAAGGGAGTGTTCGTGTGTGTGTGTGTGTGTGTGTGTGTGTGTTTTATTGTTGTTGTTTTGTTTTGTTTGCTACTGCTGAACTCCTCTCCTGTCCACCACCCTCTTCAGGAGGAGGGAAACAAAGAGCAAGTAAGAAGTGTGTGTGAGAAATTTTTTGAAGAACAGATGAAAAACAGAGCCATTTCAAAGTTGGCGTGGAACAATTAAAAGAAAAAAACAACAACTGTTAAATCAAAACAAAACATATAAACTATGATTTTAAAAATTCTAAAATTCTCATTAGTTAGAATGATGATTTTTTCTTAAATTTTTAAGAACTGTTGAAAGTTTAAAAGGTGTTGATTTTTTTAAAGTATTGTGTTTGATATATTGGTTGTCCTAGAACTTTGGACTTGTTCTTTTTGGTTAGCAATGAATCTTTTTATTCTTTTAGTTATGATACAACTCACTAATCTTTAGTTAAGAAATGTCTTGACATAATCACAAAAGTATGGAACCCAAGCCGTTCTGATTATAGCAAAGAACTAAAGGAGGAAATAAGGCTGTTTCATAGACCAGTGCTACACCTGTGACTAAAGGGGCATTTGCAATGTGTTCCAATTGGAAGTGACTTTTAGTGTCCATCTGGAAAAGTTTTGCCTTCTGCTGAAGATGGAAACCAGAATTCTCCCAAAGACTCCTTCACAAACAAGGGAGAGATTACAGGTGAATGAAAATAGATAAAAGTTACTAGTATATTATGCCAGTATAAAGAAAGGAGGTTTCTTTTTTCTTTGATTTTCTGGCAGTGGTGGATTAATTTCGTCATTACATTAATCTGATTGTTTTCAGACTTGGACTTGTTTTTACATGTACATTTTATGCAGATGTCAGCATTTTTTCTTTCTAAAGTTGGTAAAATAAAGAAGTGGAGAGAGAGAGAGAATGAGAGAGGGAGGGAGAAGATATTGATAGACAATTTAGCTCTATGTTCACATATGATCTCTGTCACTGCTACGCCGTCTCCTATTTCCCACCTCCCCTTCTCCTCATCCTTCTTTTCCTCTTCTTTCCCTTCCTCCTCCTCGAATTCTCTCCTCCTTTTCTTCATCTTCTACTACTACTATTCTGCAACAATGTCAAGATCATATTTAGCTCCTGAGCTGTATAAAAGCTGACCATGAACCACATTTGAGTTGGGTGTCATAGGTTGCCCTGTAAAGTTCTTAAGACTTAAAGCTTTATAAGACTTACACTTCTGTAAGTTCTATAAGAGTTATAGCTCTTACTATCACAGAAATTATCTTCATGGCCACTGATAAGGATGAACACAGAGTGCTGTAAAATCTTTGTATTTAAAGCAATCATAAGTTAGAGATTATGCATGAAATGCCTGATAATCACATACAATAAAGTAATGCAGCCTTGAATATCTGTTTATTTAGGAATATTAGAAGGTTACTAACCACAGAACCAAGGAACATTATTACTAGACTTGACCTTAATCCATTTTTCCCATTTTCCCAGATGTAGAATTCCTATTAAAAATATAGAATATAGAGTTTATACCATAATTATATGTATATAATAAGAATAAGAATATAACTAAAATATATTAACTAACGTTAATTAATAACAAATAATATAATAGCATGTGACCACTAAGTTATGATTTTCAAAGTATTTTAGTATATCTGTCAAATTTGTTGTGTTATTTGCAGGATTGAAAATTTTGAGACTTACTAGGTTAAAGATGAATTCATTTAGCATTCATTTGTTTTAGAAGTTGTGTTAGTTTTCAGTTGAGGGAACGTACTCTGAAAAAAAAGTAAACATATGCTGCCTTCTGTGATTTTTCTAAAGTACTACACAGGCCATAGAGCATCAGATTTTTGTTTTCCGTACTGAAGATTGAACTCAGAGCTCGGGCGTGTTAAACAAGTACTCTTCCACTGAACTATACTCCCAGTTCTTTTTACTTTTTGTTTTGAGAAAGAGTCTCATGAAGTTTCCCAGACTGATTCAAACTTCCAATTCTTTTTCCTCAGCCTCCAAAGTCTAGAGTATTAATGTTAAATCATTGACCACTTTCTTTTTCTAAGATATCTAAAGTTCTTGTATTTCACTAAAATACTTACTCTGCAGAGAGAATCTGTAATCAAGTTAAAAGATAGATGACAGCGTGCAAAGTTGTATGAAACTAGATGTTTATATAACTCATAACTAGTGTTTAAATTAAATATCTGCTATTTTCTAAGGAATATATTGTAAAGGGCCTTTTACCCTAATCCTAACCTCAGACATGTCTTTAGCCAGCAAGGATTCTGCCTGTCATTGTCATCTCTCTACTTTTCTCAGGTTTCTTGAGTGATCTTATCAACACCCATAATTTTCTATGTACTAAATCCCTAACTTTATAACTCTAGCCCTGATTATTCTATTTAGCTCTTTATCTATATATATGACTGCCTGTTAGACATCTTTCTCTGAGGCTGCTATATGTGGCATAAATATCACTTGGTACATTTCAATATACCAAGTTTCATTTTTCTCAAACCTCCCCCTCCATCTGCATTATAGTAGAACTTCCACCCACTGCTCCAAGCCTGAATGTTGGGCATCCTGCTTAACTTATCTAAAACTCTTATTATCCCCATGCCAATCCACTTATTAAATTTTGTTGATTCTATCTCTTTCATATCTTTTATATCCATCTCATTTCCATTTCCACCACTGCTGACTTAGTGCAGGACCTCATTATCCTGGCTTACAACTGGCTCAATAATCTCCCAGGCAGCAGGCTTGACCCTCTCTAATCCATATCTGACACTGCAGCTATAGTAATCTTTTAAAATGCAAATTTAATCATCTTATTTCCTTGTTTAAATCCTTCAAATGGCTCCTCATTTCCTATAGGTTAACGTCTAAATGCTTTTGTGTGGCTTACAAGTCACTTCCATGATCTCACACACAAATTCAACTCTTACCTCTGGATTCTATAGGAATCCCCCATCCTGACATGCCACACTGAGCTTGGAGTTCAACTCTAATTTCTCACGTTCAGGTTTCTTCACTTTTAAGATCTTTTACCTCATCATTCACATCTCAAATTCTCACTCAACTTTTATATTTGGCACAAGTGGAACTGAGTATATTAGGTTTCTCAAGAGAAAGAGATATATGTTCGGTTTTATACCTCACAAAGATATTTAGAATTGTGTATCTATAGCTTCCTTTTGAGACTTAATCTGTTATTCTATTAAATCAACTTTGTTGTGTTTAATTATATGATTTTCATTCTAGAAAATATTGTCCTCTGTGTGCATGAAGACCAAAATGTAGTCAGTTGGGAAATTCTCTTTCTCAGTAGAAGGTCACCTTTTTGTTCCATTAAAACTGTCAGCTGACTGGAAGAGGCCCACTCCCATTATGAAGGACAATATGCTTTACTCATGTCCACTCATTTAAATATTAATCTCACCTAAAAATATCCCACAAACACAAAAATGTTTGACCAACTGCCTGGAAACCCCATAACCCAGCCAAATGGAGAAAATTTACCATGACACTCTCTTTGAATTAATTCTCTACTCCTCCAGCAAGAGTTGGTTAATTGTTATTTCACTGAGCCATCTACTATATGCAAATATTTTTATTTATAAAATTTTACATTTTTTACATCAGCTTCACTTATCAGATAAGAGATTGCTCAGGAAAGGAAACATAAATAACTATATATATATGTATATATATTCAGCGTTTGATAAATGAAATAACAGATGGGTGAATGGATAAATCAAAAGAGATACTTGAAAAAACATGAAAAACTATATAAATAATTGGGTAAGAACAGATTTCACTGACTAATAGTAACAGTTACAATGATAGTAATGGACCTAGACATTATTTTATTCTCACACTGATTATGCACACAAATAACTGGCTTGTTTCACATCTAATAGATGTGACAACTGAGGCTCAGAGAAGACATGGATTTGGCCAGTATCACAAAAAGTGACTGTACTTCTAGATTCTACCTATTTAGCACTTTCCCGCCTGCTCCAACAGCAGGCTTTAATAAAAACCTGTTCTAGTCTCTTATTTTGTGATTTTTTTAAGCTAAATGTCTTTTGCTTGGTTATTAATTTTTAGACTCTCACTGTACATGGTGAACTGATATGCTGTTACTTGGAGCAATATGTTGGAACACGCTACTGCTTGACTCATTTCCAATTTTCAGTATCTGTAAAAAATGAAAGTAGTTCAAAGAGCTGCAAATTAAAGCACAGTTTAAAACCACTGTATCATATCAAACCTATCTGTGCTTTGGTTTATAAGTGCATGCTGCCTGTGTGTGTGGATGATCCCTCACAGTTTAAAATTAGGAAAAGCCTTGCAGCAGGTCACTGATGTTTCTAACAACATGACCTCCTAAATGCTTCTTAAACTACATAGATGTGTTTTCCTCTGACTGTTTTCAAATCAAGATATTTTCAGCAGAGGCTCATTTCTGTACTCTGGGAACCTTATTTGAGTCCATGATTTAATTAAGCTGGCATTTGCATTTATAAAGCAGAAGTAACCAAGGGCAAGGGCATCTACATGCTTGTGTGCCCTAGTTCTATAATGGAGATGTGCACATCTGTCGATGTTGTTGAAGCTGAAGCCACATGTCCTCTGATGTTGGATGGTGTTCTGGACATACTGCTTCAGCCTGCCTGCAGAGAAGTGTCGGATTTCACAGACCTTCAAGTGATAAAAAGAATCTATGCTGAGATATGGTAGTATTGAATTTGGCCAGTATTTCTCATTCCCCTCCCTTTAAAACCTATTTTTATTATATTTATCTTTGATAAACACTTAGAAAGTCTGGAGAAATCTGTAATTGAAACTATTCACACCTAACCTCCTAACATCAAATATCCAGCGAAAATGAAGTACCCAGCCATTTAAAACATGTGATGACTAACACATTTTTTTTCTCTTCACAAAGATATTTAGAATCATATGCCTACAACCTTCTTCCTAGACTTGATGTCTAAGTTATTCCATTAAACTAATTTTCTTTCATTTGTTAGCATGACTGGCATTCTAGAAAATATCCTTCTCCACATGCATTATTTGACATGAAGCATTGCCCAAAATTTGTGTCCCCTTTATCTTTCATACTCATTCTGAAATGCAAAACCTTAACAATTTCAAGTTGTGTAATATTAAAGGCATAGTAGTTGAGAGGTTTATAAAGTGCTGTTGATTCTAATAAAATGGAGTAGTAATGTGTCTTTCAATGAGGATCTCCATCTTGTGGACGATGGAGTGACACAAAGGTGGACTACTTCTTTAGAATAAGCTTGAGTATCCTGGCCTTCCTGTGCTGAGGAATGATTTTAAATCATGGGGCTGAAGGGAGGAAGCTTCAGGCTTTTTTACTGGGAGCTGTTCCAGGAAGTTGTGTACAGCTGAGAGGGGAAGATATGAGTGGCTTCTCCTGTCTGGGAGATAGCCTAAAGATGAGAGACTGGAAAGAGAAATGGGGAGGGGGAGCCTGCTACAGCTGTGGGGAATTGCAGACTCCTCTTTGGCTAATGAGAGGGATGTAGAAGCATCTGGCAGCAGGGAAGATCTACATTTTAGTACAGACAAGAACAGAAGATGAAAGGATACAGTAGGTGCACTTTAGTAAAGCATTTGATACAGTGTCTAGTGAAATTGTACTTTTAAAGACTTCTAGTAGATATAACTATCCAAAAGGAACAGAAGCAACACATAAAGGGAATGGAATCCTAGCCAGATATGGTTGGCATGGAAGTCCTTGAGAAACAGCATTTTCTGTGGAGTCCTTTAGGGTCTGCCTCATTTATCACCTACTCTAATGACTAGAAGGGGGACTGTGGGAGGACTGCACATAATTCATGGATAGTGCTTAGGGAGAAGACAACATGTGCACATATACACCCCACAACGTAATATAAAGAACTAAAGGGATGCATATGTAAGAGTCCAGGTCACAGAACTAGGATTTGTATACTTGCTATATTTTTAGCATCCCAGTTTGGCAATCATTCATATAATCCAAAATGTCAAAGTCTGACCTGAATATAAGACTTAGGTTTATAATACATTTTGACAGACATGGCAAGATCTAGGCACTGCAATTGGAAACCACTACAACCTTAATATGAAAAATAAATATAGTTAGTATGAAAATAAACATCATAGAAATGCAAATTTGTATAGAAATTCAATAGAAATTCATCATTATATTATGCAATAAAATTTATATGTACATTTTAAACTGTAAGTATGGAAATTGTATTCCTATTCTCAGTAACTAGAATATCTTCTAATTAATAAAGAAAAATAAGATAAATTCAAGTAAACAGGAATTATATTTTTAAGTCATTACAGTAAACATAATTAGAATGACAAAGATAATTAAACTTTAAAGAATATTTTTCTTACAAAGACTAAGTGGTATATACTAATGGATGAGATAGGCTTTGATAAGATATTTTTGATAGCTTCACAAAGCTTGGACAAATGCCATATGGTAAAATCAATGTATATCTCAGTTTCTAAATCTTGTTATGTTTAAAAGTGGTTTTAAAAATCATCTGTCTTATAAAAAGACACATGTTCCTTTTAATGGAACACAGTGTGCATCTGACCACAATTTGTGACTTTAATCTGATTGCTAATATGAAGAAAACTTTATACAAACGTGAGGCAAATAATTGACCAGAGAAAGAAAGAGAAAATCTAACATGAATTATCTTCTCTTTTGGCCCAAGAAAAGAAAAGATGCAGAAGTTATCAAGCTGCATGGAAAATGTTAGAAAAGCAGAATGCGTCTTTATCTCTAATTTACAGAAAGCTGTCATGGATGAGACTCGCACTCAACCGAAAGAGCGAAGCAATTGATGGATATTGGCCGCAAGCCCTGGAGCAGTGCATGCACTCTGAAAACATTTTAACTTTAATCTAAAATATTCAAGATGGTCGAAAGAATCATCTACTCAAAACAGAGTGTAGACTACTAGAAGAATTAGTCATTAGTAACAATTGAGGGTCAGAGACTAAATGAAATAGCATTTCATTTGGTATATAAAAAAAGATAAATCTTTTCCAAGAATTATATTTTCACAGTTATGTTTACCTTTTAAGCCCACGGCATCTATCCTCCATACGCCTAATGGATAGTCCTTTGCTGTTAACTGTTCCTTTTGGAAAGCTTGGCATTCCAAACTTGCACGTGTGCTCCATGAACTGCCTGCTGCTCTCAACATAGCCAAAGTCCGCGCTTTCAGTATTAAACTTACACTGTTCAATCTAGAAATGAGGATAAGTAGAACCTGATACAGTGTATTTGTTGTAACCATAGATGGGAATTTTGTGATGAACATTAGAGTAACTGGTCTTAAAAAATGTTATGCATTCTTTTATCTTTCAAAAATTATTTTATTATATCTCTTTTCTTTATTATTAACATTTTAATCACTATTATTTGTTGTTTATTTTATCCTGATTTGTTTTTCTGTTGTTTCTATTTCTGGATGGGGACTAAGCAAAGGGAAGGTATTGAAATTTGAAGTTCTGTGATGGCCTGATCTGAACCCTGATTCAGTGCCAGTCATCCCACTTGCCAGACTTTGCATCTGCTTGTATTCTTTCATCCTACTCTTTTGGTCTCAGCTCCCTAAAAAACTTCTCTGGGTCAGGATGATCCACATACTCAAAAGTGCTCCTTATTGCCTTTTCCTGAGAATGGGACAGTCACACTACATCCATTTTGTTTACTTTTGCTTTCCCATTTTGTTTTTGGGATTTGAGAACATGAGGTAGGAGGAGGAGGATCTTTGATATGAAAGGAACTGTGGTCCTTCTTCTGGCTGTTGTCTTGTCCAATAAGCTTCCTGAAGCCAACCAGCAGGTAGTTTATCCCATATATAGAATCAGGTAAACTGAGGTCCACTACAATATCCTTCTGCATTAGTGACATCCAGTCTGTGTGGACATTTGAACAGAGATAGCATTCCTGTTATCTCTCTTTCTCTTTATCTAAAACATTCTATATCCTCCTGCAAAAGCTCAAGTAATCAAAAAATATAAACTGATTTTTTTTAAAAAAGTCTGATTCTCAGTTTTAATTTATCTTAGCATTCAAAATTATAATTCATAAATTTAATATAGCATAAAAAGATATAAATGTATGTAGTCATATCTATTTAGAGCTGATACTACTGATCATAGGTCAATGTTATTATCAATGAAATATTAACTGGAAAATGAGGGTACCTAGGAAAAGCAAAACAGAATGAACAATATTTTCCACTAAGTTATGTATAGTATAATCCTAATTTTGATTGTTTTTTTGGACAAAAAAATACATAATCAGAAAATTGATATAATAGTTCACTAATATCCACAAGGGATTAATTCTAGGACTTTCCTCCATATTAAAATTAACATCCGTTTAAAGCCCTTAAATATAATGGAATAGTATTTGCATATAACCTACATACTATTCTATAATACTTTAAACCCTTTCTAGATAATTTACAATACCTAACACAATGTAAGTGCTATCTATGTAACTGTCCTTTTGTGTTATTTGTGGAATAATGACAAGTAGAAATTATCTGTACATGTCCAGAAATTATATACTGGTTGAACCTATGGGTGTGGAGCCTAGAAATAAGGAGAGATGACTATAAATTAAATATTAGAATGCATCAATTAGTGAATGATCATTTTGCTGGCATCATGAAATTTAAGCCTAGAGTGCTAATCTGGGAAATAAATTCAATTTAATGTCATTACTTCATTCTTGAACAAATCTATATATTGAATATAAACTTAATGTGGTTATTTTCTATTCACACATGGCATTTAAATTGTAGTTAATTGCTTTGACAATAATCCTTATGATTCTCACAATCTCACATTGTTTTGAAAGCATGTTCATTATAATATAAAAGAATTCAATAGAATCAAAAGGACAAAATTGACTAGAAATTAAAAGATTTATTAATTTTCTTCATTCAATCAATAAATAAATGTAGTAGATTAGTGTCTATTACAAATTAAATGACCAGAGAAAGTAAAAGAAATTCAAGCACAAATAAGCAGAATCAATAGAAAAGTCAAGGCAAATGTAGTGTCTTCTGGCCATCCTGGCTCACTGGGTATTATATAAAATGGCTGACTAAGGTTCCTTGGCTGATTTAGGTCCTGGTTGGGCACCATTGTTCCTCCTTACTTTTTGTTCCTCATTTCTCCCTCACAGGCCCTCTAGACTCACACCTTATTGCCCTAATTGCTTGCTTTTGTTTTCCTCTAAGATTGGGTGTGAAAGAAAACTGCTTTTGAACTAACCTGTGTTTTCCTCAATGGTTGTAGTTCTTTGAGCTGTGACGTTTCACATTTCAGCTTCCAGTAAACACACTTCAGTTTCCACTGAACATTTATTTTTGTTTTCCAGATCCCAGTTCTCAGAATGCCCTTCTAAATACTGCTGTTCTCTAAGGCACTCTTTCATAACATGCTTGAACAAGATCTGGAGGTCAACCAAAAGAAACAGTCATATCAACATAGAGTTAAACTGAATGTAGAATATTATGGAGTAGAAGTCTGAAAAGTACATTTAAGGCACAGAAAGAAGGAAGTAAGCACCTCAATTTTTCAAATAAACATGTGAACTAAGATAATGTCATACTTTAAAAAACCATAATCTTTATGCTCTACCACAATTATTCTTTATTCATGTAATAATGAAATAATATTTGCCTACTATATCTCTAAGCATGCAACAGGGAAGAAAGCCCTACCCTGAAATATTTTTCAGTTTAGAAGTGAAAACAAACTGTGACCAGAAATCACAGTTGCTGTAGGATCTAGAGAAAGGCTGAATCCCTGGGACTTCTGATAGATGGTCTAAACCTCTTCAGCAAGAAAGAACAGATTCATGTAAGAATGTGCCTATTTTGTTTATTTGGCAATGTTGGGGTAATACCCAGGTCTTGAATGTGCTAAGTACTCTATCATAGAGGTACATCTTCCACCCTATTTATTGAGCAACATAATCCAGTTTTATGAGTCTATTTCTGATTCACTGGAGAGAAAATTATCAGCATGATCAACATTTTAATTTTCTCTTAGGACATGTATTATATTAATAAGAAGCAAATCTATGTATTGTTTGATTGCATTGATTAATGTTTAATAACACCTCTTGCTGTTTATCTTCTGTTACCATAAGTGCTTATGGAAACAAAAAAGGAAACAAAAAGTTAATAGACACAAATGTGTCTTTCCGTAGTAGGCTCACCAAAGCACTGAAGTGGTAAACAATTTTCTGTTATATCACAAGAAATCCACAGATCTTTCTTTGTTTCAGATAGATACACTTGGGAATAAGTAAAGGCATAAATATATTCACATCCCCAAGATGCTATCTGCATAATGTATTTTTGACAAAAAGTGCTGAATTGTTCAAATTTCACTTTTTCCACTAAGCCAGAACTCTACCTATCAAACTGGATAAATCTATCTTCTATTTTTTAATTATTTATTGCATATCACATTTCCTTTCTGTATCATAGGTTTTTCTTGGGTGAAGAAAAGTCTGCTTCATTGGAGGAACCCCTATTATTGAGTGTTTGTTTATTGCCTCTTTAAATTTTCCACAGAAGCTGAAATATAGTATCTTCTCTATAATCTGAACCTAATGTATTTTTGGTGGGTTAAATGGAATGAAATGGGTTCTATAAAATAAGTCTTATTTAGTTTTGAAGTAATAGTCCTCAGAAAGTATGCCTGAATAAGAACAGAAGGTCCACAGTTGTACAAACATCAAAACCATGATAATTATTTT
This sequence comes from Xerus rutilus, assembly GCA_028644305.1. NCBI lineage: Eukaryota > Metazoa > Chordata > Mammalia > Rodentia > Sciuridae > Xerus > Xerus rutilus. The sequence goes on from CM053406.1 coordinate 59,088,238, forward strand.
TCCACAGAAAGAGGGAAATGAAAAAAATAAAATCTTTATTTCAGCTGCTTAGTTTTCAAGTAATCTGTTAGAACTGGTCACTAATTATCTGATTTGGGAATTTCTTTCCTCTAACTAATTTACCTTATAAAAAGAATAACTTCAGTGGAATGATTAAATACTGTAAAAACAAAAGACCTGGACAGCCCATAAATGACATACTCTGAATTATTAAGGTTCCCTTCCTCATTGAAGTCCAATTACAACATTTAGGGAGGTTATCATATCAGGAACAGAATATTTGAAAATCAAAGATCTTAATCATAAGTAGGAGCACAGAACACACACAGTCCACCAGGAAAAGACTTATGAATACAAGCCTCTTGCTTGTGCAAAATGTCTTCCTAACTAGCACAAGGAGACCTAAGACTATAGTTTTCCTAGAAGGAAGGGGGACTTGAAAAATACTCCAGACTAAAAGGGACACTAAATGTGAGAAGAGGTCATTGAGCAGAGATCAAAGGAGATCTGCAGCTGTTCTATTCTGGCTGTCCCGGGGTGTTCTTTGATGTCTATATAACTGTTTGGGCTAAAATCAGAGCCCTGTGGAGAAAAACCACTCCCATTTTGCCCACTTAGGTTTATCAGTCCCACCTAGAAGTTGAAAATCAGATAAATACTCAGGCATATGGGCTATTTAAACATTAAATTTAAACATTTAAACGTTCTTATTTTAGAGGAGAGGTATGGTAAATTATTAGATGGAAATGGTACATGACTTAAAGTTTTGTGTTTTTATAAAACAACTTTATTGAGAAATAATTCACATATGCTTTCAATTATTTTTAGTATACAAATTTGTGGAATTATCATCATTGGCGATTTTTAAATGTTTTCATCAGCAGGAAGGGGAACCCTGTGCCCTTTGGCCATTGTCTTCTAAGTTCTCCCCAACCATCTCCCAGCCCTAGCAAACCTAATCTATTTTCTGTCTCTATAAATTTGCCTATTTTGGACTTTGCACATAAGTGAAATAATATAATATATGGTCTTTTGTAATTGGCTTCTTAGCATAATGTTAGGGATTTTTTCCCTTCAAGTGAAATGCTTTTTCCCTCCAGTCTCTCTCTGCTCATATAATATTTCATGAGTGACAACCTCAGACTTCCAGTGATGAATCTGGTCATTCTTTCAAGCTGCATGTGAACTATCTTATCACCATAAGAATGATCTAAACTTTCTTTGTGTATCTTTAGCTGTTTCCTAGAAATTATGGGGTTAAGTTGAAAAAATAAATTAAGTATATTAGACACCATCAAAGCCATGTGTAATGATGTCATTCTTTGTCTTGCTTAAGTTTCTTTTTTCTTAAGCCTAACAATTATTTCATTTAGACATATTTCTTTTGGTTATAGTCCCTGAAATACAAAATGTTTAATTGTAAGAGGAAAACCGTGCAAACATGTGTTCAGGGATTGAAGGATAAATTAAAAATCCTCTATCCTTACACATCAGTTGAGTGCACATTTCCTAAATCTTTCACTATGACAACAGTGCTAGCTGGTTCACTCAGACCAAAATCACCCAAATCTGATATCCATTGGCACATTTTCATTGCCAAAATGAAATTGTAAGTAATTATTGAATAACTGAATTCCTTAAACTGTTTGGCTAATAGGTTTTCTGTCTGAAACATCCCAATTAATTGCAGCACTTCACACTTCAGTCTGACTGTGGAGACTTGCCAACTGAATGACATTATTCTGTCCTCTGTGCATGCAAATGTCTCCATAACAAGGGATGTACTTTCTAAAGAATGACTGTCCCAGGTACCATAGCTGTGAAACAATCCTAAGCAATAGCACTGGGAAAGTGGCTCTTTTTTATTTCTGTTCAAAAGCCAGAAAGACTCAGAACCAAGAAGCTAACCTCTTTCCTTAGCTGGCACATTTCACTTAATTTCAGATACAGATGGAAAGTAGTATTTAAAAACTATCTTCTTAGTTGGAGAAATGAAGACCTCCAAAATAGACCATATAGGATAAAGTTTACCCATATGACCAAGTTTGTAATTTATTCTGAAACTATCTGTACTTAAACTGTATATGCAAAGTCAATTGACAGGAGAAATGTAACACTAACCAACAGACAAAAGACAAAATAAGTTTGATTTTTTTTTATTTAAGACTCTAAAGATGAAAAAATAAAATTTTTGCATATGACTTTATCCATCTTTATTGCAATTTAGGAATATTTCTTCTCTTACTTTGTGAATTACAATTGTCTATTGAAACCTGGGACCAGTGGCTCATGCCAATAATCCCAGCTACTTGGGAGGCTGAGATTGTAGGATTGCAAGAATAAAGCCAGCCTTGGCAATTTAGCAAACCTTGTTTCAAATAAAAAACAAAAAGTAAAGAAAAGAAGAAAGAAAATAAAATCTACTAATGACATATACTTTCTAAACAGACTTATGCTTCTGGATAAAACAAAAAGTAATTTGCTCCATTGCATCATTCTATTTAGGATTGTGTCTTGTTTTGTTTTCCTCTGTAAGAAAGCAAGAAATCATAAGGCTAAATATTTGAGGTTTCTTAAAATCTTTTGATGCAATGGAATGAATCTGATATAACTTTCCTATGTACATATATGAACACATCACAGTTAATCTCAACATCATGTACATCCACAAGACTAGGATCCTAATTAGAATAAGATATACTCCATGTTTGTATAAATACGTCAAAACAGACTCTACTGTCTTCTATAACTAAAAAGAACAAATATAATTTTCTTAAAAAGCTTTTTATGCACATTCCATTTGCTTTAAAGATCTTATTTTGAGAAGTTATGTTAGGGATATGATAAATAATTGCAACTAAGACAATTGCAAAATAAGGAAAGAAGAAAAAGAGACTGAGCTAATATATCATTTGTAAAGCACCAGGTTTAGTTTATGCAAGATTTTTATAAAACATTCTTTCAATACCAAACTGTGCAAAAGTACCTATAGGGTAGCCAGCAAAGGAGATTTAGGGTTCAAGAGCATATTTCATTGCTGTTGTGACATCCCCCACGAACAAGGCCTGTTGCTTTTGCTCTTGGTTTCAAGGGGAGCCTTGGCAAAGAGCTGGCCCTAGAGATGGTATTTTGTTGGCAACGTAATGAACATTCTGGCCTGTGAGTTCTCAAGTGGGAATTGATGAGTGACTCTACCATGGCATTTGCTAGTCCTACTTAAATCTGTCCTTACAGGTCTGGAGGAGGAGGTCACTGAGGGTGACTTCCCAGGAAAGGTTCCAAGAGGCCTAACGAGTGAAGAAGCAGAGCAGCACTGCCTCTCAGGGATGAAAACTTCTCCAGCTGTCAGTTTCAACGCAAAAAACTAATTTTAAAACAGAAAGACAAGACTTAGCAAGTTGTATTCCTTCCCCAAGTGAATTTATTTCAAAGTTCTAGCCTTCCTCATACAAAAACAGACAAATAAAAGCCTATGTTCACAATGCACATCTAATAAGGAGAAAAAATAGCAAAAATTATGCATTGCTCTTCCACTGTTGATGTGGTTATTTCTGCCTTTTTCACGCTGTTCTGCATGAGTTTCTCCATGTATAACACGAGCACTTGTTCCCACATGGATCATTGCTATTCACACTTAAAATTACGTATTGTAGTAACAGCTTAATCTCAGTTTCTAATTTTGCTCAAAGGCAACAACTTTTTTGTTGTTGTTGTTTCAATGAGTACGTTCCTTAAAATGTCCAAAATGTAAAAATAAAACTTTCCCGGGACAGAAACTAATATAACATATTAATGAAGGGAAATTACCACCCCATTCCCAATCACTTTAGGGACATGTGGTGACAAGTTAAAGAGCCTACCATTTTGCAGACTGGGAAGTGAATCTGTTAAGAAACCTTATTAGAATCTTTACTCTCAACCATCTCCATTTGGAACCTCTAAAAGTACAGGCCACAGTACTGGCTACAGAGTTACACAGTGGTGTCACTGTTTCTCCTAGGTTGGCAATACAGACAGGACGTTGATCTCAGGGTAACTCATTCAGCAGACCTTCATTCAACCAAAATTTATTGAGTGCCTCCTATGTGTTTAGCATTTTATGTTCTAGTCAGACAAAACTACTTGCCATTCCTCCCACATGCCATCCTGTTAGTCTTCATTCCTTTGATTGCGCCAACCTCTCCGCCCAGATTGTTCTTCCTCCTAGCTTAAGCACATATACCTCTATTCAGATCTTGCCATTCTACCTTTTGAAATTATTTTTTATTTCTTTCAGTGGGAGGTGATTTCAACCTTTTCCATTCTCCATAGATCATTCTCCATACTTAGGACTACTTATTCAGTTTTGTGGGGCCTAAGACAAAATGAAGATGAGATGTCTCTGTTCAAAACTAAGAATTTCAAGATAGAAATAGTAGGGCATTGAAACAAGTGTGGGCATCTGGTTTCAGGTCAGATGCCCATGAAACCAGCCCTGTCTGCACCTTTTCAATGCTCTACTTGCTATTAGTTTTGTTATTAAGTGAACTATTCTTAGACACAGATTGACTCTTCTATTTACATACACTTTGATTTCCTTGAGAACAATATCTGCATATATTCCTGTAATGGTTTAAGGAATTCTACATTCCAGTGCTGGCCAATAATCCCAGCTACTCCAGAGGAGGCTGAGTCAGGAGGATTGCGAGTTTGAGGCTAGCCTGGGCAATATTGCAAGCCCCTGTCTCAAATAAAAATAAAAACAAATAAGGCCAGAGATGTAACTCAGTTGTATAGCATCTCTGGGTTCAATCCCCAGTACCAGGAATATAAAAAACAAAAACAACAACAAAAACCAAACAAACCAAAAAAAAAAAAAAAAACCAGTGTCACAAAATATCATATATTTAAATTCTTGTTTAGGATATAGTCCATAGACTGACATCATCTGGTAATTTGTTAGAAAACCAGAATATCAAATCCCACCCTAGACCAAGTGAATCAAATTCATATTTCATGAGACTCCATGTGATCTCTATGTGCTTTCAAGTTTGAAAAGTCTTACTGGATAAGTAAATTAACAGCTCTCTACAATGGAAGGCACAATGAGATAGAAAAAATATCTATTATGGTTATCACTTATTCCTTTAACACTCTGATAAAAAGTAGATTTCTGATTTTCTCACTAAGAGAGAAGTATTGGATTAACACATCTTATCCTTCTTTTCAACTCTTTCTTTTGAAAGAAGGGATTTAGTTGCTCATTGATATACAGAAGAGTCTGATCACTGAAGTATGAATTTTATTAGAAAATAGTACTTTATAAAGGAAAAATCTGGAAATAGAGGTCTAAAAATTTCTCCCTCCTTCTCTTCCTCCTCTTCCTTCTCCTCAGTTCTCTCTGTCTGCTGTTCTTTGATTTGCATATTGTTACTGATTTCTTTCTTGCTCCAAAGATAGTTTATTTTAGCAAGATTAGATCTTAGCCTTCTGAATTCTTAGATATATTAACTAACTTTAGAAACTGAACAAATATGGACTTTAAGACAATTCACAAAAGTTTTATGAAATCCTTAACTCTAAAAGTGAACATATATAAGTAAATGTGGTTGACATAAAAATCCTCCAGGGAAATTTTTTAGCAAATTTCTGCCTGGATAGCCTTCAGATTTTTCAGGCTTCATTTCATTTATGCATATCCACAAAAGTGAAGTTTCTTTGCAATTACTTTACACAATATGTTTGTATTTTAAAAGTATTTAGGGAAGATGTGGGGAGCTAGCTCTATGCTACACCCTTAAGATGGCAACTAGCCATTGTGAAAAGTGTGTAAAGGGGAAGGGCACGGAGGAAGGAGGGACTATGTGATTGGTTTACTGTTGGTTCCGGGAATGTGATCAGCTCGTGGACAGAAAACTGGGAGCTTGTGTGCCTTGCCACGTGGACAGATGTTGGCTACATGCATTGTCTCTGATGTGGCCGAATGACCCTATAAGTTGAATGCTTGTTCTGCAATTAAACGAGTACTTGCTTTGACTGGTCTCCTTGGAAGTGTCTGATTGTCCTGCAGAGGAGGGCTGAGAACAGGGCAGCCAGTCAGCTCCAACTCTTCCTGACTTCCACTGCTAGGTGAATGTGGAGGTGCCCCTTCGACCTGCTGGTTCTGAACGGACCCTAAACCCCGCAGGAAGATAATAGAATAGTGAGTTCAGCTGCCCCAATTTCAAATCACTGATTAGAAGATATGACATCATTCTTGTCCTGCATCATGAGAGTGGCCATTGATAAATTCAAGTGAAGTGAAAACAAGTCAAATGCTACTTCTTTGAATGTCTTTTGCTAGTTGGTGGCAAAAGATGGCTTCAGTTTTATAATAGAGTCTCTGATTCCATTTGATTATCACTGGTTCTGATTCTACTCCCATGTATTAGTTAACTATTTATGTGGAACAAATTACTCCAAAACTTAACACTTCAATAGCATCCATGGATTTGGGATGTAGCTTAGTGGTAGAGGGCATGATTAGTATGCATGAGGCCCTGAGTTCAATCTCCATGACAGTCCCCTCAAAAAGAAAAATAAAAACTACCATCCATTTCTTTTGTTTGTTTGATTTTGGTTTTGGTTTGTGGTACTGGGGATTGAAACCAGGAGCACTTTATCACTGAGCCACCTCTCCAGCCCTTTGTCTTTTTTATTTTGAGACAGAGTCTTACTAAGTTGCTTAGAGACTCATTAAGTTGCTGAGGCTGGCTTAGAACTTGTAAACCTCCTGCCTCAGCCTCCCAAGGCACTGGGATTACAGGAATGTGCCACAAAGTCCAGCCAGCATCCATTTCTTATTCTGCAGTTTTTGTGGGTTCAGTTTACCTAGGTGTCATGCCTTAAGATCTCTCACGAGTTTGTAGTCATCATATGGTCTGAAGCTGCATTCGGTTGACTGCATTCTATTAATTCTACTAATTAAGTCCATTAATTGGATCTAATTCCAATTTCACTTCCATAAGCCCTTCCATGGGACCACATGGTGACATTTCAAGCACTCTAACACAGAGCAAGAGAAGATCCTTGAGGGGAAGCCACTCTTTCTATTACTAAGTCTCAGAAGTGACATTACAACGCTTGTGCATTTTCTACTGGTAATTAAATCTAGCTCACGCTCAAGAGAAGAGATTCCACAAAGTCATGAAAACCTGCATTTGGAATCATTTCAGGTTGCCTTAGAAGCTGCTTATTACATCCTCCCTTTTAAGAGGAATAGTTGGAAAAAGTACAAATAATTTATTCTTTTTGAGCCCTCTACCAACATTTTCTAAGGCATATACTTTATATAGATCTGGATAAAGTAATCTTCAGATCTCCCATCCAGTCTCAGACATATCACCTACTGGAGGGTAGCATGTTTGGCACATTTTTGTTTCAAGAGTGGACCACACTATTCACTTTAGAGAAAACATAAAAAATTTTAAAATATATTGATCAGAATTCTTTCACTGACAAGTTTCCATCTCACTATTCACATTATAAAAGTTTTAAAAAAGTATTAAATGATTGAAAAATAGAGGTATTTGTCTTTAGGTATGACAGGAATACATGAAATAAGCCAAATTTATCCTTCCAATTTCTATCTTTCTCTTATTTTTATTGTTATTTTGACCTCTTTGTCAGGTAGACATTGCTGATATGGAGAACACTGACATTTCTAGGTTTATAGCAATTTTACAGCCAACATTTTTATTATTAAGGCTTAGGTTTTTTATTTTCTAAATTTCAACCAACATCCTAGAATTGAGTCTTAATCATACTAGTTTGAATAACATACTACTTTTGCCCAGGAAAAAGGTATTTGAAGAATATACAAACAGCTATGTGTGGGTCTGTCCTGTGCATTGGGGGTGGGTGAACTCAGGCTAATTCAAATAGTGTGTGCTGAGTGTGAAAGACTCCCTAAAATAAAACTAGATGTTAAAGGCTGCAAAGTTAGTCTAGCAAAAACTGTCTGTGTCTGCTACAAATACATATTCAATATTTATGTTGTAGCAGGAAAAAAATGTAGATATTAGGTGCAATTCTATTACCAACTCATGTGGATTTTTCAATGGGTGGAAGAGACACATAAGTGTTAATTAAATGGTAACAGGGTCCTACCTCCCCTTAGTACAGAGGAGAAAAGATCAGTCAGTGAATATTTTGCATCATGGATATTTTATAACTGTGTATAGTTTTTAAAGTTACTTATATGACCATTATCAAATGTCTTATAATACAGATTATTTTTAAGCAATATTTTAAGGTAAAAAAGACACAAAACTAGTATTCTCTGCTACTGGTATCACAAGTGTATAAACCTTTCCTCTGCCTCTCAGCAACATAGTCATAGGAAGAGGGAAGTCACGCTCTTAACACTGATGGATCTTGCCCTGTCTTTGATAACTTCTTCCTTCACAAGAGCCTTATTGAGGACAGATTCAGGCTTAAAATAACCACAGTGGTCAAATATGATGATGATTATTTTTACTCAGGAATATTATCCTAGGGTAAATCTTATACATTTGTGAATACTGTTTCACGAAGGATGAAACACTAATTCATGTAACAGTGAACTATCAAGCTTTTCTACAACAAGTTTTAGGGCAGCCACATTACCCACATGTAGAATTCTCTAACACTTTGTTTGGAGATAAAGATCTAAAAGAATACTAGAAAAACATTAAAAGTGACTAAAATAAACTTTTATTTTCCTAGTTTCAACCAAAAAAGTGAAATTGGAGAAGAGCTGAGGGTCAGTATATGCATTCAGTTGTCTGGGGAGTAGACAGATGTTCATTTTTATTTGCTTAAGATTATGAACTGTTGGATCACTGCTGCAGTTGTAAATGATTTATGGAATGAGACACATTCCTGCTAACACACAAAGGCTATCAACTGTTCTAGCAATTACAGAGTTATAGTACTATTCTTAGTGGTACAGTTACATAGGAACTACATTATTATTAGATGAAATATCATGAAATATAAACTAAGTTTCTTTCACAATGGAGTTCTTATGAAGTTACTCCTAGTGGGAAAGTAGTGAGAGAATGATTATATTTCTTTGCAGTCTGTATCTTTGCTTGCAAAATGAAGTGGTTTAGCAGAGAATGTACATAATTACAATGTTAGCATTTGGCTCTGCAGTGGCCCTTGATGGTTACTTGTTCTGTAACCTGAGTGTCTTTCTGTCATCTCTCTTCCAAGATCCCCTTCCGCTGCTGTATTTGGGCAAAGTGGGTTTATCACATCTTCACTATTCAGCCACATACTTGCCAGCTGCTTCTCACCTCACATCCCTTTCCTGGGCACAGAGTCCATTTTCTACAGTGTTTATAACTCCAGGTACAATTCTGGTCATTTCATTCTCCAAAGTAACACCAAGTAATGAATGCATGTTTGGCAAAGTTATGTATGAATTCTGGAAAACAGAAGAGTTAGTGTTTAGAGCATCACAGATCACAAAATTTTAATTCTAAGAAATTATGTTTTCTTAAACAGTTTTCAACACTTCTACCATGGAATCTTCATACTTGTCTTTTGACTGAAGAATTCAGCTTCATGGACCTGTCCTTTCCCCCTGGACCTCTTCTTCTGTGCTTTATCTCTTCCCCACTCTTCTGGAGCATTCTGCCCCAAATCCCGATTTGTGTTAACAAGTGCTGTCTGCATACGAAGTTATCATTCTGTCTGATCCTAGTCTTAGGAACTATAGACCCATCAAAACATGTTCCCTAAAACATAATTGGTTGCCTAGATGCATAGAACAAATACAGAAAGCAAGAATAAGCAACAAAAAAGGCACAAATATTCAAATACAGATAACAGAAGAAAAACATAGAGATACAGATATGAGATATATGCATACATATACATATGCTAAACAAATTAGTAGCAAAATAAGAGTAGAATAGGAAAGTGCATTGTTTTGGTTATTATCACTTTTTAAAATAAAACTTCTTGAAGGAGAATTTATTACAAAATCAATAGCAATCTAGTGGATAAAAAAAAAAAACACCTTTGTAGACATCTAAAATGTAATGGTTAGTAAAAAGCAATGATCAAAAAGACACCTCAGTGCTGGGCATGACAGCACACGCCTGTAATCCCAGTGGCTTGAGAAGCTGAGGCAGGAGGATTGTGAGTTCAAACACATCCTCTGCAACAGTGAGGCGCTAAGCAACTCAGTGAGCACCTGTCTCCAAATAAAATACAAAAGAGGGCTGGAAATAAGTCTCAATGGTTAAGTGCTCCTGAGTTCAATCTCAGGAACCCTCTCCTCTCCAAAAAAGACACCTCAACTGAAATTTACTTACTTGATCTGCAGTAAATTCATAGAATGAATACACACACACACACTGGGCAGCAATCTATGCAATTCATGTGAAAACTGTTTAAGAGTGCAGACTGTGCCTTTCCATGATGGAAATAGTAAGGGTTGGGGAGACAGGAGACATAGCAACCCTCATAACTTAAAAATCCACATTGGAACTACACCTTTTCTGAAAGCCTCACAGCCATTTCCATGGTTCAAGTTTTATCCTCCTGCCAGGCTGCTGGGTAATCCCCCTTACACCTTTCTCCTTATTCTCTCGCACACCCCTGGCACTTCTGTTTATATCTAGTACAAGGCAATATTAAATTGCCTTTGCCAGCATGACTTCTGCAGAACTGTGCTTTCAGAGTCTTTCCTTCCACCTTCACAAGGCTTAAGAAGGTATTTTTCCCCAAACAAAGACAGTTCTTTCCTAAGTTAGAATTCTGAAACCAGCTGTTCAGGTAATTAAATTCTCAAACCCTACTTGGACAGAAGCTCAGATTTTTTGAGTGAAGCCCAATATTCTTACACTATTCTGAATATTTTAATGCCTGACTTTATAATACTGAATATATTATGGTCCCTCCTCTTCTCATTATTCAGTGTGAGGGTGCATTTCTTAGACCCTTTCTTTCCCTCATAACTCTTATAAAAGGGTGAATCACTTGGGATACTGAAACATTTAAAGCCGTTTAATCTTTGAGCTTGTCCTTGTTAGAGTCAAAGTCAAATATTTCAGATTCTGAACCAGAGGTTGATCATTTCCTTTAGTCCTCTTGTGCCTCTTGAGGGTCCATACATCCAGTGTTCATATATGCAATCTGAGTCAAGAATTCTAGCACTATGATTTGTATTCAGTACACAAGTGAAATCAGGACAGTGAAACCACAGAAGTTCTGAATCCTTCTTTATTGTCTCTATATGAGTGACACTAACTTTTGATCCACAGTGATAGCCAAACATTGACTAGATTAGCTTTCATAATGATCGACTGCCTTCTTATCATTGACTTTTCTACTTAATAAGGACTTATTCAAACCTGAAAACTTAGGTAAAATGATCCTCGTGTGCATCGGTACATATAGCAACATACTCATTCTATTTGTTCTGAAGTAGCTTCAGTTCTTTGTTGGACATGGTAATCTGGAGAACATGAATTTAAAATGACTATACTAAGATTATTATTGTCATAATTATCTGTACAAAGCTGTTAAAAATGCTTTCTAAATTATGTATGTCCCCATATGTTGAGGAAAATAAATTACTATAAATTTAAAATGTTAGTCTTTGTGTTACTTATTCCTAATTAATTATAATTCACTCTTAAAAATAGTAATTATGAAAGAATAGTTAAATATGTCATATGATAACATATTAGAGCATAAAATAATATAGTCAAAGAATATAAACATATTCTTCTCAAGTAAATATTTTTCAAAGTTTAAGTAATGATCCTCTACCACCAAATTCTCCATAAGTGACACATTTCATGTTATTCCAATATCAAATTTAAATCACTAAAATAAATATTATCATTATGTTCATATGAGTGACACAGTGTATATTGCCTTCAATTTTTTCTGCTAAATGTTATATTTTAATAGAAAAATGTGATTGATAGTTATACTATCCAAAAATGAAAATAAAAATTAAAAGACAATGCAACGAAGTATGACTGTTTAATGACTTTAACTAAACTGAAAAAAAATAGAAATTGTTTAAATTATTTTATTAGAACTGAAGTCATACATAGAAACAGTTTTAAAATATTGTAAAGTCTTTCTCTTGTGTCTTACATCACTGTTTAAGCTATCTATTCTTGCATGTTAAACCATTTCAAAACATATTAATTTAAAAGAACAGCCATATTTCTTATTTTTCTGCCATTTGGGCAGGATTCTTGTGGACTCAATATCTGAGGAAGGAGGTGTGGATTCTAGATGACTCCACTCACATGTCTGCGACCTCAGAGTAAATGCAGGAGGTTCAGGAATGAATGAGACTCTGTACATGTGGTCCTCCATCATTCCAAAGTCTAATCCCACTTCTGCAGGGAAACTGAATGCCAAGACAGGAAAGGGAATAATGCAACCAACTTACTTAAGACCTAGACCTGAAACTAGCACAGTTTAATTTCTGCCACATTCTGTTGATCACAACAATTGAAAGGGGTAATAGATTCCACCATTGGTGGGAAGTTGTATTTACAGGTTGGGGAATGTGAATTGTTGTCATCTTTGCAGATAACTCCCACAATCACTATCTATGCTGGCACTTATGGAAAGAGAAGAGGTGATTAATAGCATTTTTCAGTATGTGAAACTTCAGACATTAAAATGCAATATTTTTTAGATAAATCTTATTTGCTAGATAAATCTCCTGCTATTTAACATGTTGGGATACCAAAATAATTTTTCAAAGTGAAAATGAACTTGCTGAGATGTTGGTAATGCAAAATGCTAATTAGGAACTACTATTGAGCATCAGTTAACCAAATATCTTTGATTCCATCTGGTTCAATTTTGTTAGTGTTCTATTCTAAGCAGGCACTATTTTCACAAGAAGGACATACAAATATTAGAAGCAGTGAGTGATGTGTTAATAACCAAAATTACATGTCAATTATCACATTTTCAATTAGCTACTATATTTGGCAATTAACATTTTGTTAATCATCCACTCTCCAATTCAATATGACTTTCTAAGGTAAGTAGCTCACCTCTACCTCTGAAAAATTATTGTTTATCATTGGTGAATACATAATAAGTTCTCCATCTTTGTGTTTTATTTACAGCTATCTTGTGGTAATGAATTCATCTCAAGTGGGACTTGTTTAGGTAGTATACATATGTGAGAGCAGACATTTCAAGCAACAATTTTGTAGTTCGGATGTTCTATCTACACAAATGGAAAGCATATGAATTTGCAGACATTAAGTAAGTATTTCTAATGAGGTTCATTTTGACAATCAGAGGGCTTTTCATAGCAATATGTTCTTACAGCAATGTAAGGAAAGCAGAGTATTATTTTAATCAATATGAAATCATATGGGCTGTGGATTTTTAATAAATGTCTAAATGCAGTTCATATATATATATATATATATATATATATATATATATAACATTTATTTTTTAGTTGTAGGCGGACAGAATATCTTTATTTTATTTTTATGTGGTGCTGAGGATTGAACCCAGTGCCTTACACATGACAGGGCAGCACGCTACCACTGTGCCATAACTCCAGCCTCTTGTTTATATCTTTTGACTAATGAAGTGTGGTATGGTAGGAAATCTGTAGATGTTTACAGACTTGATTTCAAATCTTAGCTCATCCAATTATTGGAAGATTGTTCTGCTATTACCATGCTAATGTACATATAAAACCATATGCACACTCACTAACAAATTTTTAATTCTTAATTTACGGGTCTATAGGTCATTACAGTTTGGCTTCACAGGCTATATTGACTGGGGAGCTCTGCTTCAAGGTGTGGTTAGGCTGGGCTTGACTCCTCATGGTACCAATTTAGTTTCACCATCAATAGATAAGTGGTCACCAAGAGAATATTCTCATTATGGTAAATAGCAAAAAGACAAAATCCAGCTAAAATATATAAATCATTTGAAGACTCCACTCACAAAATATTTGCTCATTTTCCATTGTTAAACTCACATGGACAAATCCAATTTAATCATATATTGCACTGCATTCCCAAGGGGAGAACACCAGAGAAGTGAGTACATACTTATTAATATTAGTAGCTTTCCACATTTCGGTAAGTCTCCTAATATTTAAGATGCTGGGCTACCAAAATAATGCTTTGAAAGTGACAATGAACATGCTTAGTTGTTGGTAATGTTACACCACATTCTAACATTGACAATGCACTTCTATATTGTCTGAGTTTTAATGTTGTAGTCATCTGTAAATTGGGGATAGTAATATAACATTCAAAACTATGGGGAGATTAACATGTTTCCAACACAAAATTGAGCAAGTAAAAATAACCTGGTGTTATTATTCAGCTCAGTAAGGATCTATATCACGTAACAGATTTAGCTAAAATTAAAGTGAAGAGTTGGCTGTTTGGAAATGGTCGTTCACCAACTAGTAATCGCTATTTACCTTTGTTAAACTTAAAGTAGACCTCAAGCTATTTGTGGAAGTTCACATAAAAATATTGAAGTTCATTCAATATAGTCACAAAGCCATATTCCTTAGAGATATGGCACAGACTCCAGAATTATCAGTTGGTAAATTTACCAAAAATCCACATCAATTGCTCTTTGAATTGTTCAGTTACTATCAGAGCAGAAAACTGACAACAAATATAACATAGAGGGATTCCCTTCTAACATCTTCTAATCTTGAAAGGGAGCATAAAAGCAAGAGAGTTTAAAACACTCAGGATGCAAATAATTGGACTATAAAATTAGGGAGGGCAAAAATTATATGAGTAGTTATCATTAAAAAACTCATAAGAATATTGATATAATTTAACCAGAGTATTGGACTTAAGTAAAGAAAAGGGTAGGAAGCTAATAGCTGGGAGGATTTGCTACCATTGTTACTGTCAGGCTCATTCACAGAACATCTCCCATTGTCTCAAGCTCCATGAAGGAACTTTACCTTTATTGCTTTATTATCTATTTAAAGTGGTGTTTTCCCCAATGAAGAACACACTCAAAATTTAATTGCTAAAAAACGCATTGTAAGAGATAAGATTAATGCTAAAACCACGTTTGTTAAATTTCATGCCCAGAGTAGTGACTGTGCAACACTTGCCCACCTTATTGGCCAAAGAAGATAGTGTGTATAGTACAGCAGTAACAAATGATTGAAAGTCGGTGTTAGTTTATAATACGAGTAACTTTGAATCAGACTAAAGTCTAAAAGTTCATGTCAAGAAAAGGGCTATTGATGGATTTTGACCAGAAGGTTGATAAAAAGAAAAGAATGTTTAAAACAGATCCATTTGACACAGATATAGTGGAGATGTGGAGATTAGATTAGAGGTTATTCCATATCAGAGAAGTATCGAGTAAGCAATAGGACATGAGAGAAGTGAAAGAGATACATGCAGGCAGCATTAGTAGGCTCCAGAGAAAGTAGGTTCTACTAGTTTTGATTCTTCATTCAATCCCTTTTTTTTATAGCATATAAAGAGAACATCTCTGTTGTGATGATTACATTATGTGCAGCCGTGTGTATGCGTATAAATTTGCCTGCAGAGCGGGGCTGATAAATTTGTTACCTTTCCTCTGTTAAGACATTACATTGGCTCACATACATTATTGTTGAAAGACAGAAGCAGATGTTAATTGAAGTGATGTTTAATGATCTGTGACCCTATATACAAAGAATACAGGCATCACAGTCATCTGCTAACCACATCCATGAAGGCTGCCAGTGCAATAGAATTCATGATCATCAGATCTCAAGCAAGTACCAGTCTCTTCCCAGTGAGTTGAAAGGCCTTGGCTAGAAGAAGAATAAAAACAAAGTGTAAACATTTAAACACGTATGACATCCTCTTGTGTTGGACATAAGTTATACATGCAGCATTCTCTTTACCTCCCATTTCCCCTGCAACTAGGGTGAGGCCTGTTTTCAAGGTACAGAGCAGCTGGAGTTCACAGAAGGGCATTACCACAGTTGGGTGCCAATCTTTAATGAGGCAGCCCTGCCTATGTATACAGACATCAAGGTCATCAGCAAATATGTGAAAAATATCACAACAAGTTTCTACGAAAAGCATCAATAATGACTCAATGACCAAAGGAAGATATTCACGTCCTAATCAGGTAGAACCTAACAACAGCTGAGCACATATGACACTGTAAATAAGAGCAGCTGTAGTTCAAAGAAGGGCAGTGTATATTGAAGTTGAAGGGAAAATCTCCAAAAAATAAGGTTTTGTTAATTATTACTAGAATGAAAGTTTCACTTTGACACTAAGTGTCACCAATAGGGAAGCAATTCCAAATTCTTAGGCATTCTGCCATGTTATGATTAATTTTACAGTCCATGCATGGATGTTTAGTTAGAGAAGAGAACTGTAGATATCTTGTACAATCCATCAAAATAGTAGGAATAAACTGTCGTCCCAACCTCACCCGTGAACATGTTTATTTATGAGCCACTCTCCTGAAATTGAAAAGAGGAACTCAAGACAGAAATGCAAAAAGAGGCATCCGAAATGTTCTCTGTTAAGCAATAGCTAATGGAAAACATACAGTAAAGAAAGTCTAACTTGTTTCCAGTTTCAGAAAGGTTGAGGACATTGGTTCAAATAGTTTAGGTTTCTTATTTGACCCACCTTGAGACTCTTAAAGTGTATTTGTCTACAGAATCTGACTAGTTATGTTTAGAGCACTTGCCTAGCATGTGTGAGTCACTGGGTTTGATTTTTCAGCACCACATAAAAATAAATAAATAAAATAAGGTCCATTGACAACTAAAGGAAATTAAAAATGAATAAATGAGTGAACTTTTCTGCAATTTATAGTTGTTTTTTTTTAAATCAGTGTCTTGTGGTATAATTGATGTTGCACTCACCTTTTAAGTTTCTTTTGTTTTTGAGTGTAATAAGTGAAATTTGCAGAAAAGTTTGCAAATTTCATGTACATCAGTGTACTTTTATTTATAACATAACTCTATTAATGGGATGTAGTAATTTAATGAACTATTAGCTTGATATAATTTTCTATGAACTGTGAGATCAACACACCTAAAAGCAAAACAAACTTGAAAGAGGATTGCAACATCAAGTAGAGAAGAGGGAGGGGAGCAGGGGGAGGGGAAGGAGACATGTCAGAGACCGAATTGGAGCAAATTATATTCCATGTTTTGTGATTATGTCACAATGCATTCTAATGTTATATATAGCTAAAAATAATCAAGAAAATTACAAACAAAAATGACTAAATGTAGCATACATAAAGAATGATGTGAACCTAAAATATTTGATCTTCTCACTAAATAATATTGAGTCAAAGGGAAGACAAAACTTCTGCTTACTGTAATATTACATATCAAAGCTTATGTGACACTCTCAGAAAGGTTTGTTGACAGGGAAGCAAATTATTAGTTAAACATTTATCTAAGATGTTGACAATAAAGTACAAGAAGATAATACTTGAAGAATTAAGGAATTAAGAAGCAAATAAAGAGAAAAGAACTGACGATTATAACCTTATATCTTATAAAAATATGAAAACTCAACAATAAAAATAAGAAGAGCAAATTTTGGAAACAGTTCCAGAAGAAAATTACTTGACAAAAGAAATTACGAAGAGCTACCTATCAGACTGTATATGAAAAATTATGAGAAAATATTCCACACATGGTATAAATAATTTGAAAATTTGAAAGAAAATAATCCAAGCTCATATTTGTTTTAAATCAGTATTAACTTGAGAGCTGACCAATAACTATGAAATAGAAAAGCTATCTAAGAAACACCTCACCAAAGGCAACCAAGTTTTTATTATTATTCTGGCACATGTTATCAAATATATAGCAAATAAAAAAAAAACTTTGTTCTTTTATCCCCTGAAATGTATCTCAGAGAACAGAAAATTTCTAATTTTTCCCCATAACTTTATAATTTTAGAGTCACCAAACATAAAAAGTTACATAAATATTTAAAACCACTCTCTTTGGACTTTGGTTGTGTGTCTTCTGCCTGGAACATGTTTTTCTTAAGATGTTGAAGTAGACAAATTATGTTATTGTGCACATGTACAAAGAAGTGACAACCAATCCCACTATTATATATAATTATCAATCAATGAAAAAAAAATATATATATATACATATAAAAGATGTTCAAACCTCATCACTCAAGTGCCAACTCAAATGGCAAGTCTACAGGGTCCTTCCTTGAAAGCTTAGAGTTCCTGCTGCCCAGGTACTCTAACCAGTTCAATCAACTGTATTTTGTTTTTGTTTTATGACAAGGTGAAAACTTTTGTTTTTATTTTTTAGCATGTTTATTGTGCATGTCTGACCACTGGAGGATAAGTTCCATGAGGCACAGTGGAAACCTCACTATTTTGACAGCTGCTAACCACATAGCAGGGTCTGAGTGAATATTTGTAAATGTTATTTTTTCTCAAGAATAGAACTTTAGGCATCATATATAGATGTTACATATCAATAAGTGATTTCAGATATAATAATTATAACTATGTACGGTAGTACATTAAAGAGAATATAAATTATAAACTGATTATTACTTATCTTATAATGTAGGGAAGGTGGGTTCAACATTAGAAAATATATAAAGGTAACAGCTTACACATGTTTAATGAAAAACTGAGATTATTGGGGTGCATAGTTTAAGAACATTTCATTAAATGAAGCAAGTATTCTTACTTGAAACACTTAATAAGATGGCAGGTTATGATGCAGATTAACTACATCAGTAGAAGTGAGTTTTTGTATGGCATTTCATTATGGCCCTGTGGAACATGACGATAGATGTGAGTATTCATGTGCTCTGGGAGACTGGTAGCATTGACAGGGAAGCCAAACAGAAAAAGCTGAATTCTAATTTGGTTCAAATATCCCTTGCTTTGGAGGTTCCAGTTATACCTATATATTATGTAAGTATTAAAAAGAGACATTGATAGAAGCTATTATCAGTTGGGATAATACTTGGTAACCAAGTGTTAGAATTGTGAAAGTTGTGTGAGATTATACCATCTGACCTAATGAAATATGAAAGCCTGGAACTCTAAAAAAAGCACAAGGTGCCTGTGAACCCAGAGACCAGTAATTTCCATATGCAAATACAAGAAACAGAAAAAGAAAGCAAATTTACCAGGCCTACTAGGCCAGAGAATTGAAGCTTTCCAATGTCCAAATTGAGAAGTTGTTGTTAGGATCATAACATGCTAATTGATAATAATGTAATATTTAGGAACCTTACGAATTTTAAAACATCAAACTAGTACACAAATGAGAATATGTATTGCTGAGACAGAGTCAAGATCACAAACAGGAACAGATTATAAAACTATAGGATAAGTACAATAATTAAAATCAGTGGGAAAAATATGACATTAGGACAAATGACTAGCCATTTGTGAAAAGTAGCTAAATCATACTTTACTCCTTATACCTGAATAAATCCTATTTCTTTTTAAATAAAACATGAAAACTATATTATTAAAATCTCTAAAAGAAAATAAAAATGGAAATTAAAAACATTCTTATGGGTCTCAAAAATCCCTTCTAATTCAAAATTGAAGCCAGAAAGAAAACACAAAATTGTTTTTAAAAAATGAACACTACTTGTGGCAAAAGTATGACAGCATGATTAATAGATAAATGATAAATGATAAATGATAATGACAGTGAACTATATGCTTCTTCCACATATAATTACAAAACTATTACTGTGTAATAGAAAATAGAAAAATAACATGAATGTAGAATTGAGTATAAATTATGATGCATATCATTATTGGTAATCAAATAGGGACAAATTATAACGAAGATAGCATTTTTATCAGAAGCAACTTTTTCCTTTTCCAATAATAATAATAATAATTTAAGGATATAAAAAGAAATAAAGCATTTTAATAAGTTTTTAATTCTGTTTTCAAGTAGACATTTGAAAATCTATCACAATTATAACACAGCCTATGCTGAAATTTTACTTATGAGTTTAAGTCATCTGAAAATTGTAAAGCCGTAAGTATGAGGCAATCCATACTAATAGTATCTTTCTATAGAGAAAATGATGTATAGTTGAAATATCCATTAGCAATGCACAATTTATAGAAATGGTGTAGCTTCACAGGAGTCTTATGCAGCCATGATACATAGACAGACATACATAGACAGACAGATGTATGCATTTTTTATTGTGCCCCAATTTCCATTTATCATTTATAATGATAAATGGAAGCTATATATTATATATTAACATTTTCTGCATATTAAAATGATGTTTGATCTTCATATACTTTTTATGTAATGAATGATAAATGAAACAATTAAATATCTTTAATTAGAAAAAGTTATAGTGGTAATAAAATGTATTGTGAAAGACTTTAAGGTATTAAGTCATAACAACACTTTAATAATTTATATAATATAGTACTATTATAAAATCAATTGACAAGTCAAAAATTGTATTGTTGATATTTAGATAGAGACAGTTGTATTTAAAACATGTTAAATAATACACCACTGGTTAAGTCAGGTGATGAAGTAGATCATTCACAAATAGATTACAGAAAAATGTCTCTAATTAGAGGCAAGATCAACTTTGATCTACACCTTACACTATGCATCCCTTTTTGGAATAACAAGTTAAATATGGAAATGAAATAATAAGATATTGATGTGACTTTTCTGTTTGAGAGAACAAATAAGTATTTTATTTAAGTATTTTATTCTTCATTTATTCAAAGTCTGGAAATTGAAGGTGCAGCAAAGGCTGTCAGTTCCTGAAAATGTTTGAACTTCCTGGGTACATTTTGTAGGAGGATTCTGAGGATACATTTTTACACACAAAAGAATACAACAGGCATGAAGCAGTTATAGAATCCAAGAATAAGTTGATCTAACCCTTTAGATCCACCACACAGCCAAAACTTTAGATTTCAGGAGGAAGATAATCTATAAAATAGCTATTATGATAGAAACATTAGGAGATACAAGGTATGAAAACAACATAGAACACCAGGGGGAAATCAGACAATCTGACACTTCAGAGAAAATAAATGATTGTATTTGAAAGCCACAGATTACTTCTATGGGTGACAGTGTACAACAAAGCAAGAGGTTGTATGAGTTCAAGAAGAAAAACGGAATGGAAACAGTTATAGTACACATAAAAATAGAATAGCATAATTATGGAGAAAAAAGCATGTTTTAATATTTTTTTCTCAGCAAAACAAAGGTAATTAGTAACTACAGAAGAAATGTATTATTCAAGAAAAACCTGATACAAATATGAAAGAAAACAAGAACAGTGTATTTAGGCACCCACTAGATTCTAGCACGAATTTCTTTGAGTGCTGTTGGGATTGTAACATTGAAAACCGAGAAAAGATTGTATACATAGAAAACTATAGGACTCTGTAATAAATTGTATCTATTTAATCATAATCACAAAATCACATAAATAATACTTCCTAATTTCATATCTTAGAACAAATCTCCAGAAAACGCATGAAACATTTAATAAGGTATGCAAAATACAGAAGACTTGCATAGCAAGTCACGTGTCCAGTGAGCACCAGAGCTCGGCCTCCAACCAGCTGTGTCTGACCAGTCTGTACTCCCCAGGGCTACACAACACTTTGCCTTATCGTTAATACGTCAAGCAACTGATCACCTTGCAACTTAAAAGCTCACAATGCTTGATGCCCCATCAAAAGAAAGGGTATTAAAAAACTGATTTGTTAAGAGATGCGTCCTCTGGATTTCCACAATTTGCCAATGGTAATTTTCAGGTTAATCGGCAATAGTTTTGGTTACTGAAATTGAAATGTGTTCTGAATATTAACCAAATTAGGATTATTACTCTACTTGAACAAAAAAAAAATGAATCCTAAAAAACGTCTAAAAAACACAGAAATAAGGAAAGACAGGAGGGAACAAGTAGGCAGAGTCCTGGATGAGTTTATTTACAATTATAAGAGCATCAGGAAGCTTTCATAGGCTTAAACATGAGAGTTTGCTATCCAATAATAAGCAACAACAGAAATTAAGACTGTTCTACAAAATAAAATGGAGCTGAACATGTAGTAAAAGGGGACATAAATAATCAAATTCTTCATTTATCCAGGATTCAATTGATTAGATTTATTATCAGAAAATTGTTTAAACATCAGGTATTCCCAACAGATTTAATGCAAACAGAAATGGAAAAATGTCAGGAAAATGATCCTAAAAGTTTTGGAGAATGGGCGTCGAACAATTACTGGTCAGGTTGAAAGTACAAGCTTCTGTGTTGTAATAGCTCCATAAATGAAGCCAAAAAGCAAGAGGTATACTGGGAAAATATTTACAACACAAAGGATATTTTGGATACTAATACATAAGGATATATCTCTTCTGCATTAAAAATATAAATATTTTAAATACATAAAAGAAATGTGAATATATTAATTTTTAAAAATAAGAAATCTGAAGTGGTAACTAGCATCATAAAAATATACTGCTCTTTAACATTATAATCATACAGCATACATATTATTTATAAATTTGGTAAAATTATCTAAGAGCTTTTAAAGTTATTTTTGTTTCACAGAGGCAACTATATAGCTAATAACTTTTTATTTAGCTCATATAATTTGAAGTAAACCACAAAGTATTTTCAATGATTTTTTGAGATCTACTGGTTGAGTGCCTAGATATAACTAATTCACTTTTTGTATACCAAATTCATTATTCATAAATAGAATGAAATATTTCTTAACATGTGATCACAAATTAGCAGAGGTTTAATAAATGAAGCTTTGTCAATTTCATAGAAATTTTAATTTACTTACTGAGGCTTAATTACAGGTACGGAATTCCTTCAGAAATAGTTAATGTATATATTTATTAATTTTAAAAATTAATGCATTTAAAATCCATTATTTTCATGAAAATTTGGCATTATGGTTCTAGTAATTTTATTCTGGTACCTGTCTGAAGAATTAATCAAGCAAAAAAATGATAATAGAGTTTCAATTTCAGTATATCTTAATTAAATCAGTTGAATATATAGGTTATACACACACAAGAAAACTAGAAATTTGCCATAGTATCATTTATTGTTGTGAAGATATTTATACAGGCATAATTGTTATAAACTTCAATGAAAAATCCTTAGATGATCATTTGGTGATATTCTCAGACCATGCACCCTGAGGGAAATACTGCATTGTCTCCCAAGTACAGCAATCTCTTCTTCACTGAAAAGACAAAAGTTAATCATTTGATAAATAGGACTCATGAGTGTCTGGATTATTTGGAAAATGAAGAGTTTCTATTTTATTCTAATGGAAAGAAAGAAGATAGAATGCTTATATATGAAGCATTAAAATAGATTGAGGCTAATTTCAAGAGGAAAATATAAGCAGTGCTAGAATTTGTAGTGTATTCTGGAGACCAAGTGAATCTATGATGGGTTTTATGGGGTTTGCTATTCTTCTTTTGTTGTTGTTGTGAGATTGTGTTAAGAATTAGGTCTAGGCTTTGGACAGAGTATCCCAAAAGAGGTTTTATAAATTAAGCTTTTTTTAATTAGATGATTTAGGAAGTGCATTTTAAGTTTTCATTCGTTTGGATAATCACAATATGTTTCATCATTAAAAAGGCTCTGAAAAGTCCTGCAATAAAATATAAAACCTGTTTAACTTTCTGTAATTTGGTCTGTGTCAAATACATTTCATCAGAAATTAGTTTGAGAAATAACATTTAATTTTCTCAGCCATTTTAGGAAATATTTGCTTTACATCAACATCACTGTATTCTACAATGTGTAGTTTGATATAAAAAGCTACAGAAGTATTTTTGTATGTGTTTGTGTGTGTGTGTGTGTATGTATATATATATAACTCTTAATGCTTACTAAGGAATTTATTTTTAGAGATTTCTTACATTAGATTTCACTTCTTGATTCTCAGTTTGCCTTTTCATGTAGAAACTTAGTAAACCTGATTATTATGTATATAAGAAGTAAATTTCAATAGGATAAGATAGATTTAAAAGGCACAAAATTATTTTATTTTTTAATTTATTTGTTATTTGTTTTATAATTTGTTCTAATTAGTTATACATGACAGTAGAATGCATTTTGACATATTGTACATGAATGGAGCACAACTTCTCATTCCTCTGGCTGTACATGGTGCAGAGTCATACTGGTAATGTAATCATACATGTATATAGGGTAATAATGTCTGTCTCATAAGAATTATTTTAAAATAATAGTTTTTTATGATATTTAATCTTAGCTACTAATTGCTCTATAGTAGTTAATAAGTAACTTTGAAGATAAAAACTCAAGGAGAATTTTTATGTTAGTGTTGTTTGTTAGTCTATGGGAATTATTTTTAAATCCTAAGTCATGCCTTATAATCAATACTTCTCTGTTCCCCCAAAAAAGGGATCTGCAATGACTGAAAACATCTTGTCAATCCAATCTAAAACTACAATTTAGGATTTCTAAAGGATTTAATTCATACATTTACACAGAATTGATTTTTTGAAGATGAAAGAGCTATTTTACTAAATCACCTGTTCTAAGTGAAACACTGTTCACACAAGTAGAATCAGAAGAGAGAAAGATTAACATTATTGGGTGTCAGTGTTTAAAACATATCCTAGGCTATTGACAACTCTACCTGACAAAGTTTTCTGGTCACCTACTGGATTAGTAGGATGAACATGGCCTTGAAAAGTTAGAAGTGCTCTTCTTTGGGAAAAGTCCTATTCGCAGCAACCTGTCATCTCCCATTTTAAAACTCCCTGTCAAGCCAGGCGCGGTGGCTCAAGCCTGTAATCCCAGCACTTAGGGAGGCTGAGACAGGAGAATCACGAGTTCAAAGCCAGGCTCAGCAATGGTGAGGCGCTAAGCAACTCAGTGAGACCCTGTCTCTACATAAAACACAAAATAGGGCTGTGGATGTGGCTCAGTGGTCAAGTACCCCTGAGTTCAATTCCCAGTACCAGAAAAAAAAAAAAAAAACTCCCTGTCAGTGAAAGTTCTCTTGGATCTTGGATTTTTATTTTAAGTATTAGAAGAGACCAAACTCATTATGCTATTTAACACCTTGAACCAGAAGGTAATTTGGCAAGGAAAGAGCAACCAGTATTATATTTGCCATTAAATAATGCACCTTTAAAATTATTCAGAGTACAATTTTATTAACTAAAAGACATCATTGGTTCAGGGCCATTGACTATAAATATTTTTTGGTCAAGATCAATTGATGTAGAACATCTTGACAATACTAAAGGAAACATAAAACAATGCTTAGGTGTCAGATGATATAAAAATTACATAAACATTACGGATTAAATTTAAATTATTTCTTAATCATACTTTGTGTATAACATGGATATCATTGAAATGGAGACATAGAATTCAATCTTATACTTATTGAAAAAGCTTGGGTTTATATAATATAAAGGACATGCAAATTTCACTCATCTCTAGCGCACTTGTCATAGAATCCTTAAAAGGGAAATCAGTTTTTGGCTCAGGAAAGAATGTGCCTTTCTCTTTAAATTTGGGAACATTAGGCAATCAATATCATTTTGGATGCTCTTTTTTGTCTTCATCACTCTAAACTAAGTGTCGAGAAAGTTAAGCAGGAGTAAAGAAGAAAAATGGGGCACACCATAATGAAATTTTACTAAGGCTAAAAGCTTATTTTAGTGGGTACCACGTGGTAAAAACACCAAATATTGGAAGAGAGTAGCTTGTTTACTCTTCCTTTGTTCCCAAAAGATGAAGAAAAGCAATAGATCTTCATAAGAATTGGAAGAAAACAGAAGTAGCAGTTTGAGAATAAATACAAAACTGGTAATTCATAATTTAAAGAAAATTTCTGTACTAAAAGCAAATTTCTGTACCAAAGATATAATTTTTGATAAATTCTATTTGTGCTAGATACTATCTTTCATTTGCCCATGTACAGTTTTAGCACTAGTTTTTACTCAGAAAAATATGTGTTGGGGTCACACACTAGGTCAGATATGAGAAATTTTTATTTATAAATATATTTTCAATGTAACAGAATTATCTTAGCATATATTTACTGTGTTTGCTCAGAACAAGATTAAAATAAGTTGTTTCTTTTTCCTGAACAAAGGAAATAATTTTGTCTTTTGATGAATCTGAAGCCAAATTCATATATTCCACCAAGAAAAGATTTTTAAAAAATAGGAAATGAACACTGTACAAGAAATCAATAAATAATAAGGAATATGTAGTACAGACAAATATTTCCTCAGTCCCCTTTAGTGAGAAAATTGGCATACATGTGTTGAAATTTCCTAAAGAAAATATAAATTCCTTAAGAACACAATCATCTTCTTCTCACTTAAATAGTTGATTTCTGAAATAAATCAGCAAATATGAGTACTTAATAAGAATTTAATGGTTTACTAGCCAAATTACATGTAAATCCAAGTATAAGAATGACTAATAATTACATAGAGATTCCCAACCTTCAATTTAATTTAATGACATAGCACAGACTGGAAACATGAAGATCAATGTTTGGGGTAAAGTCAACTTGGAGAGCTGGAGGAAACTATTTCACCTTTCTACAACTCAGTTCTGTGAAAGGTAAAGTTAAAATAAAGCAATACCTATGTTGGGGTTGCTAGGTGACTGTCATGGAATATATGTGAACTCTTTACATATATGAAATCTCCTCATGAATAAAAGTATGTATTATTTACAAAAAAAAAGGTAAATTGAAAATCAACTCTTCACCTATATACTCTTTAATGAAGCTTACATAATGAAAACTATTATCTCTATTTTAGAAAAGGATTTTAAATGTACAATGTTTGATCAAGAGGATAGTAATATAAATCTGCAATTAAATGGAGATAAGATATATGCTTAGGTCACATATTCCACAAAAATTTTGAATGAGATTATACATCTAACATAATTTTAAAAGGGACAATTATAAATGAAAATGGAAGAAAAATTGGTCCGAACATAGAAAAGACATTTTCAAAAATTGTTATGATGTATTTATTGTGGTTGGTATTCAAACTTCATCAGAGCTGTAGCAAAATTGTTGATACAGACACATTGAGTGAAACCAATTTCCCACAGCTGGTGTGAACTTATTCATGAAGAGTATTCAGCTGTAAACTTTCTTGGATGTCATTGTGTGTCTTGCACACTGTCCAGTGAGTCTTCTCCATTTTACTACACTATTCTGCTTTCAGCCACAAATATAATTCTCTCACAATTGGGAAGATAACTTTACCTGCACTTTATTCTGATTTAGGCTATTTAACTCTACATTCCTAAAATATATGCCATCCCACCTGAAAATATCTGCATGTATTTCACCCATTCTCTCCTTCTCTATTGACTTAAAGGGAAAAAGAATCTTCCTCTTTTCCAAGCCTATTTTTAAATCTTTATTGTCACCTAGCCACCTTGTACCATCAATACTGCTCTCTTCATTGTATTTCAAACACTTCCTCTCCATTTCTTTCTTAACGTTTAGTAAAATATCGATCTTTTATAATCTTAAAAACTACATTTTCAGATCCCTGCCTCATTCTGAAGTAGTAGGACTCTTACTTATAAGGTAAATTGAATTGCTTTTCATACCAGTTACTTATCTATTCAGATTCTGCACCCACCTCAAGTATTACAGGAACGATATTCTTTTAATTTCTATGCCCTCTCCAACTATATCCTCATCTAGTATGTTGTGTTGGTTGTGCAGATTCTGTGTGCAATTCTTGTGTTATAATCCCTCTTTGTTGTTTCTTTCCACAACCACAAAAATTTCTGCTTTGCTTCTTTTCTGGATTATTGACATAACTTGTTAAACAGCCTTCCCACCATAAATTCCCTTTCCCTGATCTATATTTTACATTATTACAAAAATAGTTTCCCTAATTAATATTTCTCTTTTTTGTTGTTGTTATTTTTGTTGTTGTTAAAATCTTCATTATTTCGATTGTCACAAATTTTTTTTTTGGAAGGAGTACTAGAAATTGAACCCAGAGCACTTTATCACTGAGTCACACTCCCAGTAGTTTTTATTTTTATTTTGAGACATGGTCTTGCTAAATTGCTTATGGTCTCGCTAAGCCACTGAGGCTGGCTTTGAACTTGTGATCCTCTTGCCTCAGCTTTACAGGTATGTGTCACCATGCCTGACTAGAAATAATCTTCAAAGTAAGGCATTTAAAAGACTCTACAACATGCCCCATATGAGCTTTCTAATAGCCTTTATAATCACAGTTGCAAGTCTACAAACCTGCTCAATGCTTTCTTGCCTGTGTCTGTGATCCTATTTTTTTTTTAATACTAAGATTATCCTTTTAAACTTCTTATACCCCATGCTCACTGGGATACATCTTTATAAACCCTCTTGAATGTTTACCTCTTCCAATAAGTCTTCTAAGTTCCAGGTCAGAACTGTCTCCATCCTTTAATTATCAAAAGACTATAAGTTTTTCTTTTGACATTTTCTTCCACATTATACTTTAGTCTTTATCCATGTATCTTTTGTTGACTGGTAGATTCATGTTCATCAGTGTTAGTGATGATATCAATTTTGTCTCTGCCCTTTTTCTTTGAATATAGTTGGGGTTCAATTAAAAGTAAATGAATACTGACTTTGCACTTACCTACAAAACAAAGGATAAAGAATCAATTATCTTTTTCCTCTGATTTTAAAGCAGAAGTACCTATTTTGCAGCATATTTGTACACACCTACACACACACACAGAGCCCATGAGATCTCATCAACTTAAGAAGTGAAACCTTGTGCCAAAGTGATGTTTACATGGTGGGTGAAAAGAGAGTACTGGCTGACAGGAAGGATGACAAGTCAAGTGAACCAAATCTGAAGTGGTAATTTTTACAACCTGAATAATCTGCTCTCCATATGTTTCCTGCAAATCCTAGGAAAGGTACTGTAATCATGATCTTTGCCTTAGAGTAGAGCATATAAAGATTCACCTCTCAGCAGGAATAAATTTAGAAATAGAGAAACAAAAAGAAAGCTTTTTGGCAACATTACCTCAAAGTGTGTGCAATTCTGAAAAGCCAAATGGAAAGAGGAGTCTGTTAACCTTTATCATACACCCCATGCAAAGCAATCACACATCATAATGCTTTCATGTCATATGTTCATTTCACATTCTCGGACATGGCACCACATAACCAAGCCTCCAGCAGCTGGAGAAATTGTAATACAGAAATGGTCAACCCATTTAGCTCAGTGATTCCTTTAGAGTTCTTGGCTTCAATTACTTGAGGCAAATAGAAAGTTTTACGCTCATAAGTTGAATCCAGACTGTGAACTAAATTAATTTTTTTCTTGTATGATTTTTTAAAGTTTGAACTGCTTTAAATCAAAGGAAATCTATGCAATCCGAATTGGGGAAAGTAAAGTGAGATCTTTTTATGGAGGCATAAATATGTTTCTTTATTCCTAATATGTGATTTCATCTTTCCTTTTTGTCCTTTAATACATTTCTCCTTGGTCTTCATACTTGTTTGTCATATCATTTCCTAAGACTCTAATTGGTAAAAAGCAGTAACTACGGGCCACCATTTGGGGAAAGATATTTTAGGTGATTTGTTTATACCTCAAAGAACAATTTTACTTTAACATTTTTCTCAAATAATTATTCTTTTGGTATATTTCTCTTAAGACAGTCTATTGGAAAATAGGATATTTTTTTGGAACGTGTGATATTCTAGTTATTGGTTCCCACATATTGCCATGAAAATAACACATCAAGTCTGTTAATATCTGATAATATCATAGTACAGATAGCTTATCTCTGAAAGAATGTAAATTTATTATAAACCAAAGAATACTAAATACCTTCACTTTTGAAATCTGAAGAAAGCATAATTCTCATGTATTTGATTATATCAGAAATCTACTTTTTGAGATCACACTGAATTTTAATTTTCCAATTTTTATTTTTACTTTACTGTGGATTGAACTCAGGAGTGCTTAATCAATGAGCCACATTCCCAGCCCTTTAAATTTTTTTAAAATTTTGACACAGGGTCTCACTTAGTTGCATAAGGCCCTGATAAGTTGCTGAGACTGGTTTTGAACTTGTAAAACCCATCCTCATCATCCCACATCACTGGGATTATAGACATGTGCCTCCATACCCAGCTTACACTGAATTTTTACCTATATTCCATTATCTATGCAATTTGTTACTAAAAAAGGGGGGGAGTTAGTTAATATGTTTAAAAGATGTGTTAATATTTGAACTTCACTGTTAATGAGAACTTGTTTTCCTTAAGAACTTTACTAAAGAAACACCATTTTTCTTACACCATTATTTATCTTATTGGCCAACAGAAGATCCAATGAAATAATAAATAAACTGTCATTATATGTCTGGATTTTGTTGTTGTTGTTGTTGTTTGTTGTTGTTTTTTTTTTTTTCTGGTTGTGCTGGAGTGGTGATCTGACAGAAAGAACATATTCTTGGAATAAATGTCTGGACTTAGTTGATTCCAGGTTTTTTCTCTCCATTTACTGTGTGATATTGGAAAAGTTTAGAAAACTTAAGTTTGTATCTATTTACTTATCTGTGAAATAGAATAAAATCTATTCTCCAGTTGTCATAAGAATTTAAAAACATGGTATGAGTAAAAGTGCCTAATATGCCCATTAAATGTGAAATCCTTTTTTCTCTTCAGTCCCTCACCCTCACTTATAATTAGTTCATATTTAAGATGGATTAGATGTAAGGACTCAATTTTAAATTTTATCTTATATCCAGTCCGTATACCCATGCCTATACTAGTTTTTAACTACCCAGTTGCCTCTTACCATTTAAAAAATGTTTAATAAAAAAAGAAATACACACACACACACACACACACACACACACACATACATACATACACACTGCCAGTATACAAACCACTTAAATGCACAATACCTCGATTAATTCTCATAAGTTATTCAAAATAGATGCTATTTATCTTTAATCTATAAATGAGGAAACTAAGGTTAAAAAGGTTAAGTGGCTCACAATACCACAAGACTCAGCAAGGTTAAGTGGTTTCTGTGATACCATAACACAGGCAAGTAGAAGTTCTGGGAATTGAACCCAGGTTTTCAGATTTCTTCTCTTCATCCTGGCAGAGCTTCCTTTAACATAGTTTTCCCTCTCTCTCTCTCTTAATATCCTTTTATAATTTCCACATTAAACCCAATGTTTTGCCCTGGTTGACTCTCTTTTTCTGCTCTCCTCTAGGAACCTGGAAACTCTGCTTTTATCTGCAAACAGTACACTTTAGTTACAATTCTGCTGAAGTAATTAACAGACATTTAACAAGTAAAAATATTTAAAGCCATGTTATTCAAACCAAACCAAAAATATGTGCTTATTAATTATGTGATATAACTAGACAAATGGCAGAATATTATATTTCTATTCTACCACTTCAAAATACTACTTTGGATTGTTACATGTTCACTAACAAGAAATAAAATACATTAAATCAGTTGTAGTAGAAGGAACATAATTATTTGCACAATTAACATTGAATGGTGACAACCCATGTCCTTGGAAATAAGGTTGTGGTAAATATTATTAGGTAACTAATCAGGCATATAGACTTTCAGAGGAAAAAAAGAATGTGTTATGTAGAAAAAAAAGTGTTTCAGTAATGTTTGGGTCATTCTTACAGGGCTTCTGAGTGACTCTGTTAAATATAAC
This sequence comes from Xerus rutilus, assembly GCA_028644305.1. Taxonomy (NCBI): domain Eukaryota; kingdom Metazoa; phylum Chordata; class Mammalia; order Rodentia; family Sciuridae; genus Xerus; species Xerus rutilus. The sequence goes on from CM053406.1 coordinate 59,120,001, forward strand.
CTACCCCAATAGTTGTGGGAGTAATAGGAAAGAAAAACTAAGTTACTAAACTGCTAAGTATCTTCATCACAAACATAATGAGCAGAAATGGACTGCTAAATAAATTATTATCTATAATTCATTGAGTACTATGAAAAATAAAATTAGACCAAGATAGAAAAACATTAAAGCTTGCTGTGTGTACAAAAGAACAGTTTGTAAAAAAAGACACCTCAAACCAGAAGTGATAAACCCCACCTAACAGTAACAACAGTTCGTAAAGCATAAAAAGAGGGAATTTTGAACTTATGCATGATGACTTATTATGCATTATCATTCTGTTTAAGACAAACAGAACCATTCAAATTGCTTTACCTATAAACGGTTGGTTTAATTTCATTGAATTTTGCTGTCAAAATTATAATCTTTGTGTTGTACTTGTTTACAGACAGACCTAGCTAGCATTTTGAGGAAATCAGGATGACCTTAGTTTCAGCTACGTGGATATAGATGGCTGGCCTTGGGATATCTAAGCTGTGGCTTCCGTCTCATTTTTTTTTAAGACTAGCCCTCTTATACCTAAGCAAACTTCTGTATATATCCTTAAATTTCCTAAACATCATATAAACTTGATATTATATTTCCTACCAAAAGGATAAAAGATAGGCCTCATTGCTTTAGATAAGAAGATAATATTAATGCAATTATTTTTTCTAAGATCACACACAATGTGAAAGCTTTCTCAGTGTGAATGTAAAATGATTGTATTTGCACAATATCAGGCAGACTTGTAACAAAAATGTATCCCTTATAAATATAAATGTATCCCTTATAAATTAATAAATAATAGGAACACTGAAGAAGTTCTAAGTTATTATGAGTCATTAAATATTAAGGCATATGATTTCTATGTATATATTATAAATAAATTTCTTTTCTATAAAAATTATGTCCTGATAAAATTAACAGTAAGAAATTATGAAAGGTGTAGTAGAGTTATCTCTGGCTGAAAAAAGATAATATGTTCCTCTTGAAATGAGGGCTAGTAAACCACACAATGAACTGAAACACTGTGAAATACAAAAAGCAGGAAACCTTCAATAATTTGAACACACAGGACAGAAACAAAGAAGAAAAACGAGTGACATGGTTCTCCACTTATCACCAAAATGCTTACAATTTTAGACATGCTTGTTCTGGATCCTGAGAAGTAAAGTGTTTCTTTTATAGATCTGATTTATGAATAACCTCTGGTACTTCTATAAGACTGAGTTGCCAAAATCATGACTATTATCACAGAGTAAAAATTTTAAAACAATGGGGAATTGTTAGTGATACATGGAGTGAAAAATGGCAATATATAAAAAATATAGACAATGGCTACATTTGTGTCAAAAAATATCAAGTTTGGTATATGACTGACAATTATTTGGAAAGACATAAATAAAATTAACAGACTAACTGTATAATATGGATACACATAAGTTTGAAATTTTATTTTGTGCTACTTTGAATTATCTAAAATGGACCATACTAATTTGTGTAGCAAAAAGACACTAAAGTTTACCTCAAATATCAAAGTTTACTTAGCTCTATTTTGAATGCTGATCATTCCTATATGTTTCAGGCATTTCCTTCAGTCACAGAGATGCCACTACCAAGTGAATGACAAAGGAAAATAAAAAGAAACTCCCTTTTCAAAGAAAAAAATAAGGCAGCCCCTTTTTGGTTGTCAGTGTGATCACGTCAGACTCTAAGACCCATAGAGAGAGACATTTGATTTAGACTCTGCTGTGCACACAATTATGATCATTGACAGTCACTCAATCTCTTTCCCTCTCTTCTGCGCCATTGCTGCCCTGGTGCTGCCTCGGCAGCATATTTAGGTTTTAAGTTGTCAATCATGATTCTTTTATATTCCCGAAAAATGATAAAAATTCATAATATGAAAAGATGCCTGGTGGGACAAAGATTTTGCTGGACAATTGCATTTTTCTCCCATATGAGTTACTGTGCAAATATGTAATTCATCAAATGTTTCATAATCCAATCAAAGCTAGTTTCCTTGTTTTAGTTTCCATATATAATATTTCCAAAAGTTGATTTTTTTAAATATTTAACACTTGCTTCACAATTCCTGAGACTGTCTGAGATTAAACAGGGAAACCAATCAGAACAAAACAAGATCAACTTTGCCCTTCTGCATCAAAACATTACAATCCATTCTCCTTTTCCAAGATCAAAATTTTCATTAAGCTGAAATGTACACATTGCTATAAATGAAAGCAAATATATATTTGCACATTTTATTTTAAGTTGAGTGATGAATCCCATTTACCACTTTCCAAAGAAAATAGGTGTTTTTTTGTTTGTTTTTTTTTTTATTGTTTCAAACAGTACTTGCAGAGCATTTGAAAACTGAAGAAAAGATAAACAGAATACTAGAGTAGCATTACAATGACCAGACTTTTAGTGAATCTAAAATTGAATTTTAAATAGAGAGAGAGAAGGAGAGAGAAAAAGAGAAACTCTTCTCTTTGTGAAATAAAATGGTCTAGAGGATGTCTACTACCAAAGGTCACCTTTGTAAGCCCTAGAAGCCAATGACATACGTGAAGATAGTAATCTTAGAGTTGTAGGGACAACCACTTTGGGTATAAACAGTAGATTCTCTCATGAAGTTCTTGTCCTACTGCCACAGTCAACTGGCCAGACTTGTAGCTGACCATGCTGAATAAGGTTTGAGACTAGATTGTCCCCCTGAAGTGTGTAAATGGCTCAGCCTTCTATTTCATAACCACAATTTTTCCTGAACACACTTCTCAGTAAATTGAAACAATTACTATAACAAGAATTGTGTGAAACATAGACCTTAATTGACAATGAAAAAATTTCATCGTATAGAACTTTTTTCTTTCTTTCTCTCCTTCCATCCATTCCTTCCTTCCTTCCTTCCTTCTTGCTTCTTGCTATTTATCATTTTACAGAATCAATTAAATATATGCATGTAAAATCAACCTACTTGTGAATTATAATTGCATTATTTTGTTCTTTTTGTGCCTATTTAGTTATATATTTATAGATTCAAATACACACTTTTAATAGAAGATTGATCATGGAAAATAAGCTAAATTTTCATAATATTAATTTGTTGTTCAAAATAAATATTTCAAGTTCTGATGTTTTTAAGTGCAGAAAGATTAGTGTACAATGTATTCCAATAAGTGCTGTGAATAGAAGTAGTTAGGACTTTGATTATATGTCTCATCTCAGAAAATCACCTTCAGAAACCTAGAGTGCCCTAACTTGAGTAAAGGGCACTATTGAAATTACATTAAAAAGTCAGGGAAAATGTAGTTACAAGGTAAAAATGTAACAGTAGTAATTATTTGGTCTGTGTTAGGGCAAAGTCATGAGACAGAGTCACAGAAGGAAACCCGATTAGCAGAGGTTATTGAAAGAAATAAGGAAACATTTACTGTAAGTGCCTGAGAATCAGAAGAATGTCACTGAAGAGTTTAAGTCCACTACTTAATAGGAAAGGGGAAAATTACAGACTGTAAGAAGGCCAACACATTTAATTGCTCCTTGGGTTATTCTTTTCTAAATACTAATAATTGTAAAAGGTTGCTTAATGTGATAATAGTTACCAGGGTTGAAGAGATCAAAAGGCAATGTCAGAAAGTAACAGATTGAGGTGAGTAAACATCACTCTAAATGCATATTCATATTAATGGTGTTCTGGGAAGTACCAAAGAGGAGATGCATCTGATGCTGAGGAGACTGTGAGAGCAAGTAGTGATACCTGGTGATAAGATAAATGGAAAATATGTATTTTTATTTGAGCTGTCAGAAGACAAAAATTGTTCAAGCAAAATATTTTAAAATCAATCAATTAGCTGGTGTTTGTTAAAACTGTATTATACTCCTAAGATAGGCTAGTGACTTCAGTCCCTAATACTTATATTGCATATATTTAGCCAAAAGATTTCACACCAGATTTCAGTAGGAGCTAAGATAAGAGTTGTGATTAAAGAAAACCTGCTGTGAATACAAAAAGCAGTAATGAAGATATTGTAACCCATTTAAGGTCAATGATCAAGGTAACAATCTTTGCCACCAATGTGGCATCCATGTGAACTCTAACAATGCCAAAATCAAGGTGTTTACTATGATTCTATTCTACATTCTACTACCATTACAAACATTATTTTTATGTATATTTGAAACAGGATTCAATTTACTGTAAAAAATGTTGTGTAAATAAATAACCTTATCGGGCTGGGGCCATAGCTCAGGGGTGGAGCGCTTGCCTAGCATGCGTGAGGCACTGGGTTCGATCCTCAGCACCACATATGAATAATAAATGAACAAAATAAAGATCCATTAAATAAATAAATAAATAAATAAATAAATAAATAACCTTATCAATGGAGCAAGACAGGTAAAAATACACTGACTTTCTTACATCACAAAATACTTGACCTTATGAAAAAAATATACAGATGCTGTTTTGCCCACTTTTGCTTGATTTTCTTAAACTGTTCAAATCAAGAATTTTAAAAGTAACTTTGAAAAATATGGCCCAACTACCAAACTTTAAATGGAATTTATGTATATTTTCTCTTTGTAATAGCCCTTATTCAACTACATATCTTAAACCAATAATTATAACAGTATTTTTGTAGCACTTCTGGAATTCAACTCCTTTATCTTCCTATTATACAACCTGTAACTGGTTGCAAAGCAGATCATGCTAATAGCAATTAGCAGTATGCTTATATAATTTTGCTATAAGGAAATATTTATTATACCATAAAGTCTCTGATAAAACAAAATTGAAATCTCTGTGATCTCTTTTGGGAAAGCTGGTGAATATAAATAAAAAACTAAAATTGCTTGCTATTTTTGCCAGTTGTCATAACTGATTTAAAATCTGCACATATATTTAAAGAGCAAAATAGAAAGAAATGATATGAAGAGACCAAAATGCAGAAAAAAATATTAAAAGAGATTTTAAACTAGAAAGTTTTAATTTAAGTTGTTTCACACTTCCAAAGACAGGTAATGATTAGCATTTATTACAAGAGTAATAAATGAAATTATGTTAGAATTGTTAATAAATGTATTATTGTTTAATAAATGTATTAGCAGAATGCATTTTATTTCTTGCTTAAGCAAAAAGTTTATGTGTATTAGGGCTGGGGCTGTGACTCAGGGGCAGAGCGGAGCAATTGTCTAGCACATGTGAGGCACTGAATTTAATCCTTAACACTGCATAAAAAAAAAATGAAATAAAAGGATGCTGTTTATCTACAACCACAATTTTTTAAAAAAAGTTTATGTGTATTTAGTAACTTTCAAAACCTTTTACAAATTCTCTCCCCTCCAAATTTCTATTTTTTAAATGAAATCCTAGTATCAGATTAGAAATAGAAAAAAATTAAGGGTGAATGTGTAGAAGTCAGCCCTGTATAATTAGTAGCAAAAGAAGTACAGTAATTAAAAGAATAATTATTTTACTATTATTCAAAATATTTTCATGAATTCTAACCAATCTGTGCATTTTATATGCTAAATATGTTTATTAATATTTTTTTAATTTTAAACTATCTCAACTTTGGCAAATGGTAGCCTTCCCAGTTGCTTTCTGGTGCTGGGGATAGAACCCAGGGCTTCACACATGCCAGGAAAGTTCTCCACCTCTGAGCTACATCCCCAACTGCCCATGTTAATTTTTGATAGCTTATTTGTTTTCTGGCACAAAAAGATGAACATGGACATATCTTGCAAAATTTTTATCTTAAAACTGAAATCAACCATTACTTATCAAACCTAGTTCTGTTTAATAGAGTTAAGATGATGTCAATTCTACCATAATTTCATACACACACATATACACGTACACATACTTGTCTAAAGTCTTTTTTTTTTCTTTCTCCTCGATGTTGGGGATTGAACCCAGGCTTCATGCATACTGGGTAAGTGTTCTGCCACTGAGCTACATCCCCAGTCCCTGTCTAAAGTCTTTCACTGTGTATATTTCTTCTACTTTTTCAGAAAATGCATGATGTTGTTTTACTGAATATATTCATGCTAATTTATTAATAGGCAATAGTTTCCTCCAACACTACTGAGTCACAATAAATACTGTACTTCTCTCCCCCTATCAAATATAAATTGATGGCCTTTTAGTCTCAGTTTATGCCTGGAGGTGGGGTGGATATTCAGCGAACTTATTCTAGTCTCTGGGGACTTCTCCCACCCTTTTTTTATTTCTGACCATGACACTAATTCTCTGTTATCATATCTGTAGTTTTTATGCCCATTGTTTCATTTTAGTAATAAAATTATTTGCTCCTTAACAGAACCCAGGCAAATTCCATCAATCATCTTTTAGAAAGCAGCCTTATTTTTCAGTTGGGTATTCTGGAGGGGCTTTTGGGAGTAATATTCTCAAAATCCCTCCATGTCCAAAAATGTTTGCCTATGATGTCAGAGAAGTGTGGTCAAACCTCAGAGACCTGGCTCACATTTCCTTTTGTACTAATCTAAACAATGTTGCTCTAAGATTTTTTTTTTTTTTTTGGCATTAAAGAATTCTAACAAAGAAGGCTAATGCTGATTTGATTTTCTTGACTTTATATAAAGTCATAGTGAATGTCTTGACCAATGGTTGGTCACCATTAATCATTTTCCTGCATATTCAAAAGATGTTTTTAAAGCTTTAAAGTCTGATCATTTGATTAGAGTATATCTCTAAATTTTCCACTTGGATTCAAATTCCCTGGCATAATAACAATAAACCATTCACACTTAATTTTGGAATGTTCTATTGGAGTTATAGTTTTAAATATTCATTTAATGCTATGGCTTTGATTCACTTCTTGGTGTGCTACAATTATATATTTCAGACATCTTCTTTGTTATCTATATCACCACTTTTTCACTGTTTAATTCTATTTATTTTTTAATCCATTTACTTCAATCATTATGTTTTACATGATTATCTATGAACTATAAACTTTTTCTCAATTAATATACTTTTGTATGCTTCAAAATATTTTTTCTGCTAGTTTTTTGGCTCTTAAGCCTAAATTCTTTCACTTTTTCTTTTATTTCTGTGGTTATCTTATTTTTCCACAGTTCTGATTTGTGTCATTCCCTGAAGGCTTTAAGGATTTACCTTGTGCTTTTTAAGGTATTTGGAAATGTTAGGAAACTGTGCTCATATTCTGTGACAAAAAATTAACAGAATTTTCTATATTATTGAGATATCTTTTGAATGACATTCATATTTTTATTACAATATTTTATAAGATTTAATTATTGGTGTTTTTCAAAGTGTTTTTCTGTGTAAGAACAGAGATGGTCACAGGAACTTTCCAAGTCTGAATGCTTAAGGACTCCCTCCACATTGATGGTGTAAAATATTCATGTAGTCATTCTGTGCCACCATTTGTCTGACCTTTCAGGTAAACCTTATTCAAAAAAGTTTTGAGCTAACTGTTCTATAGGTTGACTAGATCCCCACAAGGTCTTGTTTCCCCAAGTTTTCTTACTTTAAACTTCCTATTTTATTACTATAATCTTAGATGTATCTGATCTGTTTTTTTAATGAAGCCTTTAAGGAGGTAAAAAAGAAAATGAAAAAAAAAATCTTGCTTATCTCTTCTAGCTTCTGGTGACAGATGGCAATTTTCATTATTTCTAGCTTTGTAGATGCATCCCTCCAGCCCATTCCACCCTTTCCATATAGACTTCTCTTGTATGTATCTTTACATAGTCTTCCCTCTGTCCATATCTCAGTGTCCAAATTTCCCACTTCCTACAAAGCAGCCAGTTATATTGAATCTAGTGCCTACCCTAACACAATATAACATGATTATACCTGCAAATACTTTATAAGTAAGGTCACTTCATAGGTTCCAGTGAATGTGAATTCCATGGAGATAATATCAAACTCAGTACAGTCAACTGTCCTGGAAGTCAGTGAAGGAGTCTCAGGAAGGAAAGAGCAATCAGCTGGTCAAAGGCTCAGATGAGAAATTTTCTTTCAACTTAGTTAGCATATCTTGAAATCTAATCATTTCTAATTTGTTTGCCTAAATAATCTTTTTTTCCCTCTATGGACAATTTTAAAATTTTATCTTATTCTTATTATTTCTAAATTTCACTCAGCCATTCTCCTATCAATGAACATTATGATTGTCTCTAGTTTACAAAAATGCTACCTCAGACATTCATGTGCTTGTCTCCTTTGGTGCACATATAAGTTTTTTGAAGGCATGTTAAATAGTTGTTAAACATGATTTTAGAAGTTTATAAAGAACTCTTCTTATTCTACACCACAATAGAACTTATTAGACCTTGACATTTTTGCTGGTGAAATTGGTGGACAGTTTTAATTTTCCTAATTCCCACCATTGTTATAAATGTTTTCATATTTTTATCAGCCATTTGGTGTTTACTGTTCTATGAAATGTCTTTTGATATTTAATTGCTCATTTTACCTATTAAATTTTAAAAATCAGTTCATGGGAATTTTTATGCATTCTAGACACTAAGCATTTGTGAAGTACGTGTTTTTCAAATGTCTTATGGTAGATTTGGCTTATTTTTATTCCCTTATCTTGAACTTTACTCTTATATTTTATGATTTATATGCTTTAGCTAAAAGTCCCTTCTCTACCTTAATGCTTTAGAAGTTATTCACACAGGTATTTTTTTCCAAATGTTTCAAATGGTTTTTTATTGAATAACTTCCTTTTGCTACAGATTTACAATGACACCTCAACCATGTATAAAATTTTAATATATGTGTGTTTCCAACTGAACTTTTCTATCTATTCCATTGATTATTTTCTATATTCCTGCACCAATATTACACTACTTAATAACTTTTTAAATGTAAATCTTAGTTTATTATACAATATTTCTCCTTTTCCTTTTTATTTTTTTCAAAACTTATGTAGCAATGTAGTTGGCAAAGATACACCCATGTTACACAGAAAATTTAAGAAATGGATCTCCTCCCTTTGTGACTTCTGAACTTGGACTTGTTTTCTTAGCTTCTCAGCAAACAACGTTCTGCACCACATAGGCACACACAGACACACACAGACACAACTAATAATGTTCCCTCCAGATATTTGACACAGTTTATGCAGATTGTATATAATAATTCTGGTAGTTTGTTATCCTACTGGGTAGGCATTACTATTGTGCCCACTCACAGATGAGAAAAGTGAAGTTACTTGGTTTTCAAGGAATTGAACAAATAAATTCTAATTTTACTTGATTATTTTTGCATGTATAAACAACATTTACTTGATATTTTTGCATGCACATACAACATTCCTTGCTTATAGAAAAACACAAAAATTTGATTATGGATTTATTGTCTACTTCTAAAAGAAATTTATCATTATGAATCACAGAATTAATTGTGGAGAGAAAAACTCCTATGATTTTGACAGACAATTACTAGCACATCAGGAAGAAGCATCCTTTCTTCTCTAGTTTGAGCAAATAAAGTTAAATGTTGTCAAAATCCTGTATTGATTGTCTTTTAGACAGAAGCAGATATGTTACCAGCTCACATATATAGTAATTGTCATTATCATGTAGAATAAATTATAAACTCATAGTGTATAGCAGAAGGCTGTTGGGCACTTATGCAGTTCCAACACACAATGTGTGCTCATATGAAGGCTGTTCTGTAGGTGGAAGTTGTAGCCATGGACCATTTCCACCAAACTGCTCTGAATCATGTGCTAAGTGGTAATTCTTGAGAAATGTCATCTTATGCCTGATTACCACATGCCTATTTGTGTTCTCTGCTCATGCTTATTGCTAGTAATTTTTTATCATGTAGAAACCATTTGTAAGTCACATGAATGTTTCATGTGATGTTGCACTTACATGTTTTTGAAACTTCTTTCCCAGTCCTCTTAGGCAATATAATTGAAATGAAATCATGAAAGACCACTCATTGCAGAGGAACTCCTTCAAAAATTTCCCTGAAGCAGAAATTGCAATCATTTCTCAAAGAATTCCTTACAAGAGAATCTCTAGTGCATCAGATTTAAGAAAAATGTCTGAGACATACCTGATGAGGTCACCAAAACATCATGAACTCCAATGCCAGATTTGCATTATTATACACAAGTTAGCATAAACTAAATAGTGTTTTTACTAATACATGTAATATGGAATTATGATTGTAGAGTTAATTGTGATTGTAGAGTAAGTTACTCTTCATGTAAATACATTTCCAATTCAGATTTCTTTACTCCATGTTACCTTTTTTCTATATCAGGAATTTTATAATGGAGCTATTGTTATATACTTACAATAATTCCAGCAAATATTTACATTTCAAATCATTTGAAAACAGATATTTAGCCTTTGTTTTCTTAAAGGAATCCTCATTCATAGTCTAATGACTGGATTTTTCCAGCTTTCTTGTTACTTTTATTATGACTACTTACTGATACTTAATCTGACAACAGCATTTGTCCTTTACAATTAGTATAAAATCTACCATTTAATCCACATTTATTTATACTACTTATTACTTGCCATCATTCTACTTCAATAAATCACAACACATTTTCTTCATTATCTAATCACACAAATTTTATCATATTCCATGAATCTATTTTTTTAAATAAAATAAAGCCCTCCCAAAGGATAAAATTTTCTTTTGTCAATGTTGTCATTAGCACAAAATATATATGCAAAAATCAAAAGAAATAAGTATATCCAGAAGATACCAATAGGTTCCGTTTATAGATAAGATGATGTTAGTGATAATGATGAAATAAAATTAATAATAATAATTAGATACAATCAAATTTATCTAATTTTCCTTTTGTTGGCATCAAATCCAAAAATATCATTGCTCAGACTATTCCCTATGTTTTCAGTAGGTTTGCATGTAAAGGTATTATATCTAAAATGCTTCTGCACAGCAAAGGAAAACTACACTGGAGTGAAGAGACAATCTATGCATTGGAAAAGAACCTTTGCAAATCATGAATCTGAGAAGGGGTCGATATCAAAATCATGAATGGAATATAAAAACTCAAAATCAAGAAAGCAAGTAACCCAATTTAAAAATGCTTATAGGGCCCAAAGATACTTCTCTCAAAAAAGGAAGACATACAAACTAACAACTGGTATAGTAAAAGAAAAAGTTCAACATTCTAATTCTTAAGTAAGTGCAAATAAAGATCACAATGATATGGTACCTCATACATATTACAATGGGTATTCTCAAACAGATGAATATAAGAAGTGTTGATGGGAATGCAGAGAAGGCACTTGCACATTTTGGTTGCAATGTACAATAATACATTCACTATAGAAAATTGTATGGCATTTCCTCATAAAATAAAAATAGCACTACCATATAATCCAGCTATACCACTCCTGTGCAAATATTCAAAGGATTGGGAAATAAGAATGTTGAAGAGATATCTGCATTTTCACATTCATTATTCACAACAGTTAAAATTTGTAATCAGTCCAGCACAGTGGGGGATGCCTGTAATCCCAGTGACTCAGGAAACTGAGGCAGGAGGATCACAAGTTCAAAGTCAGTCTCAGCAACTTAGTGAGGAGTTCAACAATTTAGTCAGAACCTATCTCAAAATAAAAATTAAAAAAAAATAAGAAGGGCTAGGGATGTGGCTCAGTTGTTGAGCACTTCTGGGTTCAATCCCTGGTACCAAAAAAAGGAAAAAGAAAAAAGTAATCAACCTAAGGATCCATCAGCAGATGGACTCTATAAGAAAGGAGAAGATGAATCATTCACTGAAGTTCAGTCAGCATTAGTCTTTGACCATTTCATGCATTTGTACAAGGCCCATGAACAAAGTCAGCATTGGTATTTTGGCCAGTGGAATAAAAATAGAAATGACATACATACTTCTGTAAAAGTTATAAAAATTACCATGTGGTCTGGCCATGATGCTTTTCTTCCTATTTGTCATTAGCATGGCGGTATTTGTAAAAGACATTTCTTTGACACACTGGGCTCTAGGTAAAGAGAAGAGGCATAGGAAAGAGCCACAGCTAACATGCAGTGAACATGTAACATACACAGAAAGTCAGTCATTGTTCTTTAAAGCCACTGAGATTTCAGGGTTCATTTGCTACCACAGCAGTGCTTAATCTATCCTGACTGATAAAGCTATCAACTCTGAATAATTCTAGCAATAATTTATTTAAAAATATTCACTATTTCTATTGTATAAACTATAATTTCCAGTTCTTAATTTTTAAATTGTATTGACATCCATCTCATAGGGGCATGAGAAGTGGACAGGCACTCATATTTGGACCATGACTTAACATCTCTTGTTATGAAGAAAAAGTGTCCATTCCTTGTGGCAGAGAGCAAGTGTGCAATTCTGAGATGATTTTAAGAGCAATTCTTGACAGGTGTTCAGCCAAGTTAAGTAATAGCTTTCTTATCACCATGTACAATGAGGTACCCATGTAATAGTGATTTCAATTTCAATATATGCCACCTCAAATGAATTTGTGAGGCAATAAGTCAGTAGTTTCCAACCTGAGCCTTCAAAATTTCATAAAGGAAGAAAAGAAGAGCGGCACATTCTTTTTAGATTATCTTTCCAGGTCTAAATCAGGACCTCTACCAATCACAGACTGTCATTGTAAGAAAATATTCAGTTTCCTATCAATTTTTAACATCTTTGTAGACCTATCAATCCCCAGTGCTAAGGAGGGCTTCAATCTGATTTACCCATATAGTAGTTGCACATCTGGAAACAGAAAAGTCCACAGTAATAATGTGCTATATGACTCACATTTTATAATTAAAAAGACAATTTTTCACCACAGAAATAACATCTACAGATGTTATAGATGTAGAAATAACATCTACATGTATAGATGTTGTAGTTGTAGAAATAACATCTACAATAAAAGTAAATGTCTTCCTTTCCATTTACAAGGAGCCTGATGAATTTAGTGTGAACTGAATTGGCCTCAAGTCTTTACCTAGTCCTAGATCATTTCACATGCATTAATGGCTGTAATGAAATCATTGGTTTTATGTGGCAGAAAAGCACTGATTCAAGTTGTTTTTCTGACAGGTACACATGTGAGTTGGATAGCACAGAAACACAGTCTCTTAAGAAATAAACAAACAAACAAAAAAACAGGATTTGATGCTTCCCTTCCTTGCAGTGAATCACCACTGGTATTTTTCTACCACTTTTCCTGGGAGTAAGGGGAGGGAAAATGGTTACTTATCCTGGGTTCCCCATTGTTTATGTAAATATGCTTTATGGTTCTCACAGAATGGGTCACAGTACATCTTACACTCATTCTTTCTCCTGTCATACCTCTTGGTGGTCTTGGATAAAATCAGTTGGCTATTTTAAAAAGAAAACAGTTGGTGGTCAGCCTTCCTCAGGGGCAGCAGTGAATTTCTAAGTGTCCATTGCTTGCATTAAAGGAATAATATTTCACTCATCTAATCATGTATACCACCACTTCATCTGTATCTTTCCAAAGATATGGAAAGACCAGTTTGTTAATAAAATCTTATGGACGGTTTTAACAAGTCCACTCAAATTGTTCAGGAGTGACTTTTGGCATATTATAGGATATATTCTGGTACACTGATGCCATATTGCAATCTATCTGATAGTCTAACTTAATTTAGGTAGCTATGAACTACTAATCCTTTTCAAGTTGTTTAACACAAGATTTCTTTGTTATAACAGCAACCTCAAACACCAAGTATTGCATACTCACTACTCTAGCCATGGGATTATACATTCTGACAAGGATCTCAGGGTGTTCACATAGATACTTAAATTCTTGCAATGACCCAATAGATAGTAAGAATACTAATTTTTTAGGCTTAAAATTGTTGCCAATACTCCTCTAAGATGAAGACTAGAGTAATACCATGAATTTGGCAATTAAAAAATACTAGATATTTTGATAATAGCTGCAATGGGGTAAATAATAAAAACAAGCTTTTGCTAAGAAGCACTCATTATTATTATTATCATTATTATTATTATTTTTATTATTATTTCATTCTGGGTGTTCTTTCCAATAATAAATAGGGAAAGTCCAACAGATTTAGAATCTTCCACAATAGAAAATATTAACCCATATGCTACACAGATAACAACTTTATCATTTCTCAAATAATATACAACCATTTAATACTAACTTGTATCCTACTCTATTTTATATCTGTGTTGTATATTAAAATGGTCAGTTTTACATTTCAATGTTTGCTTATTGAAATATTGAAAAAAATAACAATGTTTTCAACTATTCTAATTTCAAAAAAGCTGACTAATAACCTATTAAAATTTAGAGTCCGATGTCCCAATCTCTTAACATGTATTATTCAATAAATTATATTGAATTGCTATTGTATGCTTTCTCCAAACAAGTTACAAAGTATCATTTATGTGGATTTTCAAATTGTAGATTGAAATTAATTTCTATATAAAATATTAAGTGTATACTCATGATTTCTGAAATTTTATGACAAAGATTTTTCACAGGCATTCCCTGTCTCATAAAATTTATAAATTCCAGTATAATTGTCAGTAGTTGTGGTCATTCCTACTACTTAAAACTATTATGAAAAAATGCATGTTTATATATTGAAAACCTTTTTATTGATATTTTTCAAAATAATATCTAATTGAAGGTAATATTTAAATTGGTCAACATTCAAATATAGATAAAATATTTGAATTTTACTGTTTTGATTATCACTGAAAATCAATTAGTATGCTATTTATTTTCTTTATAATGGTTAATGAAATTATATTTCTCATTATTTATATTGCAAATACAGATTATTTATAATTTAAGGTAAGGCAATGTGCCTTCTTAGAGTTATGAATATTAGTAATATTAGTTAAATATTATTCTTACTATCTAACAAGCAAGATCCCTTTTGATTTTTTAAAGCAGTTGCAGGAATCTGTAATAGAACTTTTATGCAGACTTTCATAAATCCAAATGCTAGTATGTATTTTTCTCAAAATTATTTTTAGTTAATAAGCAGCAGAAAATGATTCTTCTTAAGTAATCATGTTATAATCAAATATGGCCATATACTTCTGAAATAATTTTATAGCCATAATTTATTGCTTAGACTACTATATCAGCAGAAGTCCAGTTGGGGAAAACAGAAATTGTATATGATATTTAAACACAGAGAAGTCAATATTAAGAATTAATTCAGCATAATTTAGAGAACTAGAAAAGAAAATAAACACTGAGCTAACACAGACACAGTATCTTCTGGAAGCAACCACCACATCTAGGGCTTTGGAAAAATGAGAAGAGATGAGTAGAGGACCCTGAAGAGAAAGGACTCAGAACTTTGATGCAAGAGCATGGTTCCTTATGCCTCAGACGGGTTTGGGAAAGAACAAAATATAGACATTAGTAAAACTGTCATTGCCAAAGTGAAAGATCTTTATTGGGAGCATATTATCAGGACCAGAAAGTGAAGAGCATAGAGCAAGCCCAGCCTTCCAGGCCTGTCCTGTAACCTTTATTGGTGTCATCTGCATGAAAGGAACTGACAATATGACTTGGAATATCCTCACCATTGCATCACGTGTAGAAGGAAAGATGAGCTGCGGTGTCAAAAACCGATATTATTATCTTTAATGGTCTTATTAATGTGAAATACTCCTTAACATCTGGGAATATAGACTCCATAACATAGTATATGCTTTAAAAATCTTATTTGATATACATTATCTGTATATATTTTCATCAATCTAAGTATTTAATACATTTTACTTATACTAAAGAATTAAAAAAAGAAACATAGTTTCCTTTGGTACATCTCAACCTGTTCTCAAGCTCCCTCTGGAATTTTTCACTTGAAGGAAAGTGACAGAAGTTCACATCATGTTCGCGTCTGTGCTTTTCCTCATCTTGAAGGGCAGGGTGACCTGGCTGCACTGTGCATTTGTCAATTTTTCGAGAAATGGGTAAGCAGTGCATTAGTTGTTAGCTATTCCTTATTCCTTTGTTATTCGTGGGTGACTGTGTGTGTGTGTGTGTGTGTGTGTGTGTGTATACACACAGATATATATATCCACTAGAACAAACTTAATTATTGACATTTCTATTAATATCATGTGCTTTTTTATATTTCAATTTAAAACCAAAATATTTAATTTAAATTACTAATGAAAATGTTCGCTTTCTCACTATTTATATACCATAAAAATATTTTTCTTCTTCCATTCAAATCAATAGTGGCAATTTTCATGTAATGCAGAAATAATTTTTTTTTGTTTTGGAATTTAAAAGATTATAATTAAGGTATATAATTAGAAAAGTTACTGGATTCCTACTGAGATTGACATTTGTGGAAAATTTGAAACTCAAGACTTTCATTTGGGTATAATTTGTCCACAAGCAACTAAAAAACATACTAAGAATTATTTGAATAAGGGTCTTGAGAACAATTCTTTCCAAGGAAAAAATGAGCTCAACTTAATGTATCTATTTCTATTTTGAACATAGATATGTTTATCTCTTTTAAATGGGCTCCTTTTAAAATTTACAAATGCTCTTAAAGCAGTCCATAGATCTAAGTGAGTTAGAAGTCATTCTTTGGAATGTATTGCATCTTTTATTTTTTAATATATTGGTTCTTTTCTGTATTGCATCTTTTTGGGGAAGTACTGGGGATTGAACTCAAAGGCACTCAAACACTGAGCCACATCCCTAGCCCTATTTTGTATTTTATTTAGAGACAAGGTCTCACTGAATTGCTCAGTTCCTCACTTTTGCTGAGGCTGGCTTTGAACTTGTGATCCTCCTGCTGGGATTACAGGCGTGCGCCCCCATACCAAGTTCTGTATTGCATCTTGATTTTACTCCAACAGGACATGAAGCTTGAGGAAATTCTATTATTGTATGTTTTTAATTTAAAGATTCTACATTTCTTTTAAAATAAAAAATTCTATTATAAAAATATATAGAAAATTGCAAAATGCATAAATATACCTCCACTGAAAAATATATGGCAAACACTCAAAAATTCTCCACCAAGTCAAAGAAATTGGATACTGCCATATGTGTTAGACAAGATGGGCTTCAGTGACCTTCCTCTGGCAGCCATGCCTTTTGGTTGGTCTGGGTTTAGTGATTTTGCTTATGACAAATTTAGTGAGTCAGTGTTAATACAGTGTGACTTCTAAAGTTTGTAATGAGACAATAGATTCCCCATTGATGCTCTCTTTGTGTTCTTCTCTAAGCCACTGATACTGGGACAAGCCAGCTAAAATATCATGAGGCCACCTTGGAGAGAGACTCTCATGAGTGAACTTGGAAATAGATTTTTTTGAGGCCTGCCAAGATCACATCAGAGATACTGGAACAACACACTTCAAAACCAGTAAAATCTTTGAGATGACTGCCATTTTGTCAGACACCATAATTTAAACCTCATGAAAGACATTGAACCAGAGGAAACCCACTAAATTGTGGTGATTCCTGACCTATAAAAATTGATAAAATATGTATTTATTATTTACAGATATTAAGTTCTTGTGTTATGCAGTCTATGTGTTAGATTTCTCATTGTCCAACATCCTCACCAAGTTTGACCATTTTCATTTTTCAGATTTATACCTGCTGCCATGGGAACAGTACTACTGGAGTGTGGGTTTAAATTCCATCTTTCTAATAACTAATATGGTTGAGTATCTTTGACTTCACTTAGAAGTCATAATACTTCACTCTTGTCAACTACTGAGAATTTTTTCTTTATTGATTTGTTGCATTTCTTTATGAGTTTCAAATACAGATCCTCTCTTAGTTATATGTGCTTAGATTCATTTTACCCATTTTGAGAGAACTCACTTTTATATCTTCAAATGATGTCTTCCTATATACAGAATCATTTTTATTATAATATGATTCTAGTCTATTCCTGAAAGTTATAACTTTTATGACTAATCAAAGTTTTTTCCTTTCCCAAAGTTAAGATGATGTGTTCCTATATTTTCTTTTAAAAATTTTGCTGGTTTACTATTCATATTTTAATCTACAACTCACTAGGTAATTAACTTTTGTGTAAATATAACATAAGGATCAAATTTAATTTTTCCTGTGGGCATATATAGTTGATATAAAATAATTCATTGAAAAGACTATCTTTATCCCATAGAATTATGGTATTTCCTATGTCAAATCAATCGACCATATACATACATGTTATGTGGTTTTAAACTCTGGATTCCATTTAATTGGCATGTATTTCTGCTCCCATGCCAACACTCACTCTAACTAGTATGACAAGACAAATTAGTTGTAAAATATTTTATAGAGCATAGTTTCCATAGTCAAGAGCAATATTTTATGCACTTAAACATTTATTAAAAGAATAAGTCTCTGGATGGGAACTCGGATCAATGGTAGAAGTCTTGCTTAGCATGCACGAGGCCTTGGGTTTCATCCCAAGTACCACACATACACACACACACACAACCATAAAAAGGGTATGCCTCATGTTAGTTGCTCTTGTCACACACATGCAAACACATACACACAAAATGAAAGAATAAAAGGGAACTTTTGGAGGCGATAAATATGTCTATTGTCTTGATTTTTTTTTTCATATTAAACATCTTTATATGCACTTTCAATGAACAGTATATATATATATATATATATATATTTATATATATTTTTATCAACCATCTTTACTATACCCATTCCCCTTTCCTGCCCCCCA
>CM053406.1:59139260-59159455 GCA_028644305.1 Xerus rutilus
GGCCAAGGAGTGGGATAGCTGGGTCAAACGGTGGATCCATTCCGAGTTTTTTAAGCAGTCTCCATACTGCTTTCCAGATTGGTTGCACCAACTTGCAATCCCACCAGCAATGTTTAAGTGTACCTTTTTCTCCACATCCTCGCCAGCACTTATTGTTGCTGGTATTTTGGATAGCTGCCATTCTGACTGGGGTGAGATGTATGCATGTAAATAAATGAATAACTAGGAATCATTTATTTTATATAAATTATATGTCATATGAAGTCTTTTTTTTTTAAACATTTATTTTTTAGTTGTAAGTGGACAGAATATATTTTATTTTTTTATGTGGTGCTGAGGATCGAACCCAGTGCCTCACGCATGCTAGGCGAGCACGCTACCACTGCACCATAACCTCAGTCCCTCATATGAAGTCTTCTAACAGATCACAAGCCTTGATATCTGATAGCATAATTCTTTAATTTTATACTTTTTTTAAAATTTTGGTTTTAGCATTTTTGATATTTGCTTTTTTATCTGTTTATCAATTTTCCCTAAATAATACTTTTCAGGATTCTAGTTCAGATTGCATTGACTCTTCAGAGAAATTTATAGAAAATTGATGTATTTACAATAATTAGTCTTCCAGCTTTGAATCATAGGATACTCCCTGGGTTTTTAGGGATTTTTATTTTTGGTCATAGTCTTTTGCCTGCCAGCTCTATGCAGCTTTGGAATTCAGGAAACATACTGAGGGCAAAACAAGTCAATGTGTCTGAGCTTCCTGAAACCTACAAGTATGCCAACAAGTTCCATGTGAGCCCCCCAAAACATTGCTTGATGTTGTGTACCCTAGAAATTTCCTCATGTGTGTGTTTAATTGGGGACTCTTAGCTTGTGTCTGAAACCCAGAAACGACAGACACCTTCAGGGATGACTACAGATCCTTAGCTCTCTTCTGTAAAGGTTTCCCTTGCTGGAATTTTGCTCTTTTCAGTTTTGTGGCTTATCAAGTATTCTGATGCCCTTAAATTAATAATTTTAATTTGTCCATGTTTTCTACTTGTTTTGGTATGCACTGATGCTCCATCTTACCCAGAAATACAACAGTCTAATGGTTTACATTTGATTTAGGTCAACGTCTAGGGTCACTAGGAATTGGTAACTATCTTAATCTAGTTATTGGGAATCAGATATCTCAAAATTGTGCTGAAATCTCAAAAGCAGAACATTTATTTTTATTTCTTCTATATCATTTTTTTTTTCTGTAGTGCAGCCTTTTGGAGTTCCTAATTCAAAGGATGGGGTTCTAAGGCCCCTGATTTGTTCAGCATATACTTGAATTCCTGTTCCTCAGCTTCATAAATTTATCAAAAGTTCTGATTAACTTATGCCTAAAAGAATCTACAGATCCCCCTAACCTTAGGGGAACAGTAGCCCCAAATAGTGGGCTTGCATCTTAGGATTTCTACCACTTCCCAAATCATAGCTCCCTAATTCTTAATGTTGTTTTAGTTTTCCAGTGTCATATAGAAGTCCTTCTTATGTATTTTTTGTAAGCTTTTCTAATTCTTCCAATGAGGAAGCCTGAACATATTATCCAGCTAACATATCTTTAAAAAAACAAAACCAGAAAAACAATTAATTATTTTTTCACAGTAAGGAAGGAATAACTTTTTGGAATGGACAGAATAAAATAAGTGGTATGGTTTTGGTTTGGCAGCACTTCGTTTTATTTGTGTGTGTGTGTGTGTGTGTGTATGTGTGTGTGTGTGTGTTTTAGCTTTTATGCTTTTGGCTACAGTATCAAAGATCTGCACTGTAAGTTCAAGTATTGGAAATTAATTTTTTCCTTGAAAAAGTATGGCATGCAGACATCAGAAAATAAGGGCTAACCTCTATTTTAATTTTTTGAGGACCAATTCTTCATTTGGCTGGTTTTCTTGCAACTTAAAAAATTTTTTTGAACATTCTAGACTTGCATATGTTTTGCATATATAAATCTTTCTTATAAAAATTTATAAAATGTGGTCTTTAGGGACACAGTACTTACTATTTCCTTTTACTGTCAATAATACTTCAGTCCAGATGACAAAGTTCTATGATTTACTGTTGAACATGAACAAACTATATAAATATATACATACCAGAGCAAAAATGTCAAATCCATAATCTAGCTTTTGTAATCACTCATTATTTCTAGGTAGCACTATACTCCTATTCACAATGTTCACATATTTGTTCCCAACATAATTCTCAAAATCTATGCATCAAATTAAGCTCTTCCAGTTCACCAAGTTTAATCATTGCTTGTAGAGTTACTGTAGACTTTCAAAATACCACACATTCACCCCTTTATTAGTTACTTATTGCTACGTAACAACTTATAACTAAATTAAGCATCTTAAAATAAATCATTTATTATCCACATTTCTTGGATTAGGGATCCAGTCATCATTTAGCTGGTCCTTTTTTTTTGAGGATCTCTTACAGGCAGCACCATGTGTCAGCTGGGATGTAGTTATCTCAAGACTTACAAGAGGAAAGATGTACGTCCAAGCTCACAGGGTTCTTGGCAAGATTAAATTCTTTGTGAACTAAATGCCTCAGTTCCTCACTGGTGGTTGGCTAGAGGCCACTTTCAGCTCCTTGCACATGGGCCTCTCCAAGGTGCCAGGTCATGAAAGTATGCAGTAGAGAAACTGCTACTAAAAAGCAAATCATAATCTGTTGCAACTCAATCATGGAAGTGACATATCCACATTTTTGCCATATTCTGTTATAGAAGCAAGTTTCTAGGCCCAGGCCACATTCGAGGAATTACTAAGGGCTGCTGGAATGCACAAAAGCTGACATATGGAAGGAAGAACTAACAAAAAAGCGTATACAACTGGAAATCATGTTATACATGATTATTATGTACAATCAATCTTCCTGAAGCATATCTTTGATCACATCACTGTCCTGCCTTCAAAACAAGAAAGAGAGGCAAATAAATTAAAAAGGAATCATTAAAGATCCCCTGGCCTACAACTGTTGACAATCACAACCCAAACTTAATTACCAAATTCTTTTCTATAATCTCTTTACTATTTATAATGAACCCCATGTTCTACACACTGTTAGAGTTTAATTAATAAGATATTTGTTAATCATGTTTGTTCATGTTGTTCCCTCTTCCTGAAATAACATATCCTTCTCTTGCTTAAAAAAAAAAAAAAAAAAGAAGGCGGCTTTATCTTGAAAAAAGAAAGAGAAGTGAAAGGCACATATTTTTCTCTTCCAGTATTTAAAGAGGTAACACTGACCATATCAATATGTAAAAGATTGAATGGGCAAAGTTTCAGGTATAAAGGAGAATTCTTGATAGCTTTTAAGTTTGTTCAGTATTGAAATAAGTTGCCATAAAAACATGCATTTTTCTTCTCATTTTTTAAGTATTAAAATCAATATATAAATCTGCCCATGAAGGGGATGAAAGGATTTCTGTGTTCAGTGGGAGTTAGAATGAATGGACTTCTAAGGCATCTTCCAACTCTTAAGATTTCATGAATCTATGAATTTATATAATGATGAGAAGCCAAAACTATGAGAAAAAAATAAATGATTTACATGACAAAATTCCAGAAGAAACTATATTTATTGATATTTCTCTCTAAGCTGAGGTTATTTTACAAACTCAGGAAACTCCATTTTTCAATATTTTCTATTTTAATTCATTACTGTCATAATAAACTATGAAATTCCCTAACATACCAAATTTTAAAAATAAATATATGCATGATCAATGTGTACCAAAGCAAGATTCTATTTGTATAACAGGAATGATGGTGCCATTTGAAAGTCCCTTGTCCATCAAATACGTGCCTAAATACTTTCATAAAAAGAAGTCTCTATTTTTACAAAGTCTTTAGTTATTGTGCATTTTAAGCCTTTTTAGAAAAATCTTTATCTTGCTTGAGAAAAATTTGCAGATGCAGCAGCTGCCTATACACTTATTGTCACTATTTTCCTACATAAGTTGGAGCAAGTGATGCTATAAATGATGCTATGAATCATTGCCTGGGTGAAGAGACTTATAAAGGACACTTTTCAGGTTTTCCAGAGAACAAGGTGGTGAGTGAGAGGGAGAAAGAGAGGTTTCAAAGACCAGTGATGTCCTTTCTTTGTTGGAACCTTTGATGTAGCAGTCCTTCTGGATGATGTCCACTGGAGAATAGCTAATCTGTAGATAGAAACTGGAAAACTTCTCATGAAGAGAAAAATTTTGATAATTATTCATGTTTTCTTTACCTATACTGTAAGATGACAGAGGGCAAGTCCTTATCTAATATCTTTTTATGGTGTGTTTGAGTATTCATCATACACAGACAGACATTTGAATGAATGTTTGTTTAATGAATCAATAATTGAGTAAATAAATATAATGAATGATTAAAAGATTCAAAGGTCTGCCAATATGCAGATGTACTTTAGAAGTTTGGTTTCTGCTGAGATGTTTATTATTATGCATCCTAGGATCATATATCACAATATCAAAAGGAGACTTTAATGAAATTAAACATTCTCTCTCTCTCTCTCTCTCTTTAATGAGGAGAAATAGAAAAAGTTGCAAGTCCATCTAGCCAGGTAGGCTGCTTCAATCACAGTCATACTACTGTTCAAAGCTAAATAAGTCATAAATAAGTCATGCATGGAAAGTTGATCAGTATATAAATTTGGCCTTTTTACCATGAGATGGAACACACTCTTGTAGATGAAGATGGCCTTTAAGAAAAAAAGAAAACTTCCATTCTGAAAGAAGTTAATTTTGGGGCACATGAAAGTTAAATTTTAGACTAAGGAAAGGAAATTTATTCTCATCTTCTTGGAACTTAGCATCTAACAGACTTTGAGATATAGCTAGAGATGAACAGCCCTAGCCACACGAAGCACCTCAGGAGTAGAATAGGAAAGACACCAATAAGGGGGACCCATGACAAGAATGCCCCATGGCGGTTGGGGAAATTCATTATTTTGTAACACACACCTTCTACTTTGCTAAATATTGGTAAATTTTTATTAAAATTAGTGTGAATTATGTTTGGGAAGACATGAACACTTTCTTAAGCATGCTAGTCACAGTACCAGTCACCTGAGAGTGACCCTGGTGGTCAACAGCAGCAGAAACAGCCCAGTGAACACACGACATGGAAGGCTCTCAAAAAAGACCACTGTAAGATTACTCAAAAAAATCCTGGATACATTTAGAGAGCAGCTGTTTGGTAACCAGTTACCTTGTCTGTGAAATGGAGCAATAACACTTGTCTATCCTGGCTTCTCTTTGGGAAAGAAATGAAATGTGAAATAATTGATGACTGTAATGTGTTTTGAAACCTTGGGAGAAAAACAATCTGTAAGCATATGATATCATGATTCCCTTCATAATAAAAAGAAAAGAAAATATTTAAAATAACAACAATATGTACATTTTTAACACCTGCAGTCGTATATAAAATATATAACTTTTTACTGTTTTCTGCCTAATTCACTGCACCTGCATTAAAAATGTACCTCAATGGCCTGATTTAAAATAATATATAAAATTTAGACAGGTACTTATTCTTTTATTCACCCCATTGTGCCTAGGTCTCACAGAACATATTTCAAACAATATACTACCACAAAAAGACCACTTCAATACAAATCTCAATAGCGTGGGTTAATAAAAATTACTTTTAAAAGCAAACATCTGGCACCTCATAAATACATATCACCTTTCATCAAGAGTTTTTTCAACTCCTACTATATATATTACACTTGTAAGCATTATTAATTCAGCATATTGTACACTGGTTTTAAAGAAGTCCCAGAGCAGAATTACATATGTAAAATATGTGCTGCAATATCTAGGCCCATGCAGATCATAAAGAACAAGACATTAACCACAATGCTAAATCCTTTTGATTTAATGTGTTCTGTTAGCTAGCAGGGGTGATTTTTTTAAGCACAAATAAAAGAAAACACTATAGTTAAGCTTAAAAGCAGCTATTTATTCCAACTAATTTTCCCCCTCTTGTGACATTTAACAAATTATTCTAAGCTTACATTTAGTTTATGTCAAAAATGTGTCTGAAATGTTTTATTCTGGTTTACTTCTACATCTGAAAGAAGTTTCATGAGATGATTTGCTTTAACAAAAGCTATATCTATAACCCAAATTGGTACTTCTTCTCCAGAGAATATTGAATAAATAGGATATGCTGTAACATCATTTGGAAAGTTTTCCTATTGATCTTGCTATGAAGATTTTATTTCAGGGATTTGAAAAAATTTTCTGTATAAGTAAACTTCAATTCTTCCAGCTAAGTCTTTAATAAAAATAGACAAATAGAGTTAGTTTTGTTGTTATATTTTTACAATATTGTATACACTTATTTCAAATACCTTATTACTTGTTCATATTAAATAGCACTCATAACTTGTCCTGTGCAAGTTGGAGTTAGATATATGTTCTTGTATTTTCACATTTCTGTCTACCACCTCAAGAAATGACTGTAACAAGATGCATACATTTTTCAAGACAAGCTTTGTTAAATTTGTGGCCTGATCTTGCATAGACGAAAAATGTGGTCTTATATATTTATCTCACATGGCTTCATCTTGTCTAAAATTACCATCATTCTTAATTTCATAATTATGTACTTCTAAAATTCCTTTTGGCTCCCATACACTATTCTATGCAGTAGAAATACAATAACAAAGCAGACAGTCTTTAAAACGAGATTGAACATTCAATATAAAATTAAAGATACTAAAGAAAAAGCAAATAAATACTTAAATAATTTGAAATTGCTAAGTTCTTTAAGGGAAAAATATAAGTGTAAGTACCAAACAATTTAAAGAGGGTCTTCATTAGGTAGGGTAAGCAGAGGGAATCTCTTCAGCATATAAGGCTAATTTCTTGATTCTATAATGAATAGAATACATCTAACTTCTGTTGTAAAATCACATTAAAATGACAACCTAAATATATAAATAGAGGAAATTCCATGCCCCTATTAGAGAATAAGGAAGAATAATAGTCACCTACCAAAACCTCAAGAGAGCCTGGCACGGTGGCGCATGCCTATAATCTCAGTGGCTCAGGAGGCTGAGGCAGGAGAATTGTGAGGAGTTCAAAGCCAATCTCAGCAACAGCAAGATGCTGTCTCTAAATAAAATACAAACTAAGGCTGGGAATGTGGCTCAGTGTTTGAATGCTGCTGAATTCAATCCCCAGTACACTCCCCCTACCCCCTCAAAAACACAACCAACTTCAAGAGAACTATCTATAAAAGGAAGGAACCTACTTCACCATGATCTGCAATGACTATTATTTGCTGCCTAGAAGCACCCTGCCTGGGAAGAAAGTGAAGATATTCCAAAGAATTCACTAGCAGCAACAGTTAGGAGGTCAAAATAGGAATTAGGACAGTAAGACAGCAATGTGGGATCCCTCCAGATCCTTCTAAGGACTCTGTTACTGTTTGTCTTGCATGTCTAGATCTCACAGCATTTACTCACAGTGTATCATTGGAACTGCTCCTGCTAATTAATTGCTGCCAAAGTAAACACAAAAATGTGGACTTTGATGCAGGAAGAGGCTCCCTGTTGTAAAAACTATATAGCAATGGTTCTCTCTCAAATCTCTGGTGATGAAACTCTGACAAAAATCATAAAATTATAATTTTTAGGAACTTTATTTTTATCCTTTTCTATGAGTTTGAAAGACCCAGTCTCACAACCTCTTAAAGGTTCCATTCCCCTTGGGGCAGAATGATCTTAGAGGTCTCTGTACAGAAAAATTACTGAACAAATGAAAGTATGTGGAGGTTCAGATGAGGGGAAATCAGAAGATCAGTTAGAATAGTTAGGTTTTCTTATAAAATCCTGAAACATTGTTTAAATACAAAACAATATTTCTTCATAAGGGTCAAGGTAATAGTAAAACTATGAGTCAGACAACCAAAGGAAAGTTTTGAGCCAGAACAAATGACATAGAAAACAATACAATGGCCAAAATTAAAACTTCAATGAAGCAGAAATCAGCAAAATTGAAAGAGCAGAAACTAATGATCAACATAAATTTATTGAGTGCTATCATGAACCAGACAATGCGACACTGTGATTACAGCAATGAATAAAACAAATTACCTCTTTTCATGAAGTCTGTTTTACATTCCACTGAGGAGAGATGGCCACGAAATATGAACAATTAAACATCTGCTAGATTAGATGATGATAAGTGCAATGGAGAGCTATAAAAAGGGAAAGGAGAAAAGCAAAGATCATGGTGATGTTGCAATTGAGTGGTCAAAGAAGATCTCACCAGGAAGGTGATACCAGGAGGACATGACACTGTTGAAGAGACACTGTGTGACTTCCGAGGCTCAGTCATAAAAGACATTGCAGTTTCTACCTTGATTTATCAGATCTCTCACTCTGGGGTCATATCATGAAGACACTTAAAAAGTTTATGTAAATGGGGCTGGGCCTGTAGCTCAGTGGCAGAGTACTTGCCTAGCATGTGTGAGGCACTGGGTTTGACCCTCAGCACCACATAAAAGTAAATAAAATAAAGATGTTGTGTCCATCTACAAATAAAAACAAATTTTTAAAAAAGTTTATGTAGAAACTCTCATGAAAAAAATTAAATCTCCTATCAATAGTCAACACCAAATGTGCTCTACATATGAGCTGCCATTTTGGAAGTAGAGGTACCAGACTCAATAAAGACTTTGAATGTCTGAAGTCCCAGCCAACATCTGACAGAAATTCACAAGAAGTTGAAACAAAACCTTCCAAACCAAGATCCTCCAAATTTTGGTCTCAAAGAATCTATGGAAAATAGATATTAAGTAAATATTTAAAGTATTAAGTCATAAGCTTCAGGAAATTCATTACTCAGCAGTGCATAATAAATGCATATGCAGCTATTCAAGGAATAGTATTCCCAGCATAGACAATAGTAAGGGAAAAGAAGAATGAACGTGTTTGGTATGTTTGAGGAAAAGAGAAGAGGCCAAGGTGGCTGGAACTGAGTGAACAAGGAAAAGAATGTAAGAATAAGAATTAGTGAGGAAATAAAGCCAGCTGGTAGAAGGCTGAATAGGAAGCAATGGAATCAAGGTAATCTGACTTATATTTTTAAATATTCATTTTGACTGATATTGAGTATCCACTGAGGAGGCAGTCAACAATGTTGGAAGCACACAGACTATTAGTTAGAAGGCTACTGAAATAATCCTGACATAACTTTATGATATATTATACTAGAGTGTTTACAGTGGAAAGTAGTAAACAGTGGACAGATTGTTGATAGACACTGAATCAATAATTAGATGTAGGAGTAAATGAAAAAGACTTTTAGCTTTATGTGTAATGACAGTGCTCAATCTGAAAGATTATTACATTATCAATATCTACAGTATTACATAAGAAAACCGTAGGATGGTATACAAAAAAATATGTAGATAAGAAATTGAAATTGATTTCCATGCATTTTGAGTTTATCAGGATGAACCCAACTTCTACATATAATCATTAAAATCTAATAAAAATGTAGATTAGAAAAAATCAAATCATTCTTCGACAAATGAAAATTTTAATTTCAAATTAAAAATCTCTCTGGAAAAGAAGCAGACTGTCACGTTTAAAAATAATAAGTAGATAAAATATATTTGGCCAAATAATTTAAAACACAGTAGAAAAAACTAGAAATAGATAATATAAAAGATAAGATAATATATTAGGACAGAATAAAAATTTAACATAAATCCAATGTTGGAAGTACCTCAATACCTAGAAAAGCGCCTGGAACATTGTAGCTCTTATCAAATAGTTACATGTTTATAAAATTCACAAGTCCTGCAAGAAAAAATGTCAACAGAAAGACTAGTTCAAAAAAAATTAGAACTGGAAATGTCCAACATAAGATGCTCAAATTCAACCACAATAAATAAAATAAACAAGACACATAAAAATAAATTCAAATCCAAATATTTGTTTAAAACTTCAGAAGAACAAAAACAAGAGATTGATTGAATACAATGAACAATTCGATCGAGAGCAGATTTTTAAAAAAATCATAAACAATAAAGTCTGAAGACATGTTCAAAATACTGATCTTAGACTTGCATACCTATATAAACTTTTGTTTATACTAAAAAGAGAAAAGGCATCTTTGGAGAAACAGAAGCTTGTTATTTACAAACTTTTACTGAAATTATTGCTAAAGTATGCATTTTTTTCAAAAGTAAATTCCCTAGAAGTAAAGAGTAGAAGGTAGACCAAAGACATTAGAAAATGATAATAGCAACCAAAAATGAACAATGGTAATGGCAAAACAATAATAACAATAATGATGACTATTTATGAGAGGATAGAAAATGAATGATAAAAGGGAAGTATCACAATAAAAACTACTCTGAAATCCTAAGATTATGACAAATAACACTCTCAAAATACAGGTAGCAAATTTTTTGAAATTGAAAAAAAATTGGAGTTTACAAGCACAGTAACATTGATTAACAAATCAAGTGAGCAGGTACAACTTAAAAATTTCCAGTGAAGACCAGCAATAGCAGAAGACAAATATTTTACATCAATAAATATACAGACTTATACAAATATAAGGGTAATGATTCTTCAGCAAATAATAATAATAATAATCTGTCTTTTTTTTTTTGCACTTTAACTTAATTCATGCATCTCTTTTTAACCTTCTGATTTGTGTTCATCACATAAAATACCCCTGGTATCACACAGTGTACAGTACAGAGTCACATAACTTCAAAACATTTTAGTCCTGAAATTGTTATAGCTTGTCTTTAAAAATCAGATCTAACAAAGAACACACAACGTTCACATAACCTATAGAATAATCACAATTTTGAGGTTATTCAAAACACTAAGGAATGCTTTTCAAAGGCTTATTAAAAGAATGATACACTATAGCCAATTAAGATATAGACAGGGAGAAAGTTGTGACTTCGGGATAGGAATTTTATTAATAAAGTACTTCAATACATTAAAGAAAAGAAAAACAAATTATCATCTAGACAAATGAGAGAGCAGCACCAAGGAAAGTGTCATTCTTAGAAAATTAAATATAGAATGATATTTCCTCAACGTGCAAAGGACAAGGAAGTTTAGGGTCTCCACTTACCATGCCAGATTATTTCAAAAGCCCTTGTCAATTTTAGCATAATGGTAGAAATAATTTGTAAATGAATGTTTCCAGCACATGACATTATCTATATTAAAATGCAAAAAAAAATGCAGCTTAAAATGATTTAAAGAGAATTCTATATGTTGGCTATGAAACTATACACATATAAGGAAATCAAAAGCTCTTTTGGATACCTAATGGCAGCTTAGATGTCAGTTACTATAGCAACCATGTTCTAAAATATATAGGAATAAATCGTATAAAAATATTTATAAAAGATATCATAAACTTCACTAAGGAAGAAACAATATTATCAAAGGTAAATGAAATGAGAAACACTCCAAATTTCTGGATGAAAAGAAAGGATGCTATAAATGTATCATTTTTACCAAAATCATCTCTAAATATAATGCAATACTAATAAACATTCCCAAAAGGAAAACTTCAAACTTTACAAAAATAATTTTAAACTATACCTGGAAAAATGAACTGTGCTGTGTCTATACCTTCTCCCATACAGAAGCCCATGTTCAAGGGAAGTATTTGGTCTATATGTTATACTGAAGTACATATTACATATGTAAGTGGACAGAAAACTTGTTGGTAACTATTTTTGGTAAAGTACATATCTTGATAGAATTAATATTCCACATTATATTTTTAAATGCACTAATTACACAATTCACACTTCAAAATTTTATGCCCATAAATATATTTTTGTATTTAGGCTTACGAATGAAAGGAAAAGAATCTCTATTGACCAAGCTTCAATATCTAAATTTCATAAATGGAAAGCAAGATAAACATCACTATGTACTGACACTTCCAATTTTCTAAGCAATTTACGTGCATTTTATTATTTAATGTTTATAGCAACACCATGAGATTGATATGCCAATAATTTCATGAGAAAACTAGACCTCAGAG
Organism: Xerus rutilus; assembly: GCA_028644305.1. Taxonomy (NCBI): domain Eukaryota; kingdom Metazoa; phylum Chordata; class Mammalia; order Rodentia; family Sciuridae; genus Xerus; species Xerus rutilus. The sequence continues at coordinate 59,151,358 of CM053406.1, forward strand.
AAATTAAACTACAGCTATTCAATTGGTTATTGGTAAATTTGGTCAATTCCAGAATTTTATAACTCTAAATTTAGACCCTTTATTTTGCTACAATTTTCTTACCTTTTATTACTTCTTTCATCTCTCTAAGCATTTTTAATATTTTCATTTCAAATATTATTTCTAGTTTGATCCTTCTGTTCATTGTGTCTCCAATTCTTATGTTGGTTTACTTGGTGTGCATTAGTAACTTTCAACTAGTTGAAATTCTATTTATGTATCTATTATTTATATTTAGGAAGTCAAATAGTTGTGCAAATGTCATTTCAGAGATGTTTATGGTTTGTTTATTCATGACATTTCAAAAATTTCAATGATTCAAGACTAAGTTTTTTGTTGAATTTAAGCCATGTTCTTGTCTGAGCTCTTTGTTATTATCCTATTCACTGCTGTGACCAATGCCCTGGTAAGAATAGTTTTAGAGGAGGAAAATGTATTTGTTCCATATTTCAGAGGTGTCAGTTGATAGCTCCATTGCTCTGGGCTGGAGGTGAGGCAGCATATCATGGTAGAAGGGTGTGGAAGAGGCACACAACACAGAACACTGAACCAGGAAGCAGAGAGAAAGATACTGCAGCCCACGGACAAAATATGTACTCCAAAGGCACACCCTCAATAACCCTCCAGCCATACCAAACCTGTCTATAATTACCACCCAGTTAATCCCTATTAAAGGACTATTGCACTGATTAGTTTAAGACTCTCACAATTTCACCTCTAAACTTTCTTGCATTGTGCCACACATGAACTTTTGAGAGACACCTAATATCTAATCCATAACAGTTATCATTCCATAATCACCTGTAAGATAGGCTTGATATTTTGATATCTATTCAGTGACTTCCCTTCAGAGATCAAGGAAGACAAGAAATCCCCTCACTACTTTGAGAATGTGGAGTAACTAGAACTGAGAATTATTCAGGTGCATGCCTTGTACTGATCTGAAGTTGTGTTGCCACATTCACACATCTTCAAAAGCTTCAGAACCCTCTTCTCCAGCCTTTATGTAACCCACTAAGCCTGAGTCCCTAAGCCACCTTGATGTCAATCTCTATTTTGCATAGGTTTTGCAGTTGATTACAAGGATGTGTGTGTGTGTGTGTGTGTGTATTTGGTCTTTTTAGTTCAAACATTCAACTTTTTTTTTTTTTTTTTTTGGGTACTGGAGATTGAACTCAGGGGTACTCGACCACTGAGCCACATCCCCAGCCCTATTTTGTGTTTTTTATGTAGAGACAGGTTCTCACTGAGTTGCTTACTGCCTCGCCGTTGCTGAGGCTGGCTTTGAACTCGCGATTCTCCTGTCTCAGCCTCCCTAAGTGCTGGGATTACAGGCTTGAGCCACCGCGCCCGGCTTCAAACATTCAACTTTTTATCTATCATTTCTAAATATTTGTCAAGGGACATTTCAGTCTCCCTTTCTGAATGAGCTTAGTCTTAGAAATCCCTGCTCATCTTTCCTTTTTTCCCCCCTAAAAATGTAAAAAAAAAAAAAAAATTCTCTCTACCCTCACCTGTTTTTCTTAAAAGTTTCCATCCTAATATTTTCTATCCTTTTGTTCTTATTTCTTGATTTTTCCTAGCATGATCTTCTTTAGTATTCTCTGATAGTATTTTTCTCCATCTTTCTTTTTTCTTTTCATGTAACATTGCTTACGAGTGATAAATTTTGTTTGAGTATCTCTTGTCATACAAGGGTATTAGTCACATCTGGAATATTATGCTATTTTTGTGTGCTTCATTGGTTAGCTCAGAACAGTACAAGAAATTGCAACTGAAATGGGGCTTAAGGGATCAAATTATGGATGAAAAATTAATTAAGTTAATTAACTATAACTTGGAGTTTGAAGGTACAGACCTTTTCAAGTAATTAATACTCCTATAGACTAGGGACTCTATTATTTAGGGTGGAATAAAGAATGAAGTTTAAACTGAAATCAGATAATTTATGGAAAACTTCTTCCCAACTGCAAGTTCTAAGTAAATACAGGGCATTTCAGTTTTAAATGTAAAATCTGCTAAACTATGCCAAGACAGCTTTCAGAATGAAGATGTTCTATAAATGTGATTAAATTTCATTCTAACATAAAAAAATTGATAAAAGTTACAACAAAACAAAACAAAAATCCTCTTATTCATGTAGGAGTGGAGTTACTGTCCCATTTTGTGGACACCTTTGATGAAGATCTCAGTTTATATAACAGAAGTAATATTAGCTCACATTCTGTACTATACATTAAGGACTATTCTAAATGGCATATCATTGATAATTCAGTATATTCTACAACAACCCCCACAGCCCTAGAAGGTACTACTATTATTTAGTTTTACATGTAAGTGAACTGAGGCACAGACAGAATATATTCTTTTCTCAAGTTCACAAAGGTGTTGGGTTTTGGAGTTGGGATTTTTAGTTAGGCAAATTGACTCCAGATTCATGACTTTTAAGAAAAACTACACTTTAACTATTATACTTTCAGCTTAAAAAAATGACAGCTTTAAACTGGTTCTTAAATGGCAACTTATAGAACCATATAGTCCTTAGACAATATTAATCCAAGAGGAAATAAAGAAGAAAGGGAAGCGTGTGCACATCCTGTACAAATGAATGAAGTGCAGATGAGAATTTGTGTGGATTATCTATATATCTCTCAGCTCTTCCTACTGAAAGGGCCCGGGCAACAATGAAACCCAAGCAGCGATGGGAACACTCACTGCCTCCATTTCCATTTTGTAACACTTCTGTCCAAGAAATGGAACCAAGCCTCCTTGAAAAATAGGTCTGGTTCCAGTATGGCTGTTATTTATTTGTAATAACCTTAAGCTAATTTGAACTTCTTGTATTACATTCTAGCCTCCCGCCACCACACACACACACACACACACACACACACACACACACACACACCTAAATTCTCTTTTCTTTGGTTTATTTAATAATTTGTTCAAAAGAATTAAATTGGGGTCATGTTACTATTTGGGGATATATTAAACATTAACATAGATCTAAAGATGGAAATTAGACATATAATCAAAGAAAGGTTACTCCCTGCTTATGCCCTCTATCCTAAACCCCATCCTCCCCATTTTTTCCACCTCGTTTCCACTCTGTAAGTAGCCATCTCATTATTATCCTATTATCCTTCCTGAATTTCTATTTACAAATATTATAAGACTTGAACTTTTCCTTATGCCCTTATTTTCTTTCATAAAAATGAACTGGGCGGGGCATGGTGTTTTATGGCTGTAATCCCAGCAGCCCAGGAGGATGAGACAGGAGGATCCCAAGTTCAAAGTCAGCCTCAGCAACTTAGCAAGGCCCTAGGTAACTTAATGAGACCCCTCAAAATAAAAATAAAAATAGCTGGGATGTAGCTCAATGGTTAAGCACCTCTATGTTCAATTCCCAGTACTAATCAATCAATCAATAAATAGGAACTTTAGATCCTCTTTTCATTTTGTTTTGTTTCTTTTGCCTAACAATAACAATGAAGCCCTTCTCATTTGTTTTGATACCTGTATAATATTCTGTTATGCAGGTGTGTCACAGTTGTTGGATCATCCTCCCATATATGAGCATTAGGTCTTTTCTGTATCATGCAAAACAACACAGAAATGAATAATCTTGTCAAGATGTAATTACACATTGGAAATTATTTTCACAATGCTTTCTGGAAGTCAGATTGATAGATGTATGAGTTTGACTGGTGGACTTAAGAACCTATGACTGTTACCTTGTTTGAGAAAAGGGTTTCTCAGGTATAATTAAGAATTACACCACTCCTCAGTCTATACCCAAAGGACTTAAAAACAGCATACTACAATGACATAGCCACACCCATCTTTATAGTAGTTCAGCTCACAATAGCCAAGCTATAGAAACAACCTAGGTGTCCTTCAACAGATAAATGGATAAGGAAAATGTGATATATATACACAATGGAATATTACTCAGCCATAAAGAAGAATGAAATTGTGGCATTTGACATTGAATGGATGGAACTGGAAAATATTAAGCTAAGTGAAATAAGTCAATCCCAAAAAAACCAAAGGTCAAATGTTCTCTCTGATTTGTGGATGCTAACCCCAAACAAGGGAGGTCAAGGAGTGGAATAATAGAAATCCATTGAACTAAACAAAGAAAAATGAAGGGAAGTGAGGAGGGAAAGGAATAGGAAAGACAGTAGAATTAATTGAGCATAATTTTCCTTGTATTTGTATATATGACCAGGGTAACACCACATCATGTATGACCTAAATAGAATAAGTTATACTTCATGTATATGTATTCTGCCAAAATAAATTTTACTGTCATGTATAACCAAAAATGAAAATATTAGTGAAAAGAATCATCATGGTTTATCCAGGAGTTTCCTATATTCAAAGACAAGTTTCCTTATGAAAGAAATACAGAAATAAATTCAAGATAGAAAAGAAGACAGAGAAAAGGAGTAAAGTTGGTCACAGAGGCAGAGATTGGAGAAATGTGGCTACAAATCATGAGATGTCAATGGCCACCAGAAGAGACAGAGCTGATTCTCCCCTAGAGTCTTCAGAGGAAGCATGGTTCTACTGAATCTTTGATTTCAAAATGTTGTTCTCCAGAAATATGAGAAAATTTTTGTTGTCGTTGTTTAGGTCAAAAGAGCTATACTTTACACAAGTGAAGACATCACCTGAGCCAAGTGCCCTACCACTGAGTTACATCCCCTCCCCAGCCCGTCTTACTTTGAAACAGCATCTAAGTTGCTTAGGCAGACTTCAAATTTGTAATCCTCATGCCTTAACTTCCCAAGTAGCTGAGATTACCTGTGTGCACCATTACATCTAACTTTGTGTCTTTTTAATTTATATTTCTCTGTAAGTGAGATTAAACATCTTTTCATATTTTTTTAAGAATCCATTGATACTTTTTCCTAATATTTCCATCATGGTCCACTAACCCTCAATTATTTTAGATTTTTTTGTGTATTAGGACAATTTTCCTAATGCCTATGATATATCCTGACAATATTTTCTTATAGTTTGTCAGTTTCCTTTTAACCTTGCTTACAGGGTTTGCAATATACTTGTGCTTTTCTTATTTTTATCTATTTAGATTTATCAACCTTTTCTTTTACCACCTCTGGATTTTGTTTCATAGTCAGAAACTGTCACGAGCGGCATGCGTGATTAATAATTACTCAGAGGCGGATTATCTTTAAATGCAAGTCTATGTTCAATCACAACAATCATCAAATATAATTAATTAAAGCAAAAAGTATTGGGCATGCTGGAGCACTCAACTAGTATTTGATGCACACTAATCAAGCACTATAGGTAAGTTACACTATTCTGAGGCAATTAAGCACTACCTGCAATTCACACAGTCCTAGGGCAACTAAACATTACAATTAATTCACACAATCCTAGGGCAACCACTAGCCCCAAAGTACCTCCGATGCCAGGTGACTTCTCCTAGCCAAAGAGCAAACATTGTCCTTGTCTGGTGGTTCTCTTCAGCCGACAGCTGGACATCAGGGAATGGTGGAGCTGACTCAGGGACAGACAGCAAGGTGGCTGGTCTCACTGATGTCCTTGGAGCAAGCCCCAAGACTGTAGCAGGGCAGTTTAAAAGCAGTTCCAAGTTGGTGGTGTGGACCCAGTTGGTTGTGTGAGCTGGTGATTGGTTATACCCAGTAAAAGCCAATGTCCATTGGTTATGGCCAGTGAGATAGTATAATTGCCACTGGGCCCTCTTTTTGCGCATGTGCATGGGTTGAGCCCCCCTATCAATTTTAACCAGTAGGCCTGCTGTTAGGTGCCCCTCATTGTTCCTTTGTCAATTACATGGGCTGGACTCCCTTTTCGGGCCCCCATCATTGCAAGCAGGCATGACTAAGCAAGTCAGTGACTGCTGTTCCTTATGGCCAGCAACCCAGTGAGTCCCTGGCATGTCCAGGCAAGCCCATGGCATATGCTCCTTACAGAAACTCTCTACAGCAGGTGAAGGGGAGCTCATCCACTGGATTGTAGTATTCTTTCTAATATTTTTTTTATTATAGTAGTTGTATGATTTTATTTTTTCACTTGAGTCTCTTCTATTTGGATTTGATTCTATCATTCACATTTTGCAGATATAGTTTGATCCACATTTTTATTTTTATCCTTTCTGAATAACTAGTGATAGATTTCTATTCTGTACAGCCTATAATTGAGTCTTGTTTCTGGAGGCAAATGGAAAATCTTTTAATATGTGAGGTAAATCCATTTGCATTTATCAATATCACTGAGACAATTGGTTTTAGCTCTATAATATTTTCAGATATTTTTATGGGCAGTGTTTCCATAAATGTGTGTATTATTTGTTATTTTATTTTTTAAATGGTAGTATAAAGATTTGAGTTTTATTGTTGTAATTATCTTTTCTAATAATTAATTTCTAATAAAATATCTGTTTTCCTATTTAACCTTCTACTATTTGACTTTTCAATTTTCAGTCCACAACTACAGCTTACACAAAAGCCAATGTGCTCATTCTACCTTCTTCACCTTTTATTTTTTCTATTTCCAGGATATTGTTTTGTGTTTTGTGCAACATAACAATAAGAAGTCCTTCTTTATGTCGTGCCTTGCATGGGTATGCCCATGAGCTGGGGTCCTGTGGGACGAAAGTAAGGGGTCCTCAGGAAGGACAAAACGGGGTCCCGTGGGACAAGGTATGGGTGGAAGGTCGCAAAGTCACTTCACCCAGACCAGGGGCTGATAAGACTGCTCTACTAGAGTGAGACCAAGAACTCCTTTATTCCAGGAAGTGTAACTGCTGGTCCTCGGACCAATCATGGCCCTGAGGTTACAGCCAAATGGGGCACCACTCTGTGCCAGGTATGCAGTCAATCAGCATAGGGTGGGGAAAGGGGGAAGAGAGGGGTTGAAGGTATGGAGAGTGCTCCTACAGTCCTAGTACTCTACTCTCTTCTCTATCTTCATTTTAGACCAAGACCTATAATAGGATGTGTATATATATATGTGTGTGTGTGTGTGTGTGTGTGTGTGTTTGTGTATACACATACATATATATAAAAATACTCACCATCATCTATTTTGTTGAAGCATGTTCAGTTATGCAAAAATTAAAGAAAGATCATCCTTTGCTAGATTCCTCAAAAGCGATTATGGGTACAAAATTCCCTGAGTCCTTGGATATAGGAAACTTTTCATTGCCTTAATGCTTGAAGGTCAGTTTGGCTGAATATAACTTACTTCACATCCTCTGTCCTTGGGACTTTTAAAGATTTGCCCATTTATCTTGTCTTTTATGTTGTGTTCAAAAAGTCTCATGCCAATCTAATTCTTTTGACTCAAAATTCTATTATCATTTTGCTTTGAGATATTAAGGTTGTTATCTTTATTTTTGAAATCTAAATATTTTATTAGCATATGTCTTGGAGTCATCCATTCTATGTTAATTTTTCTATTAACCTAGCAGACCCCTTTAACAAATATATTTGGGTCTCATTTTATCTCGAACATTTCTGTGGATTACAATTTAGAATATTAGTTGTATTTTATTGTTTTCTACACCTGCCAAGTACTCCAATTATATAAATGTTGTTCTGTCTTACTCTTTTTATTTGTGCCCTTATCTTTCTGGTTTATTTTCCTGCTTTTTTTCAGTTCCTTTATTAATTTTTCATTTTATTTCAATCTCATATTTTAGTCTTTTTTTAAGATAAATTTTCTCTTTTCTATCTTTTCTGAGCCTAAGCAAGTCTATTTTTACTTTATTCTGTTCTTTGTCCATTTTTAGTCTTAACTTTTAAAGTTCTGACTCAGGATGGTTTTTTTTTTAAATTTTTTATTTTTTCTCAAAAGTTGCATTTTTAATACATGTTATCAAACATAACAGAAAAAAACAAATTTTCAGAAGCTGTACACACTGTTCACTGAAAACATTTGTTGAGGCAAATAGAAAAAAATTGTTACAATCATAATTTTTCTAACTTTGCACAAAATTATAAGCAGATTAAATTCTTCATATTAAACACCTTTATATGCACTTTCAATGAACAGTATATAT